>OY720441.1:338408262-338817782 GCA_963082915.1 Dolichopus griseipennis | reverse complement strand
CAATAAAAAAAAAAAAACAGCGGAGTAAAATTATTTTTAAATAATCATTACCAAAATCGAAAATTCTTGAACGACTGATGTTGTTCAAGAACGACTGATGTTGTTGTTGCTATTGCTTTTGAAATAATTTTAATTTAAAATTACTAATATGATATCGAAATATGCTTAGTAGTTTTCATACTTCAAATCTATTCATATCCTATATTATTTGGAGGCGAGATTGATCAAAAGTTTCTTTTTCTACTTCGTAGATCATTATTAAGTAAAACTACGCAGGGTAATATTAACAAAAATAATAAAGTTACATTCTAAATTAAATGCTATTTGATTATTTTAAAATTAACATGTAAATTAGAATTTCTAAGTTATACTGATTCTCTATAAAATTAAAGATATAAAAATTACCATAATAATTTAAAATTTAATCCATCCCAAAAAATTCCTTTAAAATGTCGGATAATTTTCAAAAATTCTTCTAATAATAATATTATTTGTAGGGTAAATTTTTTATGTGATCGTTTGCTGTCAACGTACGAATTTTTTAAAATAGCGAATGAATTGAATTTAAATTTTTTCTTATCCTTCAGGGTTTTTTGTCTTATTATTGTTATTTTTCCCCATTTTTTTTGAAATTATTAGCTTCATTTTACTTTTACTTTTATTTTTTTTTTTTTTTCTTTACTTTTTTAGATTTTCCTTTTAAAATTTTTACCTTTGATATTTTATTTGTATTTTAAAATAAAAGTTTGATCTCAGTCCATTGAGGAACAAGAGAAAATTATTCAAATTTTATAAAAATGAGCTGAAAAATGGTTGAAAAAGTTAAAAACAAAGTAAAAAAGGGAACAAAAAATAGGAAAAAATGTTTTTTTTTTATAGGAAAATAAAGAAAATGAAAGATAAGAATTGCTGAATAGTTTAAAAAGAATTTTACTAATACATATAGACAATAGAATATTGTTTGAATTTACAGTATCTAATTATAGCCTTAAGTCCTTCTGGTAGATTCATTTTATAGATACAGGTTATTCGTTTTACTTTGTTTTTTTTTTGCAGGGCAAATTATATTAGTTTTTCATTAAAAGTAAAAATCTATGACTATTATATTTGATTATTATATACAGATTATTCACATATATGTATATTTTTTGGGGTAATGAATTTATTTATGATTATAGTTTTTATTATTTTAATTTTAAAAACCCAATGGAATTTCCCAAGAAAACTATTCACGTAAATTATTCAAAGAAATGGATATGATCCTTTTTCTTAAGGTTTTGTCCTTTTTTTGTGTCAATAGTTTACTCTATGGGAATCCATTTGGTTTTGATTACTTTGCTGATTGTACGAATGTTAAGTTAACAAACCCGTGTGTTCAAAATTGTTTTTGTTGGAGAAATAGAAAAGGTCCAGAAATTAAAATCAAAAAATTTGAGTACCTAAAAATCCCTATATATCTATTAAATTTTGAATAAAAACTTTTTGAGACAATTGTGGGCCTTATCACATGTAGAATGTGATAAATTACTGTTTCCATAATAATTTTAAATTTAAATTATAAGTTCCAATGATTACAAATTTATAGTGTGACTTTTAAGAATATCTGTGAGTTTTAAGAATAAGTCAAATTATGAATAGATATTTTGTTAAATAAATAAGAAATTGAAAATATTCATCCATATTATTGCCGCATGTATGATGATGTATCACGTAATGTTTTTAAATTTGTATTTCAAAAAATTTTGTGAAAAAAGTGCGTTGGTTATAGTTCAAAGTAGAAAAAGTAGAAATGAATGATTTATTAGTTTATGAAATTTAAAAAGGCTTCAAAAATCTGGTAAGCCCTTGTCAAATTCTTCTGATTAAAAAAATTATAGTGTTAAAAAAGACGTGAAATAATTTTGGATTCTAAATTTAGAGTTGAAAAAAAAAACATTTCTTTCTTTGTATTTTCTAATTCCATTACTAATTCCCCCAATATCTTTTTTAAATTTTTTAAATCGAACCCGAGAAATAGGCTTTCAAAGCAAATTCAATTGTTAACTACCACAGTACCTTTTTTAAATTATAAAAATCGAACCCATGGTGTCCGAGATATAGGCTTTAAAAGCGACTTCAATTATTAATTCCCGCAGTACCTTTTTTAAATTATATAAATCGAACCCATGGTGCCCGAGAAGACAAAGCAACTTCTATCACTAATTCCCACAGTACCAAGTTTAAATTATAAATCAATCGAGCCCACGGTGTACGAGATATCGGCTCTTAAAAACAATTGGAAAAACTAGAAATTAATCTAATGTTGATATATTTTATATTTCTAATATTTTTTTATAGTAGAAAATGGCTATGGCTTAAATAATGTGGGGGATTATTTATTATTTTGCCTTTAATTAAATCCTCTAATCACGTTGAAAAATCAAATTAACATCTTTTACATACATAATGACAAACATTAAGAGGTTTGTAAACGAGACACCAGATATAAAGAGGATTGCAAACATAAGAACATAAGACATATGAAGAAAGACATAAAGAGGTCTCAAAATGTCACTGTATCCTCCAGCCACTGATTTATCATAAATTTATTCAAAAGAATATGAACTTTCATCAAATAAAGAACAAACCACGTTCTTAATTAAATTTTTTAAATTTATACAATAAATTTTGTCGGTGACTGTAATTTTGTGCTCATATGTAATGAGATGACAATTGCCATTTATAACAACTGAATTGAAAGGATTTTGAGTTAATATGTCGATGTTTTTATCCCTTTTTTTATATGTTTCCTTTTTTTTTTTATTTTTGGCTGTCAAAAAGCAAAAAAAAAAAGCAAATAAAAAAATGTGAAAGGGAGAAATTTATGATCACAATAAGGGTCCTTTTTTAACTCAATAAAAATAATCTTATAGGAGGTGAAAAAATAAAATAACATTTATTATATAAATATAAGTAATAAAAAAGAAAATATGATTTTAGGATTAAATACAACAAAAGAGAAATTTTTTTTGACATCATAAATCTTTGAAAAAGTGCAAAAACAACAGCAAAAACGTAGCATTTAAGAGTTCTTATTTTATATATACATTATGAGACAAGAGAAGAATTTTTACAGTAATTGAAATTGTCAAAATAATGAAAACCAGTAATACGAATAATTTTACTGTTGTATATTAAAAACACAAAGCCACTGGCTAATTTGATTTACTGTAATTGGGGATGGCTGAAAGAAATGAATGTTGAGATAAAAGTGGAATTGTTTATAAGAGGTGTAGCTTTGAGCATATAAAGACATCCAAGTGCTTTTTTTAAATTTGGGAATCCATTAAACTTCACTTATGTCCAGCTACTACGAACCCTAAGCGGATAGACTCAATGGTCGATAATTTGAGGTTGAGAGATATTCAAAAAACACGACAGAATATTTAAGGTCTAATCATATGTTAATATAATACAACATTTAAGTTTGCAATTCATTTTGTTAATGTGTTTGCTAGAGTTGCTTTAAGCGTTGCGTCGCTTCTGGCTTCGCGTTTTAAATAAAATAAAGATCAAATGTTAGCGTCGCTTTTTAATAGTTTATCTTTCAAATTAAAAAAAAATTAAAATTAACAAAGTTTTTTAATATTAAATAAAATGTATAAAAAAAAGATAATTTAATATCAACGCGTGCAAAAGTAGAAATTTGCGCTACTTTAGGGTCGCTTTTCTATTTGAACAAGTTTAATTTAAATCAATTCTGATTATGTGAGTATTCTGATTAAACTTCATAGAGTGACGCGAGTGTTGAGTAATCGTCTTTATATTTTTAAACTTGAACATCAGTATATGCGCATGGGCTAAAGTAATTCATTAGACTTCATATTTAAAAATTTACAACTTTTAATAGAAGAAAAGAAATTCAGACGAATAAGGCTAAAATATTTAATTTTTATTTTTCAAGTTCTTCTATATAGCAATCAATAAAAAAATTGGACATAAATAAAATTGGATTTGAAATAAAAAAAAGAAAGAATCAAAAATATATGAAAGAGAAAGAAAATTATATATTTGGGTTGTTAAAACGTCAAGTGTTAAGTTTTATTTTTTTTTTTATCACTGTTCTTTTATTTTTGCTCTCAAAGTGTGCATGAGTGGTTGGTTGCTGATAAGAAATCAAAGGAGAAAAAAAATGATAAATAACTGTAAAAGGAAAAAAAAAGGTGAATATTGGCTTTTTTCAATAATGGTTCATTCGTATAGTTTTTCTTTTAAATATTTCAAATTTTTTTTCTAATTTGAAGAAACTAAAAGAATAAAATTATTTGAAATTTATTTGTTTTAATACAAAGTTTTTGAAAATTTAGAAAATATACTTTTTTTTTTATCTTTTAATGGGTTTCCTTTGACACTAAGACTATTTCCTTTCTAAATTTCGTTTTTTTTTTTGAAAATTAATCAAGCAAACATTTCAAAAAATTTACTGTAAATTGAGAAAATTGATTGGAAATTTAAAACTTTGATATTAAAAATGTCAAATCAAATTTAATTTAAGAAACTTTTTGATATACTCCTTGAGTCTAAATGTTTTTAATGGTTAATTAAGGTTAAGAATATGATGCACTTAAACTACCGTTATCTATTAGAAATCTAATGGCCCGATAAGTTGCTAATTATATAATCTACTTATATATATATATATATATATTATATATATATATAATACATGCTTTAATTTGTTTCATACTTTCTGTAGGTCATGTTAAATTGTCAATAAAGTTATGTATTAAAATTAAATATTTTTAAATAAAATTTTCAGCTCAATTTAATTTTAAAACAAAATATAATTTTTTGGAGCATTTTAAAAAAAAAATACACAAAAAATTTAAAAATTTAATTTAAACTAGAACATAAAAAAAAAATTACCATAAATTTCGAAAATTAAATTAAGTTTAAATGACAGAAAACAAATTGTTGACATTTCATAATATATATGTGACATGTTTTTGGCATTTGTTATTTGTAAATGAAGATGATCGTTAGTGAATATTTGATTATTCATCAGAAATTGAAAATAAAAGTTTTTTAGATTTTTCTAATGATTTTTACTCTTTTGTTAACTTGGTTAAAAAATTTTTCAATGTTGCCTACTACCCTGCAGCATATTAACGGCCCTTTTTTAAGGTACGTAAACGCGATACGATATTGATATTTGGTACGGGGGTGTTTTCTTCTTATTAGGTACCTCCCACACACCTCCGAAAGTTTAAAAAGCATATTTTGGAAATTAAAAGGAGATTGAAAACGTTCCTGATATCTAAGACGAATTGAAGTGGGTGTTCGTGTAACTTTTAATTGGACTTTTCAGGCATAAGGTTTTACTAAGCGGTTGCATCGACTTACTGTTGTTTAATTACTTGTTTGTAAAATATTGCACGGAAATTTAATAATATTCAGTTGCAGAAATTTTGCATGACAGAGATGAACTATAGAAATTTTGTAATTTTAGAGTAAGAAACGATTTGATAAATAAGTATACAGACTATTAATTTATCCGGATTTAAGAAATTTCTGCTTTTTGAAGTATAAGTTAAAAAGGCAGCTATTTTTTTAAATCCGAATTATTTGATTACTTATTATACTTCAATACATCGAGTAACTACGTTTAAAAAAATTTTGTAATTTTTGATATATTTTAAATATTTTCATATAAAATATATTTTTATATATACATTGTGTTTAAAAACCTTTGTTTTATTTAATAAATTAACTTTTTACAATCAAATATTTTTAAACCTTTATATTCATACCCAGGCAAAACATTTTCGACCTTATATATATCACATTTAAAATTAATAAAATTTTAAATCTTTAATAAAATGAGTTTTAATAGTTGGTGGAAATAAAAATAAATAAAATAAAATTTAATTTTAATGTTATTCTATACACTTGTCTCCTCCACTATATTTAAATTGAATTTTTGTATACAACTAAATGATTTAATGCAAAAATATGTACAGGGTGTTTCAAAAAATTGTCTCACGAGGATTGAGTGCAGTCTTTCCCTGATGCTGGAGGACATTAGTAGATGATCAAAGTATGACCAACTAGATTAAATTGTTCCTAATTTATGTTTAATAACTTGATAATGATTGTAAAAAAGCCGCTTTTTGTTACGATATTGTCTGTTTAACTCAAACCTTTTCTATTATACCCAGAACTTTTTAACACTGTTTTCCAGACATCCTGTACATTGTGGTTATTTATCTATGATATTAATTTTATAAAAAAACGAGGAAGATTATAGTTGCCCTTGTCAACTTTTAGATACCCGTGCATACCCACTATGGAGTATAAAATAAACCGTAATTTACTTCCCTTATACATTTAACTCATTACCCCATAATTTTGACGTAAAAAAAAAAAAAAAAATTAACAAAAAAAAAAAAATATCACAAAACAAAAAACAAAATTTTCATTCATTGTCCCATAACTTTAGCTTAAAAAAAAAAAAAAAAAATTAACAAAAAAAAAAAATCACAAAAAAAAAAAAAAGTTTTCATTCATTGTCCCATAACTTAAGCTTAAAAAAAAAAAAAAAAAAATAAAAAAACAAAAAAAAGAAAAAAAAACAAAAAAAAAAATTGGCCCACCCTAAAAGTCCGATGGTCCGAGTGATGTCCAACTTTGCCAAGTAGCTTGCCCTATTAATTTACCTGCCCAATTTTAATTTTAACCTTGTAGCTTTATTAGATTCACAGTTATTGAATCGAAAACTTTGTATGGCAGCCCCCCGAAAATGGGGCCCTAACATTTTGAAACTTCATATAAGTGCTCGATTCATTATATAACTAACCGTGTGTAATTTTCAGCCTCGTAGTATAATTAGTTTTGAAGAAATTCATATTGGTGCAAAGAAGTTGTATGGCAGCCCCCCGTAAATGGGGCCCTAACATTTTGAAACTTCATATAAGTGCCGGAGTCATTATAAAACTAACCGTGTGTAATTTTCATCCCCGTAGTATAAATAGTTTTGAAGAAATTCATAATGATGCAAAAAAGTTGTATGGCAGCTCCCCGAAGCCTTGGTCCGATTTTAACCAAAAACAATAGGGAACCTAGAAATTGTCTAAAAATGAGTTTGTGTGAATTTCAAGACTCTAGCCCTTTTAGTTTTTGAGTTATCGTGATGACACACGGACGGACGGACGGACGGACGGACGGACAGACACACATAGCTAGATCGACTAATTTTTCGATTCTGAGCCGATACGTACCCTTGACACTATATCTAGCTCGTCTAGATCGATGCGTTACAAACGGAGGAGCAAATCTAATATACCCGATGTCATATATGTATGCACGGGTATAAAGAGTACAAAAAAAATTTTAAAATAATTAAAATTTTTCTGTGACTAAGTAATTAAAATTGTGGCTATGGCAATATTTATATCGATTACTTTTTTATTTTTTTAATAAATATTTTTGTCATTTATATGAATTGTATCATAATTTAAAATTTGCATTAGCTGTTCTTTTTAAATAACAAACAATTAACCTAAATTATTATATTTAATAAAGCATTTTGTGATTAGATACAATAAATATATTTTATTACATGCATGATGAAAAATTATTTGGCATCAAGTGTAACAGCACTGTGCAAACTGTCAAAACAGAAATGTCATATTTACAATTTCAAGGCCACTTAAGATTAATTTGGTGACAAATGATCTGCATTTACTTGTCAAATGTTTTTTTTTATTCTTTTTCCACTCGTATATGGAGTATGGGGCATTCACAAAGTCATTATAACCAAATTTCAAACCAATTTTTTAATCTAAGCCATTCACTAAGCCATTGATTATTCGGCTGTAGCTATTGTATAAGATTATGAATACACAAATGTTAATTTTTTGCGCCATCTGTTATCTTACACAAGAGTAATTTATATATTTTTATTAAATCTTATTTTATATTACAATCTAAACTATTACGATATAATGATACAATTTTACGATATGTTTTTTATTAAAAATATAATGTGAACGGGGTTTAAACTCAAAACTACCACTTGAAAAGCTGGCTTCACCACTACGCTATTGGTCATATTACTTGTCAAAATCAGGACCTTTCTTTTTCTAACGAATAATTTAATATGTACTAATTTCTAACTGTAACGATAGGTTCAGTGTCGATCACTTGGGGGCAAATAATTTTTATGAAATTATTTATAATGATAATATTATTTGTTTATAATATCGATTGTCTAGGAACAATTAAATCCATCAATTTAAAAAATTTTCAATTGAAATATTTACTAAAAATAAAAGATAATAATTTTATATGTCATTTTATAAAATAAAAATAATTAAAAATTCCCCGGAAGTGCAGTTGAGTGTGATATGAAATGAATAAATAAAAAACGTGGAAGCGTACTCAAATGTAAATTAGCATATTTTTCACATTTATCTTGATCTGTTAATGTGCTACAAAAATGAAATATTACCTTTTTGATTAAATTTTACATTTTTTTTTTGTTTTTGTAATTTATGGTTCTTAACATCTTTATTAATTAGGCATTGAGTAAAAATCGATTTTAATGAATATATATTGAAAAATAATTTTCATTTTTATATTTTTCAATTTTTTTAAATGAAAAATATGAAGGAAAAGTTAATATTTTAAAAATTATTATTCATTACTGTGTAAACGAGTAAATTATATATTATATATGTTTGTATACTTGTATGTACAATCATATTTACAAAAAAAATTGATAAAAATTTTCCGGCAAATTAAAACATAAAATTTTTTTTATTTTTCAATTACTTTTTTTTTTTCCAATAACTGAATAATATTAAAGGGGATTATTATTATTATATTGTAAATTAAAAAAATCAATTTTAATTATAAAAATATTATTGGGAATTGGAATAATTGATGTTCATTTAAAATTACACATAATTAATTAATATAATTTAAGTAATTAGTAAAACTAAAAATAATTGAAAGAAAGATTATTATAAAAAATTATGAATATTTAATTTATTATTGAGCGTTTGAGTAAAATGAATAAAAAATTGAGTAGGTTCCTTTTAATTTCACTAAAATTTCTTTATTTTTGCAAATACCAGTATTTTGTCTATGACATGAAGAATCTGCCTTTTAAATTAAACTTTGAAGATTCGAATATAAAGTAATTACTACATATTTGAGTAATAGTATAAATATAGTAATATTTCTATATTTTTTTTTATAAACCCTTGAACTTGTGTACAAAAAGAGTAGAAAATTCTTGCAAAATTTAATTTATTTAAAAAATAACTATTCTTCAAACTTTTGTTACAATTTTTTGATTTAATCATAATCAATATTCATCATATTTATTAATTAATCGATCACAAAAATGCCGGTCGCAGCTCAATTATTTGCTTGAAAATTTAATAGCCTATCTACAATGAAAGCACTCGTTTCGCTGTCTACGCGTAGCTATTTGTCAAACTAAGTTAAATATATTGAATTATATGAAAGTGTCTACAATAGAGGCAGCCAGGTCACAGCCATTACGCAGTCATTAAAAAAGACCGATCTGACCGATAGCAAAGTGATAAAGTGGCGGCTTTTCAATCGAAAAGTCTCGGGTTCAAATCCTCGTCGGATTATATTTAATAAAATAATATTGTGCAGCCAAGAGACAAAATATGATATTTGAATAGCTGTGGATATCAAATATTGCTGCATGGGTGATTTAATTAAGTTGCGCGCGCGCAATTATAAAATTATTAGAAATATTTGTACCTAAAAAAAAAATACACAAATTAATTGCAAATTTTATATTTTAAATTTAAAAAAAGTTAATTGTTTTCCCTCTAATTCTTTTTGTTGCCAAAGCAAACATAATAAATTATTTCTTCTTAATTTGCCCTCTTAAAAATCTGAAAAGCCTAAATGTTCCTCTACTTAATTTTGAAAAATAAAATGTGATGATATAATCATAGTATAAAATAAACTTTTGTTTTAAGAAGAAAACCGAAAAAAATAAAAAAATTAAAATTTCCAATATTTCTTGGCAAACATAAATTTGTTTGTTTATTTTTCTTACACACTTTTTCCATTCTTGTTTATTTATGAATCTTTTTTATTGTATATTTTATTTAAAAATTTTTTTTTTTTATTCCACGATAAATTTATCATCGCCATTATTTTTTAATAAATTGAATTTTTATTGTATAGTTTAAAAATATCTTCACAACATATTTTTATCCAAATCTTCAAAATTTTTGATAAAACGTTAATTAAACAACATTATTCTTAATTTAAATCAAAATTAATTAAATTTAAAATAAATAATAATGTTATAAATTTTATTTGTTATTTTTTTTTTTGTGATTATATTATTTGAGAAATCTCGAGAATATTCACCTTGGTAAAGTCAAATGTAAAATTAAAAGATCAAAGTCAAAGTAGGTGGAACAAAAGAATTTTTTTCGAGTGTCATAAGGGAGTAATAATGAAAAAAATATTAAAGAATATTAAATATACAAGTAAATATAATTAATTTTATTCATTTATAACAGAAAACACTGTCAAATGATGACATGTGTCAAATTGAGAATATACGTAAAAGAGTAATGAGAATTTGTAGTTTAGTTGACATTTATTTTAATTAAAAAAGTGTGGAAAAAATCAAATGATTTTTGTTTAAATATTTTAAAAAAGGTGATTGAAGAATATTTTTTGTATATTTTATATTTAAATATTAGTTATTGCCACTTAAATACAAAATCCTTTTTCTTAGAATTTAAAATAGATGATTGTTATAGTATGTTTCATAATTGTTTGTGTATGTATAATATAAATTGACATAAGATCAAATAACTAAGTTATCTGTCAACTAAGTAGGTTACTTTGATAATTTTTTTACGATATAAAGGTGATTCATTAAGATGGTTAATTTGAAGGAAAGGAAATTAATATTTTATTAAAAGAATTGATGTTTATGAATCCTTATTGTATTAATCGACGAACAATTAATACAGAAGATAGTAGTATAGGCTTATTTAATAATAAGCCGTGATATATAGTATTCTAGAACGATTAGCTGCAATTAAATTTTGACAGATTTAATTAATTATATTTGATGTTATTACGGTCGATTTTATAATTATTATTCTTTAGTCAGTTTTTTTTTTTAAACGTCATCAGATGTCTTAAGAACTGACATTTAATGTTGCTAACAAAAGACAGCAAAAACTGTTCTTTACATTTGACAGCAGTTCTTTTGTAGAACTCAACCCTTATGATACCCCCGTATAGTCCAAGGGTATAATAAATTTGCCATTACGTTTGTGACGCAGAGAAGGAGGGGGGGTAGATATAGACTCAAGTGTATGGATCGGATCAGAATCGAAAAATAAATCGATTTAGCTATGTATGTCCGTCCGTCCGTCCGTCCGTCTGCGCGTCCGTCTGTCCGTTCGTCACCACGATAACTCAAAAACTAAAGGAGCTGTGATCTTGAAATTTTCGCAAATTCGTTTTTTTGCAATAGCCGTCATCGCTATTTAAATCCAGCCATTTTGGTCAATTGGTTCGGGTAGCTGCCATACAACTTCTGTTTTTATATAAGTATTACTCTGTTCCTATTACAGCTGCGTATCTGAAATTTGGTCAAAAGTAGTTTAATTTTATGGCCAAAGTTACTGCAAAATTTGGTTGGTCTATTGCAGTGGGTTCGAGTAGCTGCCATACAACTTCTCAGTTTATATGGGCATTGCTCTATACCTATTAAAGTTGGGTGTCTGAAATTTTGCCAAAAATAGTTTAGTGCAATGGCCAAAGTTACTGCAAAGGGTTCGAGTAGCTGCCATACAACTCCTTCTTTTATATGAGCATTACTCTACACCTAATAAAGCTGAATGTTTGAAATTTTGCCAAAAGTAATTAACCGGATGATATAATGTATATGTTACGGTCATACGGGTATCCCAGAGTTGACACAGTCTACTCTACTGCACTCTTCCTCGTTTTTATTAGATATGATCTGACCAGGGTTTAAACCCGAGACCTTTTTATTGAAAGACGACATCCTGACCTTTACATAATGGATCGAATATACTTCATCATCCCTAGAAACAATTGTTTTAAAATTATGTTTTTTCACACAAAAGTAATAATTTAGTTGTTATTTATAAGTCAAGCGTTATTGAATATGTTTTTAATATTCAAAATTTTTTTCCACCTTTAAAGTTTTACAAAAATAAATAAATGAAATATAAATTTGTTTGAAATATTTAGAAAAACCTTAAAAATAATCGAAATTTTTCGAAATCTAATCGTTAGAGGAATTATAGGAATAAAATATTTCTTTGAAAAACTTTATTAATTTCTCATGAGACCAGATGTTTCAAAGTAATTTTATTCCCTTGGCATTTTCTTAATAATCTAAAAGAAAGTGTGTGTTTATTATTATTATTAATATATATTTTCTAAATATTTTCATTTTATTTAAATTTTGACAAATTAATGACATTAAATGATAATAAAAAGTTAATCATTTGATATTATTTCGTTTTTTACAACTGTCATAAAAGTTAGTTTTTTGTTGTTTTTTTTTTTGTTGTATTTTATTTTTATCACATTTTTGTGAAAATTTCAATTTCAATTTTATTTTTTTATATTTTTGTGTTATTAAAATTTCGCATCATTAAAATTTAAAAAGAAATAAGTATATACATAAATTTGCTTTTAATTCTTCTAATTGATTTGTGGCACGTGCTAATAAAAGTCGTTCCATTCCTTTGAAGTTAATAAGGTATATCCTAACTGTATATAAATGTCATATTCTTAAAATTGTCAATGCAAGGTGGGATAAGGCGGTGTCAATTTAACTTGTAAAAAAAATATTTTAATATATTTTAATGGTTATTTATTTGCGGTTTAATTGGATGCTTTTATGATTAGAAAACCAATTTGGAAGAATTAGATATTATGACAGTAAATTTGACAGTTTTATATTTAATAAAATTTTATAGCTTTTAATTTATTTATTTTCTAAGAATAAAAATAAATGAGTCGAAAATTATCGAAATGTAAGTACGTAGTTGGTATAAAAAATGTAATATTGATTTAGATTTGATTTTTATTGAATTCTAAATCTTTTATTATTCAATTATTCAAATTTCCATGAGTTTTTCTTATAACTTTAACTTTGGATTTAAATGTGCACTACAACAAGTCTATCTATTCACCTGTTCGGCATAATTTATTATGCTATTTGAAGATGTCAGTAATGATAGTATTGATTAAAGTTCCAAATATAATTATTACTTTTATATATTTGCAAATATATAAAGCTCAATTATGAAAATTGATGATTTTTACAGTTTTTATTACTTTTACTGTGGGTTCTTTATATATGTACTAGTATCGCCCTGTGCTCGACATTCGAGCTATTTTTGCTTTTAAGTTAACACATAAAATTCGTTTTGTGTAAATTATATTAGACTATACATAATAAAAATTATGAAAACAGTGTTGTCAACAATTCTTGCGCTTGAAATTTGCTTAAAAAAAATTTATAATTTTTCTTAATTATTAAAACATTGTTAAGTACCGATTTTTGAGTTTTGTTTCTATAGCTTAAGCCGGTTGAAAGAGAGGATAAATTGGTACAGTTAAATTAAATTAAAGTTCTAAATACATATAAATATTATTCTAATAAAAACATATTTCTAAACATATACATATACTTATTGAAGTCAAAAACCCAAAATTCGAGTTAATGCTGTCCTTCATATAGCAAACCGTACTTTTTTTAAAAAATTTTAGTACGATTTGAACTATGTTGTACGTATTCTGTAATTTAGTACTAATTAAAAAACTCTGTGAATACATAATATGTACAACAAAATTAAACATATCATAATTTATAAGTTTAGTATTTATTATTATATAATATTGAATCTGCCAGAAGTACAAATAATTAATAGTCAAGTTGACCGAAGTCTTTTTTTAAATCTCAATCTTAAGATTTATAGCAAAAAAAAAAGTTTTTCAATAAATCAAAGAATAAATTTTTCCTACCCTTTTTTCATTTTTAAATTTAAAAGCTACATAGGTAAATTTTTACTACTATATGATATATGCCTATTTAAAGTTCTGAAAACATGCGAAAAATGATTCTGAATTCCTTAGTTTACTTTATACCTTTTTGTCTAGTTTGTTTATTTAATTTTTCCTAAGTTTTTTATTGACAAAAATATATTTCTATATATATGGTCATGAGCCATGACTCATAAGTTTCTTAAAACAAATAAATATTATTGCTTTTATTCCTTTATGAGGAGTAAACTCTTTTCTACTCTCAACTATTGCCAGCTACTCCCATCAGCCCCAGTAAAAGAGTATATAACAGAGTAGATATTTATTTAATTTATATTTTAATAATTTCCTGCAGATGGCTTTAATTAAAATTCTCTTGAATTATGTTAAATCATATTTTTTATTTGATAACCAATAAGCACTTACCCCCTTCCATTTTAAAAAATATTCTTTATATTTATATCAGCAATTAACCTTAATTTTTTCACTTTATTAATATTTAAATACTATTAAATATAATTAACTTCTCAAATGACAGATAGTTTTAAAATGTCAAATGTATATATGACAATTAATCTGACAATTATGTACTCCTGAAACAAAAATTAGCGTTCCATTTTCAAACTACGCCTATCTAATCTTACGTCAATACGTCTGTCTACATTACATATCCATTATCGGTAAATCGATACGCGCGAACAATATTAATTAATTTATCAAAAATATTTATTTGAATGTTTTAATTTAGTACCTATCTACAAAAATATTTTTAATTTCATATTATAGGTATTTTGAATATAAGATATTTTTTAATAAAAATTATTGTAAAAAAATATTATTTTTTAAAACATAAAATTAGAAATATAAGAAAATCCAATAATAATATTTTTATACATTTTGTCAATATTTGTAAATTTTAAAAATCCGAGATACTGTACATTGCGTTACGCGTATTTTCGCTGCTCTAATGTAAATTTATGTACCTATTTATTTCCCAATTTTTTGACAGAAATTATACGCTGTACGTTTCTATTTAGGTTAGGACCTAAGGAATAAATAACTTTTTTTGAGAAAGATAATTTTTTTAGTTTTGCAAACATATTGTATTGCAGGTATTTTCAATTTATTTGAATATTTGTATGTTTTAAACTAAATTATTTAAAAAAAAATGTTATTTTAAAATATTTTATTTTTAAAATTTAATCGCACTAACATAAGAAAAAACAATTTCAATATGTATTCTTATACACTTTGTCGATTTTTAAATAGTAAAACTCTGAGGTACAGTACGTCGCGTATGCTTTCATGTAAATTTTTTTACATAACTAATTATTTCAAAATTTTTTGACAGAAACTGAATGCCGTACATGCTGATTTTGGCTGATCCATAAGAAACAAATCATTTTTCTTAAGAAATAGGTATTATTTTTTTTTTATTTTCTGCAAACATATTATAGGTATTTTTTAATAAACAAATATTTTACAAAGATATTATTTTAAAGTTTCTATTTTTATTTTTCGCTTTGTCGTTTTGTAAATCCGAGGTACCAGTACGTCGCGTATTTCGATTGCTCACATGTAAATTCATGTAGGTACCTAACTATTTATTTTAAAATTTTCTAGAAATTTCCAGAAATTATACACCGTACGCGTTGGTTAGACCCTAAGTAACAAATCATTTAAATAACAAATTATTTTTTTAAGAAAGATTATTTGTTTAACTGTTTTGCAAATATTTATATATTTTAATATCATGACTCTCAAACGTAGAATATATTTCAGAAGTTGGTTTTTTATTGTACATAAAACTTTACAAAAAGCAACTATTTACGATTTACAAAAAATTTTTTTTTTTATAACTGTATTATAATAAGTTGCAAACAAAAGCAAAATACAGTACTTTTCGGTTATAACGACCATGATGGGACGGAAAATACTTGTCGTAATAAACGAATGTCGTTTTAAAAGAATGCTGTGAATTTTGAAAAATTAGTATAAGACTTGAACATTGTAGAATGTGATGATTCTAGAATGAACACTTCGAACTCATTTGCTATAATTTTATTTGATGTGTCAGCCTCAAGCCTATGTATAGTTCTTTTTCTTCTATTGAAATTTTTTTTTGTATTTTTGATGCGTTATTATGATTTTTTTTATATTCAAAACTAAATAAAAAAGACTTAATTAATCGCCAAGCAACATATTTAGGTATTTAAAGTTTAAATAAAAGAAATATCAATGTAATATAATGTAAGTTTTTTACATTTTTAGGTAAAATTTAATTTTTTAGCAAAAAGTGTAAAGTTTATTATAATTAAAACTGAACCGAGTTCATTATAAATAAAAACTACTGTATAAACCAAATGTATTGCTTTTCGAACAGACTCATTTTTTTCGTTCACTTTTTAAGATAAAGAAAAAACAAAAACAAAAAAAAAAATTTTAATAAAATTTAAATCTCCTTGTTCATTGAACATTTGAACTATTTAAAAAAAAAAAAGAAAGACATAAGTCGGCGCCTATAATATATAGTTTGATTGAGCTGCGAATACAACCGAAAATGCATTACTTTTACCCAGAAAGTCGGCGCATAATATTAGAGTCATAAGCCTTAACTTTTAACAGCGTGACCGTTAAATTCAAATTTACGTTAAATTAAAGACGGGTTTTCACCTGAAAAAACGCAATATTCTAAAAAAAAAATATCATTGTCCTATGAAAACAAAAAAAACCTTTCTTTTGGTTGTTGTTTCATTAAAATTGGTCAAATAGTTTACGCAGAAAAAGGATGTTTATATTTGTATGGGAAAAAATAAGCCGATTAAATATTATGATTTATTAAAATGTAATTTATATCAATAAATTGTGCATATAAGTTAAAATATTTATTATATAATAGTACTAGGCCTTATAACATGTAGAAACGTCTTAGATTTTCAATATTTGCAATTCTATTTTTTGTTTATATTGTAATAAATTTGTATTTGAATTATAAGAAATTTTTGTATCTGTGAGTTATATTATTCAATTAAAATATTTGTTTATATTTTGTGTTTATTTTATAATATTAAAATTTGTAATTTATTTTATAAATATAGAATTATTATTTATTGGTTATGCCATTAAATTGAACCCAATGGCGAATGGTAACTGAGTTGAGCCGAAAACCAGATAAGTTTTTTTTTCACTTTTACTTTGATTCGAACCCGTGTGTCTAGAGTGAAATGCCTCTTTTCTATGTCGCTCTTTGAATCTATCCGTATTTCATACTTATATTCTTGTTTGTAGGATTTATGACAGATTAAAATTTAAGTTAATTTATTAACAATTTGTTAATCTCAATAAAGATCATTTAATTATTAGGGCGTGACTACAATCTATTTAAATACTCAATCAGATTACATAAATTGTATATTCAAATTTGATTTTATATATGCCAAAAATTATATTTATCATTCCAATCTAGCTTTTATTAACGCCAAATAAAATGTCAGAATAAATCAAAATTATATAATTTATTATACATATATACTTTTTCTTAATTTTAAATTTAATAATTTTGCAATTATATTAAATTTTGCAATTTTTTCATTGCTAATCTTTTTCACTATGTTTAAGCGTGTTAACATGCTCCATATTGTATTTTTATTTTATTTTTTTTACTTTTGGTTACCATAAGTTTACGTAAATTCATATTTAATCCACCTGTCGTGATCTCATAATCAATCATAAATTTTAAATTAAATTAAAAAAAAAAAACAAACAAATATAATATAGAGTGAAATATAGGCGAAGTGACAAAAGTTCCTGGGAGACTTATGACTTAAAAAAAAGCCAAAATCCCGGGGAACTATTACTCACGAGAAGTAGGCTTAAAGTGTCCAAAAAAATTAAATATATGGAAAATTTTGAAGAGTTTTTAACGTCTAAGTGACAAAAACCCTGAAGCCAAAAGTCCCTGTTTTGTCCCTGGAGCCCCTGGAGCCAAAAGTCCCTCGAAAAATTAGATAAAAGTTCTCGGGGAACTATGACTGATGAGGAGTTGACGAAATATCTTTTAAACAATGAGATATAACTTCCGATTATAATATTTTCAAACATGTGACTGAGTTTTGAACTGCATTTTGAAAAAAAATAAAACAAAAATTGAAAAGCAAACGAAGTTGAATTTATTTTAATTTTGAAATGTCTGATAATTTCAAAATATATAAGCAATTGGTACACCATAAAGATTCTATATTACGAATCATATTAAAGTTGGATTTGGACATAAAATCAAAGTTGTCACTTTTTTCCAGCGTATTTATGAATTCGTGTGTGCGAAATTTTAAATTAGAAGCTAGTTTTTAAGTTGGTTATTAAATGTGTGTTTTGGGAAATAATCGATTTTTAATATGATTATATTTTTATAGATTAAATTCTGAATGTTCTCTTTAGATATTTCGACTTTTATTTTAAAAATTTCAGTTTCAGTTAAGTCTATAAGTCCCTGGCGAATAATTTTTGGTTCACTCATCGTGTGTTATAATTCCTCGTGAACTTTTGGCTTTTTTTTCGAATTATAATTTTCTCGAGAACTTTTGACTCTGGAACTTTTTTCAATCCGCCTGAAATATATATTAAATTTAAGCCAAAATTTTCAAAATATTAAAATTAAAATTTTTTTCCAGTCATCGAAAAGAGAGAGAGTGTTTAGGTAACCTTTGCTAGATTCTTATAAATTGTAAATGTTTTTCATTTCATTTATAGAATTTTGAAAAAAAAAATAAAATTTATTTTAAGTAAAATAACAAATAAATTAGAAAAAAAAAAATTCAATTGAAAAATGCTAAAAGTGTCGAGCGTATATTTTTTTACCATTTTTTGTTTTTGGCGGTTTTCCGAATTAACATTTTGTGTAGGTGGATTGAGGCGTGATGTGAAAAATGATCGCTCCACTTCATATGAAAAATGAAATTAAAAAAAAAAAAAAAATCCAATTTTTCTTGTCTTTTATGAGGTTTCATTAATTTTTAAAATGGTTTAAATTTTTAAAGATTTACTAAACTATATGGACCAATCGTTTTTTTTTCTAATTAGAAAAAAACGAATTTTTTAACTATTTTTAAAAAATGTTAAGTGTAAAAATTAATTAGTATTGCTTAAAAAAATACATTACACATGTTTTAAAAGATTAAATAAAATTAAATAAATAATTTGTTCTTTGAACTGTTAGACGTTAGATGTAATTGACCGGTAAAAATGAGAACATTGACTTAAGGTTTTAAAGATCATATAATTCAAACTGAAGAGATAGTGAGGAAGTGGTGATGATGGCTCCAATTTATTAGTTAAAGTTATTAATTACTAAACTTACTTATTATTAATTACTAAACAACGATTACAATACGAGTTTAACTATATGTCTGCTGTTTATTCTTCTGCTTGTTCTTATTTAGACATCAGTTAAGGTGGGCCGTGCTTAACATGTTTCGTTAATTTTTTATCTTCATGTATATTTTTCCAAATTTAAAGACTACTGAGAACATTTTGAAGAATTATTACAATAGTGCGCCCTTAATTACGGTCATAGGGTAATGGGAACTGTTGCAATTATGAAAAAAATAATTGAACTAAGACAAAGTTTTGAATATGTAAGCAATAAATTTGAAGATTTTCTTAGACGAATGTACTCAATTACCGTAAAGGTTTCTTAAGTCTTAACTAAAGACCTTCGCAACTAAAGGCCTTGGATTATAATTACTTATTTACTTGGATTATATATTACATTACTTATATTATATAATAATTTTATGTATTATTTTATAACTTCCTTGTTTCTATGCTATGTATTTGTCAACGACCCCATGGGGTCCTCCAATCTAATAAATCATGCGTATGCATCAATAGTGTATGGAGGTGGTTAAGGTACGTAATATTTAAAATTAAAGGTTTCTGATTCAAACACCAGTCTTATCATATCTAATATCATAATTGTTTATATCGATATAAAATAAAATTATCAGCCATATTTCTGATTAAATTATGATAAAATTATCAGCCATATTCTGCAACTCTCACTTCCTAAAACAAATATTTTCTAAGTTCAAAGTTTCATAGATAGCAATTCTCAGTTCCAACGTAAAGTAAAAAAATATTAAAAATCTACGAGAAAAATATTCATACGTAGTAGATTTCTACGATGATATTTAGAATAGGTAAATGTAGTACGTCGTATTGTAGCTAATCTTTCGTAGAAATTTCGTGATGGCATTTAGAATAGTGGTGTATATTAAAAAAAAAAATGTGTATATCTTTTAGGTAAGATGCCGCACAAAATTAAGCATTTAAAATTTAGTCTAAAAATGACTTGGTGAATGACCCATGATTCTAATAGGATTGGAAAAGTAATAAATAAAAAATGGGAGTGTTCCATAATTTGGGTTTAATAAATCTTATTTTTTAAATAACGTTTTTCGAAAATTTCGTTTTAGAAAATCTTGCTTTTTATTGAAAAATCTCGTTTTTAAGGATTTTTGAGAACCAGAATTATCAGGTTTTTCCAGAATATAAAAAAAGGGATTTTCTAAAAACAAGATTTTCTAAAACGATATTTTCTAAAACATGATTTTCTAAAACGAGATTTTCTATAAATAAAATTTTCTAAAACGAAATTTTCTAAACGAGATTTACTAAACCGAGATTTCAGACCCAACCCATAAAAAATTACATATATCATGCAACAGTATTAGACAAAATATGCTATAGTTTTATCTATCTTAAAATTTTAAGTTGATGATTAAAAATATTCACTAAGGTTTCCTGTTAAATTTATTTTAAATTTTTTTTTATTTTTAATAATTGTTTATTATCGACAGAATGACTCTTGTTTCCAAAAACTGTTTTTTATATCGTACATTTTATTCAACTCTACAATAATAGAAGACATGACAAATATTTTTCATATGAAAATAAATTTAAATTTTGTATTTTAGAATGAAATATATGATTTTTTTTTAATTTTCAAAATTTGACAGCTATTATGAAATTTAAATAAGCCAGAAAAAGACCAATTTGTTTTTTATTTTAAAATTTTTTGTGATTTTTTTTCGCAGACATATTGATTTTGAGAAGATTTCATGTCAGGTTTGCGTTATATTAAACTTAATTTCCAAAAAAAAAAATTACAAATGAAATATGGTTTTATTAATATTTATTTTTAAAATTCTGGTTTTTCTAGCATTGTACAAAAAAAGTATATTTGGTCAAAACTTTTCCATTTTATTATAGGGTTGAATTATTGAAAACAAGATGAATGTGTTGCGCTCATTAAAAACATGTTAAAAATTTAACGAAAAAACTTTATTTAAACGGGGGTCATTATACAATGAAGTATTTCATAAATGAATGAAATTTCCATTTGTAGATTGAATTTTATTTTAACCGAAACCAATAGGCGATAAATCGAAATAGATAAAATAATATGTTCGTGCTATTTGAAAATAATGTATCACGAACATTTTTAAACGTCAAACAATTTTGCGAACGTGTAATATGATTATATTCAGTACATTTCAGAAATTTGGACATATTTGACAACACTTTATTTATTTAAATTGACGACAGTTGTTTTTATAAACTTTATATAACACTTTATATGTATGTATAGTTTTGTTTAGTTTTATTGCAACACTTTTCGGTTTTCAGAAATTTTCAAATAAACATGAAAAAAATTCAAACAATCGTAAAAAATAAAAAAAATAAAAACAGGGCTTTAAAAAAAGGCCATTTCCAAAATTGAACAATTGTTCCATAATAAGTTATGTGGTTTTCTTTAATTTTTAAGGAAACCCTTTGTGAACTGTATTGAAGTACAAGGAATCAAACATTGAAATTTCGTAAAATATACAAAATATTGCAGTAGAAGACCCAAATGTATGGATCGGATCAGAATCGAAAAGTAAATCAGTTTAGCTATGTATGTCCGTCCGTCATCACGATAATTCAAAAATTAAAGTAGCTAGGATTGAAATTTTCACAAATTCGTTTTTATGAAAATTACGAGTTGGAGTACCTGCAATACAAATTCTTCTTTTACATGAGCATTACTCTATATACAATGAAGCCAGCTTGTCTGAAATTTTGCCAAAGTTAGCACAAAATTTGGTTGGTCTACTGTAGTGGGTTCGAGTGGTTGCCATATAACTTCATCTTTTATATGAACATTACAATACCTAATAAAGGTGGATGTTTGAAATTTTGTCAATATTAGTTAACTTTGTTAGTAGTTAAGTTGGTGTAGTGCAAGAGGTTATCTTTTTTCATCATTTGTTTTTTTAAAACATAATGGAAAATTTTGAACATAACACATAAGAATTTTGAAAAAGTAGTAAATGTTTGTATAAAATTTAGTTTGTCTGGTGCAGGAAGTTCAAATTTCATAAGTTTTCATACAACTTCTTTCTTTTTTATGCATTACTCAAGATCAAATTAAGTTGTGTTACTGAAATTTGGCCAAAAATATTTTAATTAAAAAGTCAACGTATTCAGAAAATTTAATTCATACAGTGCAACATTTATACTACCATTAAGCAAAGGTAAAAAATTTTGCATATATGTATTGAGTTTCGCATAACGGTAAATTACAATACCATATGACATCGACAAGCAGCTTCCCTCTACCTTAATTATTTTGAAATTATACCTCAAAAAACATTTGTTTTAACAATTTAAATAAAGAGCTCTGCTCCGTTACTGATGAGACTCCAGAAAAGAATTGTTCCAAAAAATTTATTTTTTTTTGCAATGCCTATTCGTAGGCTTTATTAAATTTATTTTTGAAAATACCAGTATTTCATCTATGACATGCAGACTTTTTAAGTGCTAGTACTCGATTAACAAATTCATAAATTATAATTTAAATAGGTTACTGCCCAAAATAAATATTTCCTCAATAATTAATTCTTAAATGTTTAATGTGTGTTTTGCTAGATCAAAATATCATTCGGTCAATTTATTTTTATTTTCCATATATAAAACAAAAAAATAAATTAATAATAGATTTTTAGATTTATTTAATTTTTTTTTTGTGTAATTTTTATTAATCGAAATTTAAAAGAGAGTGTTGTGATAATGTAACTTTATTACTTTTACATGAAGTTTTGTTTGACTGAAAAAAATTGACAGATGGAAATAGTCTCTCATCAATATCAACTAATTGTCTCATTTAAATACAGTAAATTTTTATTTAAATGTCAATATAAAATTATAGGCATTCTTTAATTCGATAATACGTGGATGTTTTGTGGAAAACTATTTGTTATTTATTTTGTTTAGTACATGGAAACATGCATATTATTAAAAATATGATATAAAAAAAACATTGTATTGGTTGTCAGACATTTTGAAGCACTTAAGTATACCAATAAATTAAAAAAAAAAAATAAATAAATTTTAAAGTGTCAAATTGTCAATTATATTTTTTTTAAAGTAAAATATAAAAAAAAACAAAAAAATTCTTTTACAAGTTCAATCTACTCGTTCTTAGATTACTTAAAGGTAAATGTTTGATTGGAAAAAAAAGACAGATTGTGTATATGATGTTTATAATGTATTAAAGCATAAATATATATATATATATATGCATATATTTTATAGATTTTCCCGTCCAAAATAAACTTTCTTAACTAAAACTATAAAAACTTTTAAATTTATAATTATTTTTTGATTCAACTGTTCTATATAGGACAATTACTGTAGTTTTTAATAGTTCTTATTAGTTCTTATTACATTTTTTTTATTCCTTTTCCACTCCTTTTAAGGGTATATGGCATTCACCAAATCTATTTAGACTAGGTTTCAGTTTCTTAAATCATTATATTCACAAAGCCGTTGATTACTCGATTTTAGGTATTGTATAAGATTATAAATATACAAATGTTAATTTTGTTCGCCATCTATTATTTAACACAAGAGTTATTCATATATTTTTATTAAATCATTAAATCTTATCTTATATTACGATATTAACTATTACGATATAATTCTACAATTTTACGATATTCTTTTTTATTAGATATGATTTAACAGGGGTTTGAAACCGAAACCTTTCATATAAAATGTTACCTATCCTAACCAGCACCACATGCTACTGTTTAGATTGATTGATTTTGTGCAGTCAAATGATTTATTAAAACACATGATTTTATATGATATCCGGCCATATTTCACCAAAACATATCACCAATCAAATATATCATTATTTTTTTTGATAAGTGAGTGTTTTTGACGTCATTGGTTTCGATGCAACAAACATATTTGAATATTTGATTAGTGATAAGTTGTTGGTGAAAAAGGGCGGGAAATAATTTTTTAAAATAAATTAACATTTGAAATATTCACCCGGATTCTTGAAGGCTCATCACTTCATACGAAGCGCTTCTTAGCGCGTTTTAATTTTTTTTTAAAACATGAAAATTTTCAGATGATGATTTTTCCAAATGACATCACGTCAAATTCCAACAAGCGTCAATATATGCTACGCCTTCAAGAACCAGAGTGATTTTGTTGAATAAATGTTAGATAATAAAGAGAGTTTACAAAACTGTCACTAAATTCAATTGATTAATATTTAAATATTAATTTATTTAAAATTTTTTTGATATTTATTAATTTACAGTTATGGAAATTAGAATAGCTTCACTTGATTTATTCAAATTTCTATATGAAAATTCTACTATTTATAATAAAATAACGGTAAAGGTAAAATTTAATAAAATATTAAAGCCCCTATAATTATATAATCAAATCAGGTACAGTTATTTCAAATAAGTATGCTAACAGTTACAATATTGCAAAAAAAAAAAATCGAGTGAGGCTATTCTAATTTCCACCACTGTATTAAATTTAATTGTTTATTTTTGTATATAATATTTCTATAATAAATCAAGTAAATCACATTAATATGTAATTAAATTCTATTTAATTTTTAAATCTAATTATTTCAACTTTGGTAAAATTTAATTTTTCAAATAAATTATATTCTCCTCCAAAAAATAGGGATTTCCGTTTAAATATCAAATAATTCTAATTTTCTATTTTTAATTATTTGATTATATATGAAAAAAATTTTTTTCATTTGGTTTACCAAAAATTATATTTTTCAAATATATTATTCGCTTTATTAAAAAAAGTTATTTTAATATGATAATAATAATTGTCTACTTAAAAAACGATGAGGCATAAGACCACCCGCCCCCTCCAACCACTAAAATAACAAATTTCTGTTTTTTATTTTTTTCTTATTTTAACTTTATTAATTAATTAAAACATAAATTTTCCCTAAAACCGCTCTAAAAACACATACTTAGATATTATATAATATAATTAACATATATATATATTGTATATTAAATATATATATAATATATTTGAAATAATACTAGAGGCGCTGACAGTATAAAATTTGTGTTTGCAAATATGAAAAAAAAAAAAAAAAAAAACTGTCGCACCATAAAATTGATTTGTTGAAAAGAAAACCTAATACTGAGATTATACAATACGTATTTTAAATGAGTTGGGTACAAATGCTTGTAACTGAAAATCTTATTTCTTAAAAGTTTTTTTTGTTATTATCAATTAATTTTTTTATTTCAAAATGTGGGTCGATTTATTAGAAAATAAAAACGTTGATTGTAAAAATTGCAGAAAAATATTTCTTCTAATGTAAGACCCTAGCTAGATGATATTTCAGACCTTAGATAATATTTAAGACCTTAGATAATATTTAAGACTTTAGATAATATATAAGATAATATATAATACTTAAGACCTTAAAGATAATATTTAAGACCTTATAGATAACATTTAGACCTTAAAGACAATATTTAAGACTTTAGATAATATTTAAGACCTTAGATAATATTTAAGACCTTAGATGATATTAAGGACTTTAGATAATATTTAGGACTTTAGATAATATTTAAGATTTTATAATATGTTTAAGACTTTATAATATGTTTAAGATCTTAGTTAATATTTCAGACTTTAGATAATATTTAAAACTTTAGATAACATTTAAGATCTTATAGATAATATTTAGGACCTTATAGATAATATTTAGGACCTTATAGATAATATTTAGGACCTTATAGATAATATTTAGGACCTTATAGATAATATTTAGGACCTTAGATAATATTTAGGGTCTTAGATAAAATTTAAGATCTCTTTAGATAATATTTAAGACCTAAGATAATATGTAAGACCTTAGATAATATTTAAAACCTACGATGATATTAAGGGCTTTAGATAATATTTAAGACTTTAGATAACA
This sequence comes from Dolichopus griseipennis, assembly GCA_963082915.1. Taxonomy (NCBI): domain Eukaryota; kingdom Metazoa; phylum Arthropoda; class Insecta; order Diptera; family Dolichopodidae; genus Dolichopus; species Dolichopus griseipennis. The sequence continues at coordinate 338,791,384 of OY720441.1, read as the reverse complement.
TTTAAGACCTAAGATAATATGTAAGACCTAAGATAATATGTAAGACCTCAGATAATATTAAAGACCTTATAGATAATGTTTAGATCCTTAGATAATATTTAGGACCTTAGATAAAATTTAAGATCTTTTTAGATTTAAGGCCTTTTAAATCATATTTAAGACCGACCGTACAGATAATATTAAAGACCTTATATAATATTAAAGACCTTATAGATCATATATAAGACACTCGATAATATTATATAAAACATTAGATGTTGTTTAAGACCTTAGATAATATTTAAGACCTTAGATAATATTTAGGAATTTAGATAACATTTAAGACTTATGATGATATTAAGGACTTTAGATAATATTTAAGATCTTAGATGATATAAGTATTCTGCAAAAGACCAATAAACCTTAATAAAACTCTTAAATGCCTCCTAATTCACAATATAAAACTCCTCTGAAGTTAGAAACAGCTTTTATGATACTCTTTATGCCTTGGCCTTGCAGAAAGAGGGTGGGTTATTTTTTACGAGCAATTATCAACGTAATTTTTCCACTAGGTTTTCGGTTTTTTGTACAGCCACTTGTTTCAAAACCAATGTGTTTAAATTATTTTTAAAAAATCACTCCGCAAAATATTTCCCAACCACTCGCCCGCCCGCCCGCCCCCTTTCTATATATAGTAATAAATTTTTTAAATTACAATTTTTTATTTTTGCTTAATTTTTTCAAAAAAAAAAAAAAAAATTTTAAAAAACAAGATTTTGTGATATGAGTATTTGTAGCGCTCCATCGTATAAAATATCTTTAGATATAATATGTTGTTATATACTGTGTTCATATAAATTACAAATATGTATATATATGTATGTGATATCTGATTTTACTAATTAGTGTTTGTGGGTAGTAGATTGTGTCTTTTATGCGAAAATAGTGTTATTTTTCTAACTTTTATCTGTAAATTAGTTGTAATTTTATGTTCTGAATCTTTTTTTTTTGTTTTTTTCTAATTTAGGACTTTTATATTAATGTAATTTACAGTTAAATTGGATTATTTTAAAGGATTCTAGGAATTTTCTAGTTTATTTTTGAGTTTATATTTTTACTAAAAAATTTTTTAAAAATTTAATTTATATTATTATACAATAAATAACATGTTTAAATCTAGTGTTATTTTTAAAAAAAGTTGATAAGGAGTAAAAGAGCAGTGGGAGGAAATTTTAAACTTTATAATTATTTGTTATATGTAGTATTTATAAAATAAATTTTTATTCTATACAGTTTAATATAAGCAGAATTATACAAGGTATATTTAAGATATAGAGCTACAAAGAAGATGTGCAGCGCTGTATTTTTATATAAAAGTTGATGTGTGAGTAGAAATGTCATGGTTTGCAAAATATTAGGTTCCGACATGGATTAATGATTTCCTTGGCGAGGCTTATTTTTTCACCAATATCTATGATGCATATTTATTAGCTACTAGCTAATACCCGGTGCGCGTTGCTGCGCCTCTCAATGGAGGTTTAATTGAATTTGATGTTAGATACTGCAAAAAGTTAACACAAAACTTCACACGGTTTACACATGTAAATTTTAAAATGTGTGAAAGCAATCTTTTTAAAACGATTTTTCTAGGATTATTCTAGTAATTTTTGAAACTTTCTGTAATTCAAAGCAGTACGAACTACTTTCCAAATTTTGACGTAATTTACTTCCAAAAAATTTTTTTGAAAAATCGCAAGACCGACTGTTAACAGACTCAACTCCATTTTCAAGTTGCTTCACACATATAAAATTTGAGTCAAATCCGGTAACATTAAACCGGTCAAATCGTTTCTACTTTAGAGTTAAGTAACGCAAAAATCTATTAAAAGCCACTGTGCCCCACTGGGTTAACGGAACTACACTTTCTCTTTGGGCAAAGCAGTATTGCGCAAAATTGGACGTAATTTGCTTCCAAATCACTCAACAAAATTTTTTTTGGGGCTTTCTTTTTAGCCAAAGCAGTACTTCGCAAATTTTGACAATATTAGCTTCCAAAATTATTTTGACCAACCGTCGGGTCGACATGGGTTAACAAATTCCATATTTGTTAATAGTGTCAACTCAATTCTCACAGGGGAGCACGTATACAAAATTATAAGCACGTATAAGAAAATCAGTCAAACCGTTTTTAATTTAGAGTTAAGTATTGAAAAAACCTATAAAAAGCTGTTGGCCCCAATGGGTTAATGCAAGTCAATAAAATTTTTTTCTGGGTTTTCTTTTTAGCCAAAGCAGAATTTCATAAAATCGGACAAAATTCGGACCCAACATTTTTTTTGACACCCCGTCGGCCCAACATGGGTTAATAAATTCCAAAACTGTTAATAGTGTCAACTCAATTCTCAAGGAGCATCACGTATACAAAATTTGAAGTCAATTGGTCGATCCGTTTCGAATTTAGAGTAAAGTATTGAAAAAACCTATAAAAAACTTTTGGGCCGCAATGGGTTAATGGAATTCAATAAAATTTTTTTTGGGGATTTCTTTAAAGGTAAAGCAGAATTTCGTAAAATCGGACAAAATTTGGACCCAAAATTTTTTTTGACCACCCGTCGGCCCGACATGGGTTAACAAATTCCAAAACTGTCAATAGCGTCTACTCAATTCTCAAAGAGCATCACGTATACAAAATTTGAAGTCAATCGGTCAAACCGTTTCGAAGTTAGAGTAAAGTATTGAAAAAACCTATAAAAAGCTTTTGGACCGCAATGGGTTAATGGAACTCAATAAAATTTTTTTTGGGGATTTCTTTAAAAGTAAAGCAGAATTTCGTAAAATCGGACAAAATTTGGACCCAAAATTTTTTTTGACCACCCGTCGGCCCGACATGGGTTAACAAATTCCAAAACTGTCAATAATGTCTACTCAATTCTCAAAGAGCATCACGTATACAAAATTTGAAGTCAATCGGTCAAACCGTTTCGAAGTTAGAGTAAAGTATTGAAAAAACCTATAAAAAGCTGTTGGGCCGCAATGGGTTAATGGAACTCAACAAAAATTTTTTTGGGGCTTTCTTTTAAACCAAAGCAGAATTTCGTAAAATCGGACAAAGTTTGGACCCAAAATTTTTTTTGACCACCCGTCGGCCCGACATGGGTTAATAAATTCCAAAACTGTTAATAGTGTCTACTCAATTCTCAAAGAGCATCACGTATACAAAATTTGAAGTCAATCGGTCAAACCATTTTCATTTTAGAACAAAGAAGTTTAAATACTTGCACCACAGCCCCAACTTGGCGGTCCGTTAGAGCAAAATTTTTGGGCCACGATTTCTTTCCGTACCCAAAAACCCCTGTATACAAATTTTCATGAAAATCGGCTGGACAGTTTAGGAGTCTATTCGCTACATACAAACAAACAAACAAACAAACAAACAAACAAACATTCCCTTTTATATATATAGATAATATATAGCTCATTATTCTAAAATTCGGGGCTGTGCCTTCCCAGCTTTAACCATTGCTGCCCAGGAAACTTAAGTTAAGAATTATGTTTTACTGAATTTTAACAAATGTCTCCCTTCAAACAATTCCAATGCAACACTAGAAACGTTCGAAGTGCTGTCGAAGATCCTAAGTGGGTCAAAGCTGGTTATGAAAACTCATTTAATGAGAAAAGTAGTTTAATATTTAATAAATGCTTCCATACAATGTGTTCTATCTCCAACTTTGTCTATTAGTGTTAATTAACACCCGAATCCAATTTATAACAACAGTTTTGTATTGGAATTATTTAGAATTAAACTTAATTGCAATTTGAAATATTTTTTAAAATAAAAAAGTAAATACAACAAAAAATGCAAATATTTAATTTTTGAAATATAATTTGTTTATATCCCATTTATTTAGTTAAAAAAAAAAGGAAAATTAAATAATTAATTATAATTATATAATTGTCATATATTAAGGTTTTATTTAAATATGTAATTAGTTGTAAAAGTTATTATATAATAACTTTTTTTTGGTGTTAAAATTAAATAATGGTTCAACTTAAAGGGTCTCTCTTATGCCTCTCTTCATTAGAAAATTTGTTTTTAAAGCACCAAAAATTAAATTTTTACCTTTTCCTAATTTTTTCCAGTTTATTTTTTACAGGTAGACTTCGTTAGAACTATTCTATTCTACAAATAAGTAATAGTAGAATAAGTTATAAGTTTTCTGTATTATACAGTTTTTGTATTGCAAGTGTTAAATGCTTCATAGACTTTTAAGTGGCGAAGGGAGTCACAAGGGAGGGACGATGAAAAATCTTTTATATAAGGAAGGGTTAATATTGCCTTCTACTAGAGTTATAAAGTTTCAAATTTGTGAACTGTGACTTTTCATTCGAACTGATGTAAAAATACTTAGCCTAATACTTTTCCTTTTTTTTTCTTCGGAAAAGTAAATAGGCTTATTTTGTGGTTCTAAATACTATATTTATTTATTCAGACCTTTCATGCATGCGAAAGACCCGGGTTTTAATTCCAGTGAAAGTGAAAAAAACTGCTGGTTTTTGGCTCGACTCAGCAACCATTCGCCATAGGGTTCAAATTAATGGCATAAAAAATAATTAATAATTATATATCTTTAATAAAAAATACATTAATATAATAATATAAACAAATGCAAAATATAAACAAATAATTTAATTGAATAATAAAACTCACAGATATAGAAAACCATGTAGCTCAAATACAAAATATTAAAATATAAACAAAAATAGAATTGTATGTAAGTATTGAAAATCTAAGACGTTTCTACATGTTATAAGGCCTAGTACTATATCTCATGTTTAAATTCTATGTGGAATTCATTAAGATCAATTCTAATATTACGAATATAATATGACTCCCTGTTCCAACATGTACCTATGGTATAGACAGACTTATTAGCCTAACAATTAAACGCAGAAGTTCGATTATGCTGCCTGCGAAGTCAATATTTGATTTAAATTGCATCGTTTGATGACTACTTATTGAATATCAACAGCAACAGTTGAAATATGGCTTCGATACTTATTAAATAGAAATATTATCAAAATTAGAAGTGTTGCAAATATAAGACAAAGTTAAAGATAAAAATTGTTAGAAGTTGTATTATAGGGTTTTATACTTTTTCCAGAATATTTATATATATGTATACGTGAGATTCCAAATTAGGATGGGTATTAAAATTTGAATTCAATATCAAAATTAGTGCTTTTTCCAGAATATTTATACAAATTTACTCATCAGATTCTGAAATAGCAGGGATTTTAGAGTTGAATTTGAAATCAGGGTATTTCCATTTTTCCACAATATTAAAACAAATGATAAATTAAAAATTATATTTCAAGCTAAAATGCGGAATTAAAATTATTTAAATTTAAAAATTCGGCTTAAAATCATCTTATCAATCTTAGTTTTATTTAAAATCATCAAAATTCGGCAACCGCAGGGAATAACCTGATTTCGAATACAATTCTAAAACCCCTAGTTCAGAATTTCCCATATAAAAATATATAAATCTTCTGTTTAAGGCTAAAAAAACTTTTTTCTAATTTATAATCTCACAAATACAATATATAAATATTAAAAATTAGAGTTGGGCTCAAAAACAGAGTTATACGCCTTTTACAGAATATTTATATTTATTTGCATGCGTTTACACACAGAATGTGTTTATGTTTAATTTTGGCATTATTTCGTTTTTAAAAAAATGTAATAAAGTCTATATAAAAATTTCATGATCTTCGGGTTTATTTCAAAAGTGAAATTGAAATAAAGCTAAAATAGAGTGCATTATTCCTTTATTTCATTTGGCTTTATTTCAGGGAACCAAATTTTTTTATCTTTAATATTTCAATGATCCATTTTATCATCTCCTGAACAATTCTTATTATTTTGATAGTGTAGGTGTAAAAAAATATATACATTTATTTGATATTCTACATTCTATATATAAATATATATAAAAATATATATATATTTATTGATTGATGTAACATAATACTTTTATTATATTTTTTATTTATGATATTATATCCATAATGCATTTCAATATTTCCAAGAATATTATCATTATTTAATGAACTAAAAACATAGTTTATGACAATGGAATTTATATGATATACATATATATGTAATCATATGCATTCAGTATATATATATATATATATTTAATTTTTTAAAAATAGTGTATGAATGGAAAGAACAAATTTGTACTAAAAATCAATTCAAAAAATATACTAAAATATGTAAAATGATTTTCTATTGATTGTGAATTAAATATTTGATAAAATAAATTCACAATAACACATGTTTATATTTTATTGAAATTTAAATACACACAAAAAAAAAATATTTAATTTTAAATCGAAAAAACAATATTTCTTGCTTCAATAGGTTTTTTTATATTTTTTTCTATACGCTATCTTTTTTAATAGGATTTTTTTTTTAACTAGAATTGGATTTAGGTTGTTTTTTATGAAAAGCACGCAGAGAGGCTGGGAAAAACAATATATTCCATTTATTTATATATATATATATATATGGGATAGGAAATAAAGTTTTAATCTAATAATGGGTAAATATTAAAAATTTGGTTTCCTCCTCATTTTTATTTTTCAAAATTTTCTTGTTGAATAAATATTAAAGGCAACAGCAGATGTTGCGAAAAAAAAAATGATGCGTAATATTCAACAACGGCATCTTTTTATCATATCTTTAAATCGGCGTTTTTTTTTATGCAAATAAATTGTTTTTGCTTTAATAATAAAGTGGAGAGAATTAAATTTTTTGTTGGGAGAGACCAGCTCCCTTTAATTAAATGAAATCTGTATGGCGTTGTAGTAATCTGGTCTCCTCATTAAGTAGTCTTTGATTTTTGTTTAAGGTTTTGTTAAGTTGTTTTAATTAGAAAATTCCAATGTCGCCGTAATACATTTCATTTACTTCACTTTGTTATGGTTCTATAAAGTTCTTCGATTTTTAATATAGAGGAATCTGAATATTTCGGAGCGGCATTTTATGTACTGCATTCTAGGTTCCTTCATATATGAATTATCACTGGACTTGACAAGCTAGCTAAATGATCTAGAATCTTGTCCTCTTTATAGCTTGACATTTTGACATTTAAATTTAATTTTTTAATTTAAGGTCGTATCCGAATGTATCGCACTAGCATTTCACTCGACGATCTATTGTTCTCAGTCTATTGTTCTATATCCCCCTCTTTGGTTTTTTTTTGAACAAAATTTTATGACAGTTAATAAACTTTAAGCTGCGTAAGAAGTAATGCCTCAATGCATATTCTTATAGTATTTTGTGTCAAATTTATTTTTACAACGCCAAAAATATGCACCATTTTGGCAATTTCCAGCTTCATTTACGGCAATGTTGGACGTATATTTTATATATAGCTTAACAAAAAGTTAATAATTTAAAATATACGCATTTTTGGGAATAAATTTAGTTTGACAAGTTAGATTTTAGAGTGCGCAGTGAATTGAGATAGTAATTGGATAATTGGACGCGACCTAAATAACCCTAGCTTGATCAATTACAGAGCCTCGTTTGAAGCACAGCAGTGGAACGACACTAGAGAAAAGGAGCTTATATTAGGCATAAATTTATTAAACCAACACTAAAGTGATGTGAATATTTGGTCTTCCCATAGCTAGTTAACTTCAAAATTAGTTGCTATTAAATTTGTACTGTTTTCAAAATACCATTAATATGGTCCATTTAATATTATACAGCTATAAAAAATAATGCTTTTCAATTTTTTCTTTTTTGCATTAATGTATAAATGGTTTTTAAACTCCCGGCCCCCGGTAAGCTTTTGTGGTGAAAATGAAATATCCGAGAATTGAATAAAATGGAAATAAAAAAAAAAAACAGTAGTCCTTTTTTAATTATTTTCATATAATAGAGAGAGAAAGAGGGAGGATGGTAGCTTAGCTTCCATATTTTAATATTTTAGTGTATAAAATCTGTTTGTTTCCTGTGCATTATCTTTGTAGTCCTGTTTACTTGAATCAAATCTATTCTTATATATGTTCTTCCTATAATATCTTTTATGACTTTTCTTTTTTTTTGATTATCTCAATGGGACTTTATATGTTTTTTTTTTTCTCTGCATCTTTTATAATGGAAATCGTTTTCAATAGAATAAAATGATGTGTTATATTTTATATATGTATTTATGTATATATACAATTATATATATATATTTATATTATTTTTATATTTTATACATGTGACTTAGTACCAATTCAAGGGATATTAAAAAAAAAAACAGAAAATTCTTTTCATCCCTCGGTTTTAGCATATTTTTCAAAGTTTTTTGAAAAAATGTGCTAATATAGTTTCACTTTGTTCGTCTGTCTGTTTTTCCAAGGGTTGTTATAAATCTTCTTCTAATCTCCCTTTACGAAGCTGCAGAACCTCCAAAGTTGAGGAAAAGTTCTATATTCAAATTGTCATCATAACAAAAGTTTCATATGACATATGAAAACGTTAAGTGACAGCAGCTTTTGAAAGATTTATTAATATATGTAAAATATAAATATCGAGGATTGCCATATGTTCACTTTAATTTACCGTTATAACGCAAAATTCAGTTTTTGGAAAATTTTTGACCACTTGTATCTTCTAAACTGTGTTAGCTAGTTAGCTGGTATCTTCCAACTTGAAATTTCGGAAGGAGTTAGATTCAGAGAAAATAATCCGTTTAGGCGCTGTAACTGGTCAATAACTTTACCCAAAACTTATTATGCAATTATGTTTAATTTTGGAAACGTTTTTATTAAAAACCCTTGGTATTTATTTCAACACTTGTATTCTTTCTTTTTTAAATTACAATAACAGTATTTATATAGGAACGTTTGAGAATGAAGAAGAGTATTAGAAGAAAGCGATAGTCTTAAAAGATTTTATTTTAATATAAAAAAGAAAATGTATATAGAAATAGTATACAATATTAAATGTTTAAATAATAAAATGGGGGATGTGTATTAAAAGTTTGTTTGTTATTTTTCCTCCAGAGGCTTTTTCTAAAAATTGACGTTTGTTATCATCAAGTGATTATTGTTTCAATGGATGGATGAACCTATATTAAATACATTATATATATATATATGTATATATAGTGTACATTATTATTGTATTATTTTTAATAATACTAAATATAATAGATTGTTCATTGACCTAAAAATTATAATGATCTGTACTAATTATTGAACATTTGTTATGAGTGATAATTTGTACTTGAGAAGGAAAAGAAAAATTAAAAATAATAAATATAATTTAGGAATATTATCGTAGTAAAGGTCAAGATGTTTATGTTGTTTTATAATTATTGAATGAAATTTTATTCTTTTATATAATTTAATTATTTTTTCGATTCTTTTAGATATTCAGGACTGTTTATATTAGGAGTGGTATGACCAAGTTTCCATTAAAAACCATTTTTTTAATGGGAAATACGGATATACATATTCGAATTACGTTCTTCTAATTAAAACTATAGTGTGATTTTTCCAAAGTGCTATTCTTTTTTGAGTCGACTCTCCCATAAATCGAGACTGATCCGATTTAAGAATAAAAGGTTTAGGAGCTAGTTTGGCTTCAAATTAGCTTAGGTCTGTTTTTAATAAACTGAGAGTGTTTTAAGTGTATCATCTATGCTTTGTTAGTGTATCACATCATTGCTGAGGGTGTATGAGAGTGTAGTATATCATCTCATTGCGGGAATTTACAAGATCCTGAAAAATCTAAAGGTTAGTTCAGTGCAATCCTTAGTTACTAAGTGAAGTTCTAATGTTCTGTATGTTTTGCGATGTTATATGTTGATCAGTAATGCTTTGGGTATTTACGAAATAAAAGTACTTCTAATTGCAATAGAGGCCAGATCTGTTTGACTAGATTGAGAGTATTTAAATATACTTTATGTGGCTTATTAGAGTATGATCATGTTGCTGAGCTAGAAATTTTGATCTTTCGTTTAGTCTGGAGTCAGTGCGACCACAATCTAAAGTTCAGTACGACTACAGCTACATCTAGAGAATCTAGTGTTTAGTGCTACTATTAGTTCCTCCTAATAAAGTAAAACGTTACAACTATAGTTTATTTCTCGAAACTTACTGTATTTGTACTTGAAAAGCAAATATATCAATTGTCAATTTATTGCCCAACAACTTTGAAAATTTTAATTTTTTAAAATTTATTTGAACGATCCTTTTAATTCTATTACTACTAATTGTATTTCTATTAATTGTTTTTCGAAAACCAGAAAAGTTTTTTCCACTTTCATCGGGATTCGAACTCTAACCTTTAGCCTGGAAGGCTGGCAATTGAACCACTGTCCAGCCGTTAAAATTATAAATATAAATTATTTTATATACTAAATTTAAATGCAATAACTTAAATACCAATTAGAATTTCATACAATAATTTAACAATATTTCAAAATCAAATTTAAAAAGTAATTGTTTCTTAGGAATGAAATATTTCCTTCAAAATTTTAATTAAATTTCCAATTTTGTATTTAATTTATTTAGTATTTTTAATTAAGTTTTAGTACTTGTAATTTGAACAATGATGATATTAGATTAGATACGTGCAGCATAATGTACAATATTTTTCTCAATTTTATTTAATTTAATAAATTTAATTAATTTTTTTTTTACTGTAAAAATAAAATTGAGTTTTACAATTATGTACTGACTAAAAACATAAACATTTAATTAAATAAGTTATATTAACTAACTTTGAAGTTATTTTTTGAACTGATTCTATTTTTTTTTATTATTACGTGTTTCGATCAAAATTTGCAATAGAACACGTACTACATAACAATTATCAGTAATGCCTCTTTGGCTCTTTATAGATATAAAATTTTTTTTAAGGACTCAAATACATATGGTAAAATATCTGTAGATTTATCTTCTAGATTGTATGTATATACATACCATGGGAAGATTAAAAAAATTGTGGGAGTATGTTTAGCAAAATTTAAATTTAATACAAGGAGTTTTTTTTTTTTTGGTTTGGATTGGATCCAAATTTACAATTGGGATCTTAATTAGATTGTTATTAGTACTAATAAGTGAACGAGGCTTATTACCTTCTAAACAAATGAAGGTAATGAGATTTATTCTATATTTGAAAGATAGAATCAATCACTTATGCATCTTTAAAACGTTTTTTTTATTTCCTATAAACCTAGCATGTAATTTATATTTTGAAGAGAAATATCTGATGATCATACTGGGCTTATTTCAAAGTCCGACAGGGCTTATTTCAAGTCAAAAATTGATAAAGAGTGGAGATTTTTTATACGATATATATCTTCTGTCCAATAACCAATAAGATGCGTAATCGAAATTAAACCACCTACATTTAACATCCCGTTGAAAGATGGCCTAAAGATTAAAAAAGATAAAACTAAAGTTATGTATGTATACATAGCAAATGGCAACCCAAATAATTAGATGCTGGAGCCATTGAAGCCATTGCATCAAGGAAAAATAATATTCAATACATGCGTAAAATCTACATTAACATATGGTTGACAATCATGGCGGCTCACTAATTCCATTAAAAATAAATTACAGGTTTTCATAAGTTAACATCCTTGAATAATATGCCGAATATTCTGGTCGAACAGATTAAGAAATGCCGACTTGTGAGCATTAACAAGTGGAACTAATCATCAGAAGGGAACAAGGGTAGATAAACAAGAATGGCGCTTACCTGCAATCTTTTAGGCGAATCAAGGTCAAGAGATACAGAACAACATCGAGAAGAACAGTGCTAGATGTATGAAGAAGACACGAAATAGTAGAAAAAGAATAGATATTGAACGGAGATATCCAATTTAAAGCTTTATGCTTCCAAGTGGAGTAACAGAAAAAAAAAACCCTTAGAGATACAGAATATGCAAATACAAGTAGTTAATATGTTTTAATTCCTTATTCCCACAACATTCTGGAATTTTCATTAAAAATCTACTATAGCTCTTTCGAAAAAAACGTAATTCTGGGACTCTTAATTATAATCTTTTTCTATAAAACATCTTAAATTTGTAAAAGTCATTTTCTCTAAAAAAAAAAAAAAAAACACAAAATAGCTTTAAAAGCTTTAAACCGACTTTTTTTTAATGTAATAATATTAAAGGATATTTTTATTGAAAAGGATATCAGTGTTTTAACGCAAGTAATGTACGAGTATATACAAATTTACTAAAACAAAATTATAATTTTTATTTTTAGTAGATTTTAAGTAAATGTAAATAGGCTAAGTTTACATTATCTTCTTGCTGTACAGCTGTTTAAATACTCGTATATCATGATACTGTCCATATACAAATTCTTAATAAATAAAATTGCATGTAATTATTTTGATCATTATTTATAAAGTTGGTTAGTCTATAAAGTTAATTAATCATATATTTGATTAGTTCAGCATTTTTAATAGTTATTACTTTCTTAGAGAATTTAATATTACTTTGTTCTAATAAAGTAAGAATACGATTTACTACATTAAATCATTAAATAATTATTTATTTATTCTCATTCATATCTAGGAATTTGCTAATATTTCAAACACTAACTGTTTACTTACGTATACAAACTTAGAACTGTAAAATTCAAGTACTAGTACAATTACCAGTACCATTACTTGGTAATCTTGACTTGCTAGTAATCATTAAAAAATTATTTGTTATGATACTTTGAACAATTACAATTAGTAGTAAAAAGAATTAAGTATTTATTTGATAATTCCTAGAACGTAATTAAATTTGGGTTACAATATTGATTATGAAATTTCATTACTTTTGTAATTATTACTTTAAAATAATTATATACCCAAAAAATGCTAAATTATCATTAGAATTAAAAGTGTTTTTGAAAAATCAAGCATTTTGATTTTTACATATTTTGCACTTTAAAAAATCGGCCGTCAGTACCTATCTGAAAAGAGGCATCTCTAGTGATTTTTGATTTTTCAAAAATACATAGTTGTAGTTCTTATGATAATTTAGTATTTTTTGGTAATTAGTTATATTAAAATAAATAGTCGTAAAAGTAAACATCTAAAACAATTAAAAAAGTAATTTGGGTACCAAAAATAATAACAAAATAATTTAAGTATCTAAAATAATTAAAAAAGTAATTTAGGCGTCAAAAATAATTAAAAAAGTAATTTAGTAATTACAAAAGTAATTCAAATTTAATTAGATATATCAAATATATATTTTACTTAATTCTGTAAATAATTTTTAATCGTATTTAGCAAAGTAATGATTACCAAGTAATTGTACTTTCGCAGTAAATAAGTACCAATTTAATCATTACTTTACAGAATGGCCATCAGTAAAAGCCTTACATTATAAGTATTATTTTTTTTTCTATTGTAGTACTCTTACGATCTGTTTGGACTTTAAACTTTAAATATGGTATGCCATCGAGTCATAATACTAGGTTACAAACAAGATTGCTTAGAAATATTATTTGTAAGTAATTTAACTTCCAAATAAAAACTCCTAAATCCTGCGAGTGGACTCAAACGTTTATCTTCTAGATTTATAATCGATGTTTTGGTTAAAATTTTGAAAACTTCTTCACCCAACCCTAAAATACTGTTATATAGAATACAAAATTAAAAATTGCATACTTTAAGGCGATCTTCAAATTGTAACTTCCTTTTCTATGTTATTGAACATAATATAACAGAACTGATGATGTTGATTAACATAAAATGTAAAATGTTAAAATTATATTACTGTAATCCTGTAAGTGATTTAAAAAAATCACTGTGTATTTGTTGTTATCATTTTCTTCACTTGTTTTTTTTTGCCTTTTTAAAAATAAGTGAACATTTTTATGGTGAACATCAAAACAAGGATATTAATTTTCAAGTCATTTTCTCTTTCATTTTTATTTTGTAATTTTTTTTTGGTTTTTATTATTCTTTTAATAATATAAATGTATTTGTTTTCGCTTAAAGGAAAATTGCTATTTGTTTTTATATTTTTTTTTTGATTATATGTTATTGTACTTCTTCTTATGTTTTTTTTTTTTATATGTTTGCGATTGATTAGAAATCCAATGAATAGAGACAGTTTATTATTTGGGATAAATTGCAGACAATTGTAGAACAGCTAATAAAATTAATGAGAAATTTTTTTTTTTTTTCTTTATTTTTTTTTTGGAGATTAAACAGAGAAGGAAGATGAGAATGAATTAATAGAAGACTCCTCATACTATGCAATCTCTTATAATTGGAAGTATATAATAAACATTATCATATATAGAGGGATTTTATGTAGAGTTAAATAAAAAAATTAATGAAAAGAATTAAGTAAAGAATAAAACCTAATTTAAAATAATACTCTTATAGAAGATTATTTTGTTTCGTTATTTTTTATTTTTTTTTCTGGAATCTTTTGAAGATAAAAGTAATTATAGGGGTTTGCTTTGTTTAAAAGGATTAGAGAAAAATTTTGTAATTACAAAATAAAAATTGAAAATTTTGTTTTAAATTAAAAATATGTAGATTAAATTTTGTGAGTTAAATTAAACATTCTAAATTAAATTGAATATTAAACTTAATTTAAATGATAAATTAAAGTAAGAGGGATTAGAAATATTTAAATTTTAAAGAGATTAAAGGAAAGTACTATGGTGACTTTAGAATATAAAAATTTTGTTAATAATGTAATGATTTTTGTTTGAATTACTTTTAGTTGTATACTTTTGTATTTAATTGTATTTTTGTGGGTGTTTTTGAGTTGAAATCTATTACTATTTAAGGAAACTATATTGAAGGAAATTACTGACACAAATGAAATCTTTTCCCAACAAAAGAACTGTAGTTATTAAATGCATGGAATACACAAAACTGAGCTTGAAATCATAACTCATCTTTTCAAATGAAAGTTAGTTCAAGTGAATTTTGATTTTAAACTCAGTTTTATGCATTTAATCATGTATTTCAAATTTTAAAGTACAATTGAATTTTAAGTATTGTATTAAGTTGATGGCCTGTAATCATTGAACCATTTCTTTTTAGTAATCATAATTTATATTCCAATTTCCTTCAATTTTCTGATTTCCTTCCAAAAAAACTTTGGCCACTTACTTAAATTTTAAAAACTTTTACTCTATCAAATCAACAGAGTATTCAAAGTAATCGATGAAAATAACGATTCGTTGAATGTTTAATGTTTTCGATTTGCTTTAAATACTTTGGCAACTAAAATTAAAACCTCTAGTCAATTTAAGAAAAGGATCTTTTGTTTCTTAGAATTTAACAAACTTATAAAAACTTCCGAAGGAATCATTGGATCAGTACTCAATTTGATTACTTTGTTTCCTTTGAATATTTAGACAAATTTTAAGGGTCAAAGGTAGCATTGGATCAGTACTTATTTTGATTATTGTGTTTCCTTTGAATATTTAGACAAATTTTAAGGGTCAAAGATAGCATTGGATCAGTACTTATTTTGATTATTGTGTTTCCTTTGAATATTTAGACAAATTGTAAGTGGCAATAGATGCTTTGGATCAGTACTTGTTTGATTACTTTGTTTCTTTTGAATATTTAGACAAATTTAAAGAGGCAATGGAAACGTTGGATCAGTACTTATTTTGATTACTTTGTTTCTTTTAAATTATTAGACAAATTTTAAGTGGCAATGGACGCGTTGGATCAGTACTTATTTTGATTACTGTGTTTCGTTTAAATATTTAGATAAATTTTAAGTGGCAAAGGTAGTATTGAATCAGTACTTACATTGATTATTTTATTTGCTTTGAATATTGGGACAAACTGTAAGTGACAAAGGTACCATTGAATCAGTACTAACTTTGATTACTTTGTTTTCTTTGAGTATTTAAATTAATTTATAATGGCAAAGGTACCTACCATTGGATCAGTACTTACTTTGATTACTTTGCTTTTTTTAAATATTTAGACAAACAAGGGTACAATTGGATCAGTACTTGCTTTGATTACTTTATTTCCTTTGAATATTGAGACAAACTTTAAGTGGCAAAGAAGGCATAATATGGATTGGATGATCATCTTTAAACACTTAATTATTAAAATATAAAATAAACTCTCCTTCACATGAAAATGATATTTCCAAATTATATTAGATTAAATTTCTTATTTTGAATAAGTACATTTAGTTTTTATAAAACGTTTTAAAAGTACTTTAACTTTAGTTGGTATTAATCCTCTAATTTAGGAATTTATATTCTAATCCTACCCATATTACATTTCCATAATTTTTTAAAAATGTTATAGAAAAATATAAGAATATAATTTTGCAGATGATTCTGTTTATCCCCACCAATTAAAATAAATTGGTATTAAGTATAAACTCTAGTACAGTAAAATAAATAAAAATATATACTGAAATTCAACAATGTCCAATATAATTGAATTTATTATATTTTGTGTATTATTAAAACGAATTTAAAAAAAAAACGAGAATTACAAAAAAATAAATATGAAATTTTAATAAAATTAAATTATAAAGTCAAATTTAATAAAATATAATGTATAAATAAATATATAAAAGGTCATAGGGAAAATTGAACAAACATTATTACGTAATACGTATAAATAGTAACAGAGGACGTTGCCGTCTTTTTTTTCCAATTCAATTTTATACAATAAAATAAATATTAAAATTAATCTGTATAAAATATTATAAAAAAATAATAAAAATGAAATTTAAGTGTTGGAAAAATGCTTCACTTATTTGTACATTTTAAGTATGGGACAGGGAATGGAGGCTGTATGAGTTGTAGAAGCGGGAGCATAACTTTATGAAATTGAAATAGAACTCTTGTTTATTATAATACATAATCAATTGAAATGTAAAATATACGTTGGTGCTTTAGTAAATTTATTATTAGACAATGGTGCACTTTATTATATCAGGGAAATTAGTTAGAATTATGTTTTTATTTACTATTTTCAAATTAAATAAATTTAAAGATAATTTAAAACAGAATTTTTTACTTTTCATTCAGGGATACAAACTGTGGGAGTTCTTATATAAACATATCAAATAATTTCTTATTATATGGAAGCGATTTGCTAATATCTAGTACATTAATATTAACTAGGTATATAAAGTGCATTTTTAAACCTTGTATAGTTCAGTAAAATGACGATTATATATTATATTACCGTTAGTTCATACATGTTCTTTCTCGTACATATGATCATTCACAATAATGTAATTTTTTTAATAACAGCTATATATCAAATATAAGTAGTGCGTTTTCGCACCAAATATTGAAACTAGAAATTTTTGCGAATATTCATTTTTCAAAAAAAATTTTTTGTGTCGTTCGTCTGTGCGTCTGTCTCTCTCTATCTATGAACACGTGTACAGCCTAAACGGCTGAGTGGAGTTGTTCAAACTTCAAATATAAGCTTTTGATGTAAATATTTAAAATTGATAAGCTTTTGGAGAAAATCGAGAATCTTCCGGTTTTTTGCAAATATTTCTTAAAACATAAATTGTTCGGGAAAATTTTGTAATAAAAAGGTACAACTTTGCCATTTAAAGTTTTAATATCTGGCGAACTTTATGGTCCACTTAATTCAATTTAAAAAATATTTTAAGATTTTGCTGCTTCTTGATGACTCATTCATTACAAAGTCAAACCGTAAAAAATATGAACGTCAAACTGAAAGATAATAAAATGTATTGGAATCTTTTAAAAAATCTTCTTAAAAATGTTTAACACAACAACGAGTTGCTTAATTTCATATAAATAGCGTCAGATAAAGTTATATATGATAAAAATTTTTATAATTATTAATCAATTATATTGCATTAATTTGTTAAATGATTCATTTTTTTATATTCAAAATTTTCACTACCTCATTCCTTTCCCCTGCATTCCATATCCTATAGTTTCTAAGGCATAGCATTTAAGTTTTATTATTAGTTATAAGTTAATAAAGGTCAAAAGAGGTTTCCAGTTCCTTCCGAAGGATTCTCATATTAAATTTGAATAATAATAACAATGTATTAATTAATGTATCAAATAAAAAATAATAAATTTTATATTTAAGCTGTAAGATGAAAACAGACCTCTTAATTAAGTCATTTTCCTCTTGACCTCTTATTACTTTTTCTATAATGGCGTTATAGATTCTGTGGTAAAGGACACAGCATATTGTTTTGATTTTGAATTTACTTTTGTAAAGTACAATTAAATTTCTTGAGTGTATTTAAGAGTGATAAAATAAAGCGAGAATCTGTGCTTTTGTTTTCTTTTTAAAACTGTCTGTGATATGTAAAAACGAGTCAAAAATTTATTTTAAATTGTGTTTTTACTTTATGTTGCAATTTGTTATATTTTACTATATGTACTTGTTTTTGAAAAAAGCTGTTATAAACATTTAACTGACAGCAATAACTGTAAATCCTTTAACCTTATTATAGTAAACACTTTGAAGTCCGAACTATTAAATTTTAGATTCTTCATACATTTTTAGATATATTTTAAAACCTTACCAGCTGCGGATCCAAAAAATCAAATATATTAGTTTTTAGTTGAAGCATTTACCTGTAAAAGAAGACAAACACAGATTAGATCAATTGATTAAAAGATCAAAGTGATTAAAATAATATAATTAAATATTTAATGTAATTTTTATCTGCGATATATAAATATGAATTAAAATATATAATTAATTTTAGAAAATTTAAGGTCTACATATAAAATTACTAATTCTTTAATCTATTGGATTAGATTGAGTACAACAAGTCTTTAAGTTTTTAAAAAAAAATTTTAATGAAGTACCGTAACATTTGACACTTTGACGTTCTCACATGGAGTTACTTTAAATAATAACAAAGGACGATTAAGAATTCTTAAAAAATTGAAAAATTTAAATAACCTATTGAAAACCCTTGAACCTCCCTCTCTTTTTGTTACACATTGTAAATTTTATCAAAAGAATCTTTTTTTATATGCCTTACTTTACAAAAATATAAATGATTTTCAAAAAAAAACCTAAAAAAGTCTTTAATCAATCAAATGCCATACAACATAAGGTACTACTTTTAAAGTTTTTCAATTTACACTTTTTTTTTTTTGGGAACCTATTTTTAACCTCACATTAAAAGTGAAAAGCCTTCCAAAATGATTTTCAATTTCATTAAAAAAAAAAAAAAAAATCAAAAGTAAAGATGATGAAGACAATTTATAAAGAATTGCTCTGAAAATTTTGTTTTTGTTTTTCTAGTGTCCCTTTTTTCCATTTCAGTAATTTTACAGTAAATTCAAACAATATTTACGTCATTATTCTTATTCTTACATATATATATATATATATATATTTAAAAAAAAAATAAATGTTCATTTCAATCATCAATATGATGCCGGTCTGCCTAAAATTTACACAACAAAAAAAAACCTTCTTTTGACCTTTCAAAAGTTTTTTTTTTCATCGGGTCATTGATTACACATTCAATAATGTCTTGAACAAAAGGAACACATTATACTGAATCGATCCTGTAATATAAAATTAAAATAATGTTGGTATGAAATCAATGATATCAAACAAACCCCCAAAATTAAAAAAAACAAAAAAAAAAAATAAAAACCGTAACCCTAAAAACCCGAAACAATCATCTAAAAATTGTAGTCCTTATATAATAATTCGGGACCCACATCAATAAATATAAAGATATAAAAAATTGTTGGAAAGTTTAAATTTCACATGGAAAGGTTTAAGGGGGCTGGAATGAAGGAAGTAGATATGGAGGTTGAAAAGAGGGTAGAATAGAATTGGGTGAAGGGTTGAAAAAAGGGAAGAAAAGAGTTGATAGAAGGGAATAATAGAATTGGGTAAAGGGTCGAAAGAAATTAAAAAGAAATTTTGGGTATTGGTTGGGGTTCGGTCTAAGTATATGTTAAAGATAATTCGTATCTAAAAATTAAAAAACAAATATTTTCCAAGAATCAAGGCATTTATTACGAAGTCACTAACAAAAACTTTCTTTCCAAGATTATTTGTTTACTACAGTTTTGACCAAAAAACAGTGAACGTTTTTGATACTCATTTATAATTTTTTTTAATGTAATAAGCTTCACACTATTACTGTCTTCTTCGCATTTAGTTGTAAACTTGTCTTCGACTTGTAGGCAAAAACCTCTTGTACCATTTCCACAAGTTCCCCGAATTATTCTATCATCGAATTACGCTGTATTTTATTAAGAACTTTTTTTTGAAGTAGTATTTATTCATAAAATTTGAACTGTAAATGCTACAAGGATTAACAGTTAATTAGCAGCTTTTGGTAGTTTAATGATTAGTCTGTTGTCTCCTATCTATCTAAGGTTCCTTGGAATCCAAAAAAAACTAGATATACAGATAGTAACTTCCTGGCTTTGACTCAACGATTCGTACGTATGATTTTATGTACGTACGTAATGTACGTATATGTATATATGTTATGTACGTATCTTACAGTATGATTTTATAAAAATAGACAAAAGATAGACGGAATATACAAGGGAACGCAAAAGGGAAAATAATACAAGTAGGATATCTTCTGTCTGTCTAAAGTTCCTTGCAATCGAATAAACATAGATAGACAGATGATAGCTTCCTAATTTTTGGTTCAACTATCGTACGTGTCTGTCCTATCATATTGTTTAATAAAAATAGAAGATGGGTCTTGTGTACAAGAAAATATAGTTAAAGAACACATAGTAGGATTACACGTTTTCGGTCCAATAGTACAACACGTGTCTGTCTTACGATACAATTTTATTAAAATATTAGTACCAGTACTGATACATACCAATACCATCCAGTACATTACCAGTACTTACTAGTACTATCAGTACATATAACAGTATCAACCAGTACTTACATTACCAATACTTACAAGTTCAGGTAGTTGAATCACAGGAAGTAAAAATAAACAGATGTCACAATGATATGCACGTATCTGTCATACAATACAATCTTATAAAAAATACGGTAAAATTCAAGGTTTATATCTAAAGGCCAAATAAAAAAGGTAATAGAATGATTTATTTCCTATATAATATTTGTTAAGTACTCCACAATAAATATATAGGGAAATTTTCTGAGAAAATTTCTGGAAAAATCGTAAAAAAAAAAACAATATCCTCACTTTTAGGTTATTTAATATAATAATAACTGTCCTTGTAAAATATCTTCAGTCTTCCTTTTTACAACTACTGAGTAGATCTTAGGCTTTTCCTAAATTTGAATTATGCCATTAAAGATATATAAACATAAATTTTATGTATTTATTTCATGTATATTTTGACATAATGAAAAATGGTCCTTTTAAGAATTAATTAGTTTTTGGGTTTTATATACATCCTGTAAGAATTTTTATTACATATATACATTTGTATATGTAAATATGTATAATATTTGTATGTAAATGAAAAAAATAAAATTATTATAGATTTATGTTCATTTTAGAAATTTCTTCAAAATTTATTCCTTTGGTTAAGAAAATATACCATTAATTAAATTCGAGGGTGGGGAGGACAATCTAGTTTATTTTGGTTTGTATATATATAAATGAAAACATTTGACTTTAATTGAATTTAATCTTTAATTAAAAATATATATGTATATATATTGAACATTATTTTGTATATATTTGTATATATATATAAAAACATCCAAATATTAGATCTAGCCTCTAATACTGCGGGGTGTTATTGTGAAAAAGTCTTAAAATTTAATATTGTCCTCAAGATAATATTTCTGGATACTACTTAAATAAAGGGTTGTTCCAGATTTTTAGAGCTGTCATATAAAACGGAGCACAAATGATCACTACGTCATTATTAAGTATTACCACAGTTTTAATGATAGAATAACGTTGCTGTATAGTCTCTTACTGAAAAGTTTAATAAAGCGAATAGTATAACGGTTCTACTCACTAAAATCACTCATCTAGTATAAATAGTGGGATAAAGACCCAAAGTCTGACTGTTTTAACTTAAAATTCACCTTTAACTGAAATTCTTCAATAGACATTCAAAAATCTTATAGCCACTGTAGTAAAGCGATTCTCCTCACTTAAAATCAAATCTCGTAACTTTAAAAATGGAGTAGAGGCTAAAAGTGTTAGTGCAATGGCTGGCGAATGAAAATTAAAAATTTGGTAAAATTTTGAGTGATCGAACGAAGTTATGTAATAACTGAGTGACTTATTTAGTCACTTGTCTTTCTAACTTATCACTGTTTGTCAGTGTTAAGTGCTAGCTAACTTAAAGCCTTTTAATCTTTCATTTCTTTTAATTGAAACCTTTCAATAGACACTTGAAAATCTTAAAGCCTCTGTAGTGTAACGGTTCTTCTCACTGAAATCACCTCTCACAGTTTAAATAGTGAAGTAGAGGCCCAAGGTGTTGGTGCAATGGCAGACGAATAACAATTTAAAATTTGATAGGTTTATGGTTTGATTTCTTTCTTGAATTGTAAAATTCTAAGAATTTGAAAACGCCTTGGTGATTATGTGCTTCACAATTTAGAAGTACGAAACATTTCGAGTTCCTATATTTCAAAGTTCTAATTTGAAAGGACTCTGTAAAATAAACATCTAACTGGGGTGAGCTACTTCCATATGAGTATTTCAGAGTATTCCACGGTATATTTGAAACAAGCTGTGTTCTACCATTAACTTTATTTGTTATTTAAAATTATATCTGACTTTTGGGTGTCTCGGATGCCTCCACATCGAGTTTGCAGTTCTGGCAAATTTCAATAGTAACAGCACACTGATAATGCAAAAATTCTTCAAATATTTTCATCCGGGATTATTCCATATCATCTTAATTCATAAACAAGTTATATAAAATCAATATTTCATTCTAATTCAATCATTTATTATTTCTATAATAATTAAATTATAACATAATATGATTAAATACTCGTAATTTTACCAATTTTCTTGTGAATAAATTTTGAAAATAACCTAAATTGTATTTATATAAAAGTTCTTAGAAGTAACATTTGTTTCAATAATGACTTTAATTAATTCTTTTGTTGATTCTATTATGTTGGACATTTTTTTTTTTACACAGTCATTGTGTGAAAAATTCGAGCCCTTAAGGGTCATATATAACAATGAATAAATTATGTTAATATTAGATTGTATTCAATAAATCCTCCATTCATTGATCACTTTATTTAATCTTTACAAAAAAGGGGGTGTTCAAGTGTGACTGGTCACAAAATAAAGGAAGGTATGTAGGTGAGTGGGTGGTAGTAAAAGTAGTAAAGAACACTTAGGAAATAAAAAAAAAAACAAACACTATTTGTTTGTTAGAACAAATTAATGTCTTTATTTTTATTTATTTTGAAAGTAAAATTTAATAAATGAATTATGAGGTGTAAGAGGGTATTAACAGGCTTCCGGATGTTATTTTAGATAGAGGTCAGAGCTGGCGTTTTTCAGGTACCAATACTGAAAAAAAATATTCAGTAAATTTAAGTATTGTTACTAGTAATTGAAAAAATACAAATACCAGTAACAATACTAGTACTGGAAGCTACCATTACTTTACCAGTACTTAGAAGTACTAGCAGTACATATCAATAGGATCCACTACATTACCAGTACTTATCAGAACTATCAGTATATGTTCACCACCATGTATATGTGGTAATGTTTGCGATTGAAATAATAATTAACACAAATTATGTTAATATTTTATAGAATATAACTGATTTTATTTTATAATCAATATTTAAAATTATGTTATTTAACATTTAATTTCAACATTTTTGATTCAATTCAACTTTATATGTAATATTGTTTTTATTTCACTTTGCTTTTAAATAAATTCCATTAATTACAACTTCTTTTAATACAAAAACTTCTATATGAGCTTCCATGCATGTCCACAAGGTTTTAAAAAGTGAAGTTGCCAGTAATCATATATCTGACATATTTGACATTGCTACCGATTGCAAAATCAGTGATGCCAACTTGTTGTATTATTTATTGGGTTTTTTTAAGTTCCACATGTATACCACCAAGCAGTACATTACCGGTACTTACATGTACTTACAAGTACTTAACTTTACCAGTACTTGTCAGTAGTAACAGTACTTACAAGTACTTTACCAGTACTTGTCAGTAGTAACAGTACTTACAAAAACAGTACAGTACGTACTGCCAGTAATAATAATCAGTACTACTAACGTTTACTAATCAGAGAATTTTTAAAATATTTTGTTGATATTGAAATAGAGGTTTGGTAGGCTCATAAGGATAAGCGATATAAGGTATTTGATTATAAATCGAAGATCTTTTATTTGGTCAACTCCCCCCGTGGTGCCTTTAGAATTTGCCTTTAAAATTTATAATTACAATTTGCCAGATAACATATTTCTTTTTTAATAGATCTGACGATGTTGTAAATCCATCACTTCTTCTTAGAAGATTCTTAGGAATTCTTGAATATTTTTGATCAAGAGTTTGATCCGACATAACTCATTACACTTAATTTAATTCTGTAGCTTTTAAAATTATAAAGTAATCATATACAATGATTACCCTCTTTTAGTCAAATAAAATATATTAAATTGATAATTTTAATGAAAAATAAACTGAAATTATAAATTCTAATAAGTTTTAAATTTTTTTTTATTTACAGAATTTTTGAACTTTTTTAAGGAAAACCTCAACTCTTATATATAAATATTTACAGTCAGGTCAAGTTAATAGTTTTCCAAAAGTTTTAAGTTTTATATTTTGAATAGTAATCAGTAAAAGTAAGTATTAATATATAGTACTAAACATATACATATTTACATTTTTCATATATAGGTACATAACTTATGCAATATAATATATATAAATTTTTTGTATTTTCAATTTTCCAGCTTTTCCTTGTTTATGTTGTAGTCAGAAGTTTTTCTTATGGATCTTTAAAGATTAGAAACAATAATTCCTTACTTTGTTTTTTTATTTGAAAATTGAATTTATGGGAATTTAGGTTATTTTTCCTGAAGATGCTTTTTTTTGTAGTTTTTAGTTACACAAATCCAACAGATTATATGAATAATCCTAAGAAAAATGTTGGATACAAAAAGGAAAAAAGGTAAAGAAGATGGTTGTGTGTTTTTTTTTTGCATGTAGTTATTAAAAGTTTTTCTTCTACGAAAAGTTTAACAGATAGTTTTACATATAAGAACGTATGGTTTCATTATCGTATAGATGCTAGATAAATACTATGTAATGTAATGTTCCCCGCAGAAACCATACCTGTGATTGGATGAACAAATTCATATGCAATGCATCGAACCAAAATTGTAGGAGGATCTATAGGTAAGATTTTAGGTGCCTTTCGGCAAAAAACAGAATTTTACACTTGACAAATTCAATTGACTGTTACACCAACACCTACTTCAACTCATTTTAAATTTAGGAACCATTAAGTTAGTAGAACAGAACTCCGTTTTACCTAACTTTCTAACTTTATTAATTTCGGAGATATGTTAATTAGGTTTTGGTAGTCTTATGATAGGTACCCAACCACCAATTAAATTCATTTCAAATTGAAGAAAATAATGGAAACAGGACAGAACTACCTGGTTTCAAGTTTCCAAACTTTAGGTACACAAGGCAAACATAAAGAAATGCCTTTGTACCCAATTTGAAGATTCTCTCTTAATTGGTCTCTGAGATCTGCTCGTTTGCCTTTGGTTGCATTGGAATCTACCAGATTATTCTTTAATCCAAAAGAAATTTTGACAAATGTAAAAATTAATTGGTTGATGAGGGATTTTGATGGGGAATGTTAAGCGATTATTAGATTAGCAAAGCGGCTTCTTAAAACAGTTTGAAAGAATTACTGATTCATATTAAGAAATGGTATACTATGTTAACATTAGCAGAATTCTTCTTAAATGTGGACCATCTTATTCTTAGAAAGTATCGATAGCAATAATTTGGAAACTATTATACACCAAGAAAACTTTCTTTAAGGTCAATATTTGCATGGCTCTCTTGAAATATTTGCATCGCAAGGAGGAGCTTTCTTAATTTCGTAAATTCCCAGAATCGCAGCAAATAGTTTAAATATTACCAAGAAGATAAGTTGTATACAAAATTTCATTACAGATTCTTTTGAATAAATTTAATTTAAATTAATATTAAGTTATTTTTTAAGTTTATTCCCTGATTTATTTTTTCAAAATGATCTCATCATGATTAATATTTAAAAAGATTTTTTCATTAATTTATTTCATTTGATAGCGTATTTCATTTGATAGCGTGATTCATTTTTAACACGCCATCATCATACTCTTTTTCTTTGGATTTTATGTTAATTCTAATCAAGATTAAATTAATAACTATCAACTTCAGTTTGAAGAATAAACTATTTAAAACAAGTTTGGAAATTATATTTTGCGAAAAAGAGCAAACAGTATTCTTCCTGATTGGGTTGATTGAAGTTCAAAAAATAATTTTTTTGTGGGGGGATTTTTAAAGTTAAAAACTAATTCATATACAAGATAATTAAAATCATGGACGTTTAACTCATGGAAATTATGGAAGTTTTTTTAATACAAATTCTATTGATGGACCTCTATGAGTAGGTTTCTGGACTTTTCAGAGTTTTTGGAACTTTTTTTTTACATTAAGGTAAATATTTTGCAGGAGAAGTTGCAGTGCTTGTATAATCCTTAAAATCAAAAAAAAAAAAAAAAAATTCACAAACATTTTTTACATTGAACTTCTTCTCTAACTTTGATTCTAGTATACCTCATATTTAATTTGGAACACTATTTGAAATATATGCTTCAGTAGATTCAATATAAAATACTAAATATGGCCGCAAGACTGAGTCTAATAGTGGCTAACACAAGCACAGAAACCACCTTCAGAAGACCTGGCTGTGAAAGCACAACCCTATTTATGAGATCGTTAATTTACCTCATAGGTTGATAGTGAGTCATTATACTCTGTTGTCCTAAGGGTAAGCTAATTTTGGCATTTCAAAGAAGGATATCGCAAAGGAGGACAAAAAATATGGACTGACTCAAGTGAATGGATTGGATCCGAATTAAAAAGTAAGCCAATTTAGATGTGTGTGCTGTCAATCCATCTGACCGCACGATAATTCCGAAACTAAAAGCTGACTATTGAAAAAGAACCATTTTCCATACGATCAGTTCAAGGCGATACAATAGTTTTTTCTATAACGCCAGAGCTTCAATTAATTTCAGCTTTATTTCAGTCACGAAATTTTGCTAAAAATGGCTTTATGGTCAACGTTTGTGCAAAATGTTGTTTAAATTCTGAACTGTGGATATTTAAAATGCTTCCACACAACGTTTATTCTTTTTAATGCGTAACCCAAGATTAACTTGGGTGTTTGAAGTGTCGCCAAAATTGGCTTAGTTGTATAGCTAGTGTATTCACAAAACTGCAACAGGTTTGAATCGCTGCCTTTTATTACTTCTAAACTTCTATTTTTTATATGCAGCATCCATGGTCTAATATGTTACGGATTTTAAACTTTGGCGGAAGAAATAAGTTGCTTGCATCTTACAGTGAACACATTCTATTCTTTTCTTTTTTTTTTTTTAATTAGTGTTGCAATAAGGAATTCTCATCTACTTTTTGTATTTATTAAATTTGGGCAAGTTATTTTCTGGGTCTTCATTGAACTTTTTATGATGTTATACAAAAAAAATTTTTCGCATTTTTAAAATTACTTTGAAAAACGCTTTGCATTTATAATTTATGTGTTTCTTGTTTTTCATCTTTTTTTTTTTTAATCAAAAACATCAAAGTTGATTAAAAAAAAGTCTCACCTTTTTTTTGAACTTAAATTTAATTTCCTCTTCATGTCTTTTATATTTTTGCAAGGTTTTTTTTTGCTCTCCCAACTTTTTTGACTCCTTTTTTAACAAAATAATCTTAATTTGCTTTCAAACCATGTACCAATCACCCATCCACACTCCCTCATAAGCTTATAAAAGTGTACAAGGACGAATTGAATGTTGTACAGAGTATACAGACTATAACAACATCAATTGCAAGAATAATACCCTTTACTTGCTTTTTTTTTTTTTTGAAATACTAACACACAATCAAACATCCATGAATTTTGTTCCATAAATCCATTTTCGTGTAGGTCTAATGGCACCAGATTACATTGAAATTTGTTTCATGTTTTATTTTCCATTTTTTTTTTTTTTTTTTTTTTATTTATCCCGCAACAAATTTGTTTTTGGTGGTGGAAATTCAAAAAAAACAAAATTGAATGGAAAAATATTGTGGATGATAAAAATTGCTTAAAAATTGCCTGTATGGAGTCTCAAAAATTACTTTGGTTGGTTTTATTGACTTAAAAATAAAAAATAAACAAGAAACAGAAAAAGAAGAAAAAACAAAATGTAGAAAAGAAAAACAATTTTTCTTTTGGTGAAATGAAAATCTTGTTTTATGATGCGGTCAGATTATGTTAACGTTGTTGCCTGGTTATGATAAAATTTTGGCGGCTTTTTTAACCACGGATTTTACAAGCAATAAAAATTTTCTACACATTTTGTGTTATGAAAGGACAAAATTTAAAGAAAGCCTCTATAGTGGTGCGTTTAAGTTGTCGGTATTTTTATAGAGCAGTTTATTCTTACGGTAGTTGAAGACACTTTTCAAGTATCTGATGAATTCTTTGGTAATAGAATGAATAGAAGAAATGGAAATTAATGAATTATAAGTATATTTAAAAAAATTAAAAATCTGGGGAAGTACTCCTCGATTGCTTGGGATTTAAAAAACCGAGTCCCCAATTTTCTTTAAAATTTATGAAAAAAAGTGGCATGAAATAACTTTTTTAAATTGGGACACGGAGCTTGCTGTCAATTTTCACTCCCTAAATGTTGACTCTCCAAATGTTAGTTCCCAAAACATTGACACCCTAAATGTTGACTGCCTTGATATTGACTGTTTAAATGTTGATTCTTAAAATTTTGATTACCAAAATGTTGACTCCCTAAATGTTGATTCCTTAAATGTTGACTCCCTAAATGTTGACTACCTAAATGTTGACTTCCTAAATGTTGAATTTGTAAGTGAAGGCTCGCTAACTGTTGACTTCCTAAATGTTGACTGCCAACATGTTGACCCAAAATGTTACTCCCTAAATGTTGACTTCTTAAATCTTGACTCCATAAATGTAGATTCTCAAAATGTCGATATCGACACTTAATCTAAGTCGGTCTTTTGAAAATCGATATCAACTCTCTAAACCTTTTAAACTAAATTGATCCTCTAGTTCTCACGTGACATAGCTTTTTAAAACATCTTATTAGGACCTTCTTTACGTAATAAGATGTTTTAAAGGACATATCCCTGAATAATTTTCACGTGATAGAAAGCGACTATAAAGTTTTACAGAAAGACAAACCATCGTTTCAGTGATATTATTTGGATGATAAGTCTTCAAGAATATGGGTGGGTGTGTAATAGCTATAAATTTGCTATCACTAAACACCTCAATGAAACCCCAAGTTATCTCCAATTAGAGAAGACAGCTACTCGACTCCTCCTATTAAAAAGCTGGTGTTAGGCAGAAAATAATCATACTTTTTCTATCACAGTTAA
Organism: Dolichopus griseipennis; assembly: GCA_963082915.1. Lineage (NCBI taxonomy): Eukaryota > Metazoa > Arthropoda > Insecta > Diptera > Dolichopodidae > Dolichopus > Dolichopus griseipennis. The sequence continues at coordinate 338,761,718 of OY720441.1, read as the reverse complement.
TTTATATAAGGAGAAATTTTCCCCGCATTGCCTACCGTCATTATTCATTACAACATTGTTTTTTTTTTTATTTTGTTACTTTTTGTTGTTTTTTTCAATGTAATTTACTTAACTAATAATGTTTTATATATGAGCTTTATCCTTCTTTTATCATCATTATTAATGGGAGGATGTACTCAATTTTGTGTTGCTTCATTATCTCTTCCTTGTTTATTTGTGTGTGTACATTACATTTTCTTTCGGATTATTTTTTTTTTTTTTTTTTTCAGATTTAAAATAAAAAATTACTTTGACAGCTATTGCACCCTCATCCCTCCTCCCAACTAAACCCAATATCATCACTTGTTATATTTCCCAAATTTAATATTGCTGTTCTTTCTTATTATTCTCATGTGAATGCCTTTCTTCATTCAATCTCTCTCCTTTAAGGCAGAAATATGATTTTTTTTTTTTTTTAAATAATACAAGCCTCGATTTGATTAAAAAACGGATTATGTTGTTTTGTTGTGTTTAAATGTTTTATAATTTAAGCAGATGGGAAGGCGGCATATAGCTATAACTGATATAAATGAATCATTGACATGTTTTTCCTTTTAGAGGAAATTAAGCGCTGTGGATCGGGTTAAAATTTTGTGTTTATTTAAATATGATAAAAGAAGAAAAAGAAAGTATATTTCTCTCTATCTCTCTCTTTGCACATAGAATGATAATTGAAGGGTAAAATGAAAATTAAGTTACAAAAAGATGGTTCTGGATGTTTCATCGCGAATTTGATTTTTCTTATATTTAAAAAAAAACAAGATGAATTTTTTTTATGTTCTTCATTTTTGAAAGGGTGTTGTTGGTTTTAAAAGGCTGTTTTATTACTCCATTTGCTTTTACTGCTTAGTTTTTTTTTTTTTGGTTATTTAAATTTTTTTTATTAAAATTAAAAAAAACGAAACAAAGGAAAATGATACACAAACATGAGAAATACGTCATTTTCTAATTTTGTTGGAAAATTAAATCCTCTTTTTATTTTTTGTGAAAGGATATTTTAAATTCAAAGAAGCGGAATAAAGGTTGATTCGGATCGCAATGGTACCGTGAAGATCACACACACTATGAAGGCAAAGTTGTCTATTTAAATTATGTATTCCTAAAGCAATACTGGCAACGACTTCAACGGCGATGAAACGACACCGTACGATGTTTTAAAATATTATGATTGGTTCTCACTGTAGTAAAATCGCGATGTCGTCACGATTGTCACCAATATGTGTTCCATAAGAATATACATATTTCTACTGAAAGGACGATGCCAAAGACATCACCGTACTGTTGCACTGTTGTATAATATAATTATCGTAAACGAATGTTTTATGTTGGCAGCAAATTGTCATTACGTCATCGTTGCCGTTATATTGAGAATATCACAGCCAACGGTCGAAGTCAATTTTGCATATAGGACAACCTGTCACCAACATAATTTTAATATAATTCAATTACGTTGCTGTCACTTGTATGTGGTTAAAATAAGAATAAACACACGTTGATGTCAGCGATATCCATTATGTCCAGCTATAGTGGGAATCAATTTTTCCAATATAACGTCGTCGGTCGTTATATTCGTTTATTTAGAATTTTTTAATTCATTTATAACGGGATTAGCTTATGAATATATTCTACTGTATGATAACAACACAATTTCCTGAAACAAAAGCTATTATAGCTTAAGCTCGTAGTTAAGAATGACGTCACCACATTAACGATGCCATAACGTTCCCGTTGTAATAACAATCGATCTTTAAACTCAAGAAAATAATACATTCAAGAGTTAATTGAAAATTTTTGTAAGAATATTATTAAGAAAAGATGAATTTCTTATATATAAAATTTGAATGATGAAAGATCATAAAAGAGTTACAAATATTACAGAAATAAAATGTAATATTGTCAAAAGGAAGGAAGGAAATGAAAATTAAACATTATTTTTTTTTTGTTTTTTTATTTTATATTTAATAAAGAGTTCATATAATACTGAAAATGAGTTTTTAAGTAATAAAATTGTTACATCTATTTAATGGAAATCTTTTATACACATATATCATATTATTTATATTTTATTTCCTTATTTTTTGAAGTTAAACTTAATTAAATATTTAGAATATACACAAGACACATATTAACTTTTTTTATTGTATATTTATTTTTAGAAGGAATAGGATATAAAAAGCATATATTAAGATTGAAAATATTTATTTTTCTGAGTATAATGCCAAAGCATATCATTAAGGTAGCATCATAATTTTGGGACGAACATCAGTAAATGACTCACGAAGTGAACCAAAATAAATTTACTTTTCTATATCTATCTTGCTTCCGTTTGCTGGTTGCAAACGCGCCTACGAAAGATAGTATAGCCATATGACAACTGCAGGTCCTGGATACAATATTGAATGTCGCCTAAAAGTATGCAATTTACAAAAATTAAAAAATGCCCAAGCATTATTGAATTTATCAGTTTTAAAAGTCTGTCATATATTAGAGTTTCTGTAAACGAAGTCTCGTCTATCTCTCTTATTTTCTTCAATTCCTTTCAAGATCTAATCATCAAATTGAATAAATCAAGAGATATAAATTGGAAATAGCAAAACAATTGCAGCTCTGCGTAAATAAATATCTTTTAAATTTAACTTTTTAAATTTAATCTCGAAAACCAAATTTCAATAATCTGATTTGCTTAAGAAAAACTTAAAAAACTTTTCCAATTTTTCTGATTAATTTAAAAATTAAAATTGTATATCTTATATATTATAATTTTAATCTTTTAAATATATCCTTAAAGATAATTTTCCAAATTTTAAAATAAATTTCTTAAGTAAATCAACTAAAAAATTAAAAATATAAAAAAAAAATTAAATTGAAAATAGAACAAAAGTTTTCTTTGCTATGTCAACATCACTCCAATATTTAAAAACATTTCAAACAAATAATACAATAAAAAAAAAGTCATGTTTTCTTAAGAAAGTAATTCCAAAGATTTTATTAAAAATGGTTTAACAAAAAATTTAATTGTAAAAATGTCGAAAAAATTCTTCAAAATTTGTTTTTATTTTTTTTTAACTTTTCATTGAAATTCTTTTTGTTCAAATAAAATACGAAATAAATCAGTTTTCCTTAGTAGAATTTTATTCTTATAAAATTCTTTGATAAAATGTTCTTAGTTAAGATTACAAAATTTTCAAAGCCGAATTAAATTTATCTTGAAAGTATCTTTGAAGCTAATAATCAAAGGAATTTAAACTGTTTAATTTTGATTTTTTTTTTAAAATAATATATTTTGTACTTTGTAATCGAGATAATGTACTTAATATATATATACTCTCTGATAACTAATCCTTAAGGAGGACTTCATAAAAATAGGTATGAATAATAATGTCGCCTAAAAGTATGCAATTTACAAAAATTTTAGTTCTACTAAATATAGGAGGTTGCGATGGTGAAAAATACGTATATTCAAAAGGAATTGCATAAGAGATTGTATTAATAAATCAAGAAAGCCTGAGTTCGAAGGGTTTTTATTCCAATAAATATTTGTATAAGGAAGTAAAAATCATGAGAATAGATAATATTGTGATAAAATTAATTAGAAATCATTATAAATTGCTCTATTAGACTCTTATACAACAACTCCAGAAAATGGTTTAATATAACATGTATTTTACCGCAATAAGAAGTACATTAAGAAAACTTTCTTTAAGGGTTTTATAGCTCCTGAGCATTTGATCTTCTTAGAAAAATATGGATATATTCAAAACCAATGTCCCTATACTATTCCATTATAGTTGACAGGCTACATGCAAAACAAATCGAATATAATCCAAGCAATAATAATGGAGATAATATAAGACAAGACAGGGTCTTATGAAATAAGAATTTTAAAAAAAATTTAATGTTGAAATTTGAAAACGACATTTGAAATGTTTTTTTTTTTTAATTTTCGATTTAATACATTTGATCTCTCCCATTTAAATCTTTTATCAAATTTTTAATTAATATTTACTTCGATATATATTATGGAAAATCTATTGTAATATATAGAATTCCTTAAATTGTTTCGCATCAAAATTTTTATTTGAAGATGTCCCAAAATGTCAAAAAATGACATATGAAAAACAGTTTCGCACAAAATAAAAAATAAATTTTAAATAACGGGCACATAGTTCGGCTAAAATATCCGATACGCTCAACTCAGCATTGGTGTTTACCATAATGAACGCTTAATTTATTATTTGTTCAAGTTTACCGTCAAAAGGACTAAAAGGACTCATAGCTGAGAATTATGCAACCAGCTATAAAATGTCAATTTTTAATGTGTCAAATGTCATTTAATATGTCAAATATAACAGCGGTAATACTACTGTTATCAATAAAAAGTATCAATCAAAGTCAATACTTTACTAAATATATTATAGTAAAAGTATTTAATAAATGCTGCGAATTAATTTATAAAGAATGCTAATACTGTAAAAAAATAGAGTATTTTGGAAATACATCCAAAGTACTTTATTTTTTACTAACTTAAATATAATTAAAAAAATTGGAATAGAATTTAATAATATTATTTTAAATATTTTACTAAACTTTATTTTTGTTATGTTATTTACTAAATATTGAATTCTCGTAAAAATTTTTAATGTACATTAAAAATTTATGAAATAATTTAATTTGCTGGAGGCGAAATAAATTAAAAACTTTTGAATTTTATATTTTAAAATATTAATATAAATTTGAATTAATTTCAAATATTCTTTTTCATTTTTTTTGAGGCTAAATAAAATGGTGGTAGGTAACCAGACCCTTATCATTAGAAGTAAATTTTCATTTTAATGTTATCTAAAAGATCTTTTTCTTAATTTATAATTTCTTCCATTTCTATTTTTATTCTATCATTGCTTGTAGAATATAAACATAAAAAGTGTTGCCAATTATATTCAAATTTTAGCTTCAAATATTTTATATGTTTTTAGAATTTGATTCAAACATTTATTATATTATGTATATTATCCCTAAGAACATTTTGTACACCACTCTATATACAATTTGCCAGGATTTGCTAACTCTTTCTATTTAAAGGACATTAACAGAATAACAGTTAATTTGAATTATTGAAAAAATTCCAGCTAATTTTCAGCATTCACTAAAGTATTATTATAATACACAACTATATATGACAACACTCTCTTGCTAATAATTTTTAGAGAATGTGAAGGACAATAGAGAGTAAAAGTTTACTGACTCCTTCTTTTATTTTTTTTACTGTGCTATGTTTTTATTAATTAGAGAAGTTTTGACACAATTTTTTGTTTTTTTTTTTTTCATATTCTTTTGTTCTCTTATTATCTTGGGACATTCTGGTTGAGTTATTCCAAACCATCCTAAAATGCCCCACACACACACACAGATACAGTCTTTTGGAAAAGGAAGAAAATATAATGAAAGGTCGATTTTATACTTAAGAAATATTTGTTAGAATTCAAAAATATTTTTTGACTTCTCTCCCTCCCTTCATTACGCTGGAATTCCTGTTATTTTATATTTATTTCATTGGTGGACCAAAAAAAGCAAATACCAAAGTTTTGTCCCTTTCATTTTAGGATTTAAAAAATGAAAAAAATTAATTTTTATTTTCGTTTTAAATTTGTAAAAAAAGTTTTTACAATATTTTTTTGAAATGCAAGGAGGTTGAGAAGCAGTAGCATACTTTTGTAATGCTTATTAGACTGTCCATTCTTGAAATGGGAAACGAGGTGGGCTCATTAGCAGTAATATTAAAAAGTTTTTATAAAAACATTTAAATTCAAATTTAAAATTAAATTATGGGTGATTATTTTGAAAGTTGTTTTAATTTTTTTTTATTTTCAACTTTCTATAAATTAATTATAAAAATTATTATGTATTTTGAACAGGATTGTATTCCCTTGGGATTGTGAGAATTACGTCGGTGAAGTTTCTGAATTCAATAAAATCAGAGAATTGAAAACAAACTAATGGATGAAAACCATCAAGTTCCTTGCACTTGAAAGGTCATATTTTTGACCTTTCAATGTGAAGGTCTTGTGTTGGAGTTTGAACAAATTATATTTAATAGAAAAAAATATCGTAAAATTGTAAAAATATATCGTAATAGTCCATATTGTAATATGAAGTTTAATATTATATGAAATAATTCTTGTTTAAGATAATAGATGGCGCACAAAATTAAGAATTAGTGTATTTTTAATTTTATATAATAACTGAAGCAGAGTAATCATCGTGAATAATCAGCATAGTGAATATAAAAATTAACGAAACTGAAGCTTAGGTATGATTCATACCTTCTAGTTGGAAGTTATTTGCATTAAAGATGTTTAACAACTCATGAAAGACAAAAAGAATTAAAATTAGTAGTAGCGTTTTGTTCGGTTCACTGATTTTATGCCCAATTGTATTTAAGCCCAAATTAAAAATGAGCGTATGCCCAAATTTTTCTGGGCTGGTTCATGAACTTACGTCCAAAATTTGTAAAATTTTTTGGGTGTTTGTTTATTTATGTTTTTGGGTGTGAGTCTATGAAATAATGCCCAAAAAAATCAAAAAAAAATTTGGGCATAAGTTAATTTTTGATTTGGACTTAAATACATTTGCGTGTAAGTTCGGGGAGACGTTTAGTTCTATTAGTGTTGAAATTGGATTTAATATTATAATTGAATACCAGGATAGAACAAATATTTCTGAAGCCTCAGGGTAATTTAAATTAATTGTGTATTTGGAACTCTTTTTGGAAATTAAATTATGTATGCTAAGGAAACTTAACTTGTGCTAACTCATAGTTTCAGTTAAAATTGGGTTGAAAATTATACTTTACATACTTATCTGAAGAAATGAGAAAAGTAAAGTTTTTATAATATTTCTGAAATTCATAAATAAATTTTTGAATCCTAATGTACTTGGAATCTTATTTAGCTTCAACAGAAATCAGATAGATTTGAATTAACTGAAGTTTGTTTGGCAACTTACTCTCGTACAACCATACAACCCGTACAAGCAATACTTTTACAACCTTGCTTGATTACAATAAAAGTAATCAAGTTCTAAAATAATTTAAATATATAAAACAAATATTTACATTTATTCAAAATAATCTATTTTTGGTAGGAGGTGACACTTAATTACCTCTACTACAATTGTATTGAATGTAAACAGTAATGTTAGTTGGTCAACACTGTTATAAAATTGATGTAAAGAGAAGAAGTAAGATTAGTATTGGTATTATGCATTGAAAAGGTTAGAAGTTAAAATTTCACACGGCTAAAATATATTGAAAGTTAAATTTGCTTTATTTAACTATGTTAATTAGAAGAGATATAAGGGGACAAGGTATTTACAGGCTACATTTTAAATTTAAATTCATTTAGGATAAGTTAAATTTTCTTTTAAGATCAGTTAAGCCCTCTTTAGGATAGTTAAATATGAAGTAAACTAATTTCTAAGCGTCCTAGAATTATTACAGAGGTTCTGCCGGAAACTAAAAATTATGAGATAATATCACCAATATAAAATAATGAAACTCTTCCTCGAATATCTTAACCTTTTCTACAATTTAAATTTAACTTTGTCATTTTCTAAAAAAAAAAAACACTATTAAGATTTCTCTTGAAATCATAAAATTAAATATTTAAAAGTTAAATTTTATTTTTAAAAGTGATTTTCAAAAAAAAACTTTTTAAAATTTATTCATTAAAAGTTGAAAATTAAAATTAAAATTTTGTTAATTTAAATTTCAAAAAACATATTCTTTAATTTCAATTTTAATTTTAATTGGATATTTATTGTGATTGGGGTTAATTGCTGTAAATGGTAGTTATGAACTTAAATGTCATAATTACATAATTATCTACTAATTTAATTATTATCTATATTTACAATTATATAAAAAAAATTAAATTCATATTAAATAAAATGAATTGAAAGCACGGTTTAATAGTTTTATGAGTCTTTAAAAACGGGATTGATATCTTTTACACACAATGAAAATTACAAATAAAATGTAATTGTTCTTCTTTCATCCCTTCATATCAGTCATCAAGCTGGTCGAACCGATTTTATTACCAAAAACAATGGAAATGGAGTCAAATTGGCAATTGTACCTTATTTCCAAAAAAAAAATATTAAAAACCTAAAATAAATGAAATAAGTTCCATTACATTTTGGAAATTAAATCCAAAAATCTGAATAAACTAGAATCAACCTGTTTTCAATATTACATTCCTAATTTTGTGTACAAAAATATGGAAATATTTAAGAAAAACTCAAATCTCAAATCACTTCGAAGTGGTGTTCTTCGTCCATAAATTCGCATGAAAGCATTCAAAATTATGAGCGCTGCAGCCCTAAAGCCCTCACTAAACAAATTACTGAAGCTTCAATTTTTTAAGCAACGATAAAATACTTGAAATACATTTTTGGCTACGGTCCCTAAATTTTTGTTAAATTCTTATATTTTAAAAATATTGCATATACAAATTATGTAAATATTCCGGAAGAGTGGATGACCCAAATCTATTAACCAATTGCAAAATCCCATTCTAGTTTATAAATATTCTGAAAAAAATTGTTCTGGAAATTCTGGTTTTTATGAGTTGGGTTCAAAGTCAGGGTACTCTCCTTTTCCTGAAGATTTATAACCCTCTCTAATTTTGTGCTCTTATAAATAGAAAGAATCTTGAAGTTGAAATCGAAGCTAGGGTATTTTTTCAGAATATTTTTTTAAAATTTGTAATTAGCAGAGATAAACCTTTAGATGTTGGCTAGTTCTAATGCCAGTTAGATGGCCAGTTCGACCTTATTTCGTTTTTTTTTTGGATTCAGCTCTGTTTTTTACTAATTCTTGCTGGAAATGAGATGTAATAGTTTATTCGACTCTATTTACCATTGATTTTGGTAATAAACTCCGTTCCGATTTTATTTCATTTATGCTAGTTTTTGAACATTTTTTTGGAAATAAAGTAGAATTGCTAATTCGACTCTATTTCCACCTTTATTCAACTTTATTGCATTCCTCCAAATCATTCATCATCTTAAAATCATTCAAGGATCCTTTCATTAATCCCGTAGAGAATTTCAATTTTATATGCCCATAATTTTTTTTTATATGGTAATTAAATCATAGCACTTCATCTTCTAACCACTCTCATCACTCTCTGCCAATATTCAATAATGACAATTGGTATAAATTTTCTTCAATTGAATCATAAAATGCCTCCTTCACTTTTCTTGGAACAGTGATAGTAAAATTTTTTTTTAACACTTCATTATAATCAAAAATAAAAAATATAAAATGTTCAATATTAAAGATTTATATTGAATCGTTTTAAGACTTTTCAATGTTCTTGAATGGAACAATAAAAGCAGCAGCTAAGAATTTTTAAAAGAATATTAAAAATGAATAAAAAAAAATTTTACAGAAACAGTTGTATAAGGAATAGAAGTTATAAACTGTTCAATGGCTTGTTCAACATATTCAACAAAGGAATTTTTTTTTTTTAATTTTCAATAAAATTAATTGTAATAAAAATTTTTCCAATGGCACACAGATAGGCACACACGGAACACTTCTACATGTCCTCCATGCTTTATATTCTTTTTCATGAAAAACCTTCTTCTCCCCTTCGCCCTCGGCTTGTCTATTTTCATTTCTAAAGAAAAAATTCAATAAACCATGATGTATACATTTCGATTAGGTGAATGCTTCAATGAACCGCATCATCTGAAAAATTCAACTTATACGTTAAAAAAAGGTAAAATGAAATGATGCGGGGGTTGAAATATTTATCTGAGAGCAGGCGGCGACGTAAAGGTATCATATAAACATGTGAAATTTATTGAAAAAGAATCATTAGATTTCAAAAATGTCGTCTGGAGGGGTAAAGGAATACATATCATCTTTTCAAATAAAATTTTATATTCAAATAAAAAACGAAGAAGAATGTAAAGTAATTGACTGTGTCAACTCTGGGATACCCACATTAACGTTATGTAAACATTATATCATCCGGTTTAATTACTTTTGGCAAAATTTCACATATACAATTTAATGAGTCTGAGTTATGTATTAAAGTTAAAAAGGGCTGGTTCGAACCTTTTTGACCAAATTTCAGATGCTCAGCTTCATTATATATTAAAATGAATAGAAGCAACTCATACCCGCTACACTTGACCAACCAAAATGTTACACAAACTTTGCTCATGGCCACTTTTAAATTACTTTTGGAAAATTTTACGTACCCAGCTTTATTAAATATTCAGTTATTACCATATAAAAAAAGGTTGTATAGAAGCTACTCGAACCCGTTGAGCAAAACGGCTGAGTTTTTAATTTTCCAGTTAGAGTAAGGATTGACGGACCGATGGGCACACATAACTAGATCGATTTACTTTTAAATTCTGATCCAATACATCTTTGAGTCTATAGTCTACTCTCTGTCCTTCACTGCGTTACAAACTTAATGGAAAATTTATTATACCTTTTGAACATATGTTCATACGGCTATAAAGAATACATTATATACTCGTAAATAATCGTACGATATATGATGATGATAACAGGATTTTATTTTAGTTATTATAGACATTATATAATATGTACGACAAATACATACAGATAGTAAAGAATAAGAATACATATAATGCTACTTTTAAAGTTCTTTCAATGGGTTTTTTTAGGTTCTCTTTTTTTTTTGCGTGGGAAGGGGAATTTAAAAACCAGGTCTTTTATTTATTTTGTTGTGGGATGGGTTGGAGAAGGGCCAACTTTCTTTTTGTTTAAATTTATATTTATTGGATGTAACTTTCATTGATTCGTGATATTGAAATCTAGGTTGAATTTTTGTTATAACTCCACGTGTATTTGAACAGTTATTGAATTTTTATATCTTAGCTTACCAGGGTTTTGTGGTTCACAAAATTGAAAATTTTTATTTTAAAAATTACCTGCAATGAAAAGAAAAAAAAAATCGTATTATTTTTTTGATAATTAAACTAAAATGTGTATTTTTTAATACTAAATATATATATTTAATAGAAAATGCAAACGATGAGTTTGAAATTTCTAGCATTTTTTAAAGTAATAACAAGAAATGTTTCTGCTTTCACCAGAAGAGCTGACGGAATGATCTAAGGGCACAGTACATTGAAATAATGGTGAATGCGAATGCATTTTATAGTTAAACAGTGATTGGCTCAATTCACAGTATTACGAATACTAGACACCAGGATATGCAACGAAAGAATCAAGGAGTGTGCAAAAAAAATAAGGATATTAATCTTAACTTTAATTAAGCCTAGTTTTAATCATGACATTTGCTATCACTCTATCTCGTATCTAATTTACAACTTTTCTGTGTTTTAGGATGAGTTTTTGCATAATTTTAAGACGAGTTTATAGTTTTTGTATAATTTTAGGAATAATTTTGAATGACTTTTTGCATACTTTTAGGATAAATTTAAAGTTTTTACATAATTTTGGGATTAATTTACATAAAGTTTAAGTTTTTACGTAAAATTTTTGCATAGTCTTAGGATGAATTTACAGTTTTTGCATAATTTTAGGATAAAATTGCAGTTTTTGCATAATTATAGGATAAAATTATAGTTTTTGTATAGTTTTAGGATGAAATGTTTTAAATTCAAATATATTTTAATTTGCAGATAAACTCGTTGAAATAAAATCCATAAACACTGCGAAAGTGTCATAATTAACATATAAAACATAATTTTCGGCACCACCATTCGAACAATACATACATCGTTTTACACTCTTCCGCGTTGAAGATTTGAAAACGAAAGGGAAATCTTACTTAAAATTTCACTGTTAAAATAAATTATGTATATTCTATATGCAACTTGAATCATTTTTACTATTTTTCTTAAGTTCCCACACTTTTAGTTTAATTCTTTCAGATTAAAATTATAATTTTATAGTTTTTTAGAAACTGAAAGAAAACGAGGTGCTTGTTGATATAAATTTCATGTTTATTTATTAAAAATTAAAAAAATAATTAACAACCTTTAGAATTTGTTAAAATACACCTTTTATTTCTTTTGGAAAGTCTTTTTATTTGCATATGAAAGGGTTGGAAAAGATAAAAATATATGTACAAAGTTTTTTTTTTTTCATCTCATCTTATTTTTTAAACCAGCACAAATGTGGTTTAAGTTAATCGTTTTTCAAGAGTATACTAAATTTGCCATTAAGTTTGTGAGGCTGTAAAGGATTGAAAAGGAATACCGATTTAAACCTAAGGATAATCGGAAAGATAGCTATAAAAAGATAGCTTCGACATTTGTGACTCTTCGTTTGTCTATCCGGCTGTCCAAACAGACCCCTAAACTTGCCATTGCAATTATATCTTTTGATCCTTGATTAGTGGGTCCTGATAAAAGTCTTTTTCAGGAGGTTACTTAAACTTTATCAAAAAATTCAAGAATTTATATCAACCCCTGGTTGTTGTGACGTATTCATTTCCTCGAAAACAACTTCAACCTCCTTTATAGAAGATGAAGTTTTAAGGCAAACAGGAATTGATTTTAAATTGTTGTCATGGCAAGTGTTAAATTTTAGCAATTATTTTAAGATCAACTAAGTTTTATAAATATTATAAATAGGATGATATGACATGTGTTCAAACTGGGTAAGTTCAGATATCACAGAGGATACACAGCCTATTCTATTTGAAACATGTATCCCAGAGGATATACGGTCTCCCTTACTCTCTTCCTAGTTTGAAATTCTTTTCAACTTTTAAAAAGAAAGAATAAAAAACTCTTGATAATTATGTGGGGCTTTTTTTTTTTAATTAAGATTTTTGTTTAATACCTGGATACACTGAGAGATGGTTTCTATTTTTGTGTGAAGATATTTAAATATGAAAGGGAAACTTTAAGAAAATTTAGAAATTAAAATTTTTGTAATGAAAGATAAATAAAGAAAACAGAAAAAGGGTTCCATTAGGATTAAATACAGAAAAAAAAGGATGTGTATATATTCATCTTAAGGGATGTGTGGAAACTAAGAGAATTAAGAAATTGTGAATGAGAATTAAAACTTTGTTATACGAATTTAATTATGTTTTTAATTTGTAATACGACGACTCTTTTATTTGGAAAGAGTAAAAAAAAAACAGAACTCTTGAAGATAATTACCATATAATTTGATATCATAATTAGGATGTTGAACTTTTAAATACTTGTATACTGTCATAAGTAATGTAGATATTGAAATAAAAGTCATAGTACGGAAGATATTAAAATACTAAGCACGTATCTATATAATTTTAACTTACAACTTAATATAGAATGTAAAAGATGTACAAATTATTAAATTAAGATTAAATTGCATGTTTAATTGTAAATATTGATAGTGTTACTTATTAATCATAAAAAAAGGAAACTACGTTTTTACTAGAAGAAAACAATGGGACTTAATGTCAGTTAGTTTTAGTAAGTTTTCCAGAAAGCTTCAGATTTCCATATTTGTCCTATAAGCTATGTAATAAAATTAACTATACTTGCTTTATATAAAATTAAGTGTATTTGGCTTATTCAACCTTATTTATGATCCAGGTAAAGGTAAAACTGTCTGTAGGCAGAGTAAAACAGTGAATCAGTTCGCTGGATTTGTGACTCTTTAAATATAAAAAAAGTGTTGACTTGTCTTAAGGTCTCACTGTTTGATTTATTAAAAATTGTAATTTCGTAGTGGAGTGTTTTCCAAAATTGAGAGAATTAGAAATAGCTGCAATTACCAACAGCTTAAATAGAGTAAAGCCCTTAAGACTTGACCCTATTTTTGGATCACAGAAGTTTGCGTTTGGATTTTTGGATTACCGAAGTTTAACTTTAGATTCCTGAGGATAAGGGAAAAAGTTTGAAGAGAAATTATAACTTAGAGGTTAAATGTATCCTCAAATGTATTTTCGACTAGAGGGAACACTTGCGATGGGAGATAGTTCTAGAAACGGATAGTAACTCTAAGTAATGTTAATTAGAAAGGAAAGTTTAACTGTAAATTTTGGAGAATAAGAAAAAAATTTTAAGAGATATTATAGGTTAATAATCTTCCTCAAATGTATTTTCGACTTGAGGAAACACTTGCGATGGGAGAGAGTTCTATAAACGGATAGTACAATGAATTCCCATAGGCTTTATCAGGCCATAATAACATTTCTACAGTGTGACAATTGCCTGTCGTGATTCTTAAGTTGGAGCCCTTCCAGTAGATAGCATTTAACATTTTTCCACTTTATGGAACTGAAATAGTTACAACAAGTGTTTGCCCCAATTGCACATCTTTAAGACAAGATCAGTGACCAAACTGGTTATATCTTAAATCCCTTTTGTATGTAAAAATTATCCCTCAGTTGCAGGCTTGACAAGTTTGCAGTTTTATTTTAAGAGCACAATAGTTGAAAACCCTGTGATACGTTTTGGTAATTTATTCAAACAAGGACTAGACATTCATCATTATATTAAATTTAAGATTTTTTTAAAAATTTAAGGATATCAAATTTACTATCTTTTTAAAAACAATGTACACCTCCTCCTTCATTTCGAAGTCTTTGGATTAACATTATGTTAATTTGGTTTCAAACGCATGTTAACACTAAAATACATATATTAATATTAAATTAATTACTTAATACGCTTATTGCACTAATTACACTTAATTATTCAATAAAATTATTGTTAATATAATTTTTTTACTAGTTTTTCCCCTTTTTTATATTCATGTTTTATTTTAAAATTTTATCGTATATAATCATTACATAAAACATAATGTATAATATCTTTAGTCCCCTCCGGAAACATATAAACCTTAAAAAACAATATAATTTGAATTTGTTGATATTTGGTTAATGTTTAGGGAATAACATACTAAATTTTTGATTTTTAGTTGACAGAAGGATTAAAATTAAGGAAAAGGTCCTGTAATAAATTGTTTAATGAATTATTAAAAGTAATATGGGGACTTTAGATGTATTAAATCTTCAAATTGCGTGACAATAGTTGATTTTTAACATTTTAATATGTTGTTGAATATGTTATTTTTTATACCCGTGCATATATATATGAACATCGGGTATATTAGATTTGCTCCTCCGTTTGTAACGCATCGATCTAGACGAGCTAGATATAGTGTCAAGGGTACGTATCGGCTCAGAATCGAAAAATTAGTCGATCTAGCTATGTGTGTCTGTCCGTCCGTCCGTCCGTCCGTCCGTCCGTGTGTCATCACGATAACTCAAAAACTAAAAGGGCTAGAGTCTTGAAATTCACACAAAGTCATTTTTAGACAATTTCTAGGTTCCCTATTGTTTTTGGTTAAAATCGGACCAAGGCTTCGGGGAGCTGCCATACAACTTTTTTGCACCAATATGAATTTCTTCAAAACTATTTATACTACGGGGATGAAAATTACACACGGTTAGTTTTATATTGACTCCGGCACTTATATGAAGTTTCAAAATGTTAGGGCCCCATTTTCGGGGGGCTGCCATACAACTTCCTTGCACCAATATGAATTTCTTCAAAACTAATTATACTACGCGGATGAAAATTACACACGGTTAGTTATATAATGAATCGAGCACTTATATGAAGTTTCAAAATGTTAGGGCCCCATTTATGGGGGGCTGCCATACAACTTCTTTGCACCAATATGAATTTCTTCAAAACTAATTATACTACGAGGCTGAAAACTACACACGGTTAGTTATATAATGAATCGAGCACTTATATGAAGTTTCAAAATGTTAGGGCCCCATTTTCGGAGGGCTGCCATACAAAGTTTTCGATTCAATAACTGTGAATCTAATAAAGCTACAAGGTTAAAATTAAAATTGGGCAGGTAAATTAATAGGGCAAGTTACTTGGCAAAGTTGGACATCACTCGGACCTTCGGACTTTTAGGGTGGGCCAATGTTTTTTTTTTTTGTTTTTTTTTTTTGTTTTTTTTTTTTTTATTTTTTTTTTTTTTTCTTTAAGCTAAAGTTATGGGACAATGAATGAAAATTTTGTTTTTTGTTTTGTGACTTTTTTTTTTTTTTTGTTAATTTTTTTTTTTTTTTTACGTCAAAATTATGGGGTAATGAGTTAAATGTATAAGAGAAGTAAATTACGGTTTATTTTATACACCATAGTGGGTATGCACGGGTATCTAAAAGTTGACAAGGGCAACTATAATCTTCCTCGTTTTTTGATAGTTTTAATAAGATGAAAGTATTAAATAGGTCTTTGTCCTTTCTATAAAACCACCTATATTATATGGAAGAATTTGAGCCCAGAATGGAAGATAAAGAGGAACTGACGAAAAAATTGAATATGAAGCGAAAGAGGATCGGTATGGAATGTTTACATTAGAAGGGAGAACATTAGTTGAAAAAATGATTGCCTCTTAAGCGGATCTCAGAATGAAATGAATGAGTTGATATAAGAAGCACTAAAACCCCTTGGAATTTTCTTAGTGAAGCAAAGATAACTTGGTGCCTCCCTAGAATTGTTAATTTTTCGGAGGCATTAATAATTTTCTTTCCAATATTTAGGCAACTGCAAAGTTTGTCTGGACTTTCGGTTAGCAATTGTCCAGGAAACCAAATGAAGTTTGGGGGTGCTTCTTCCCAAATTGGAGAACTTTGAACTTAATGTAAGCTTCGGCCTTCTAATTAACGAGCATATTTGAAAAATTCCATGAAGATTATTTTGGAATTGCCATTTTTAAATAAATGTGAGGGCTGCATTAGATTTAAACAAGTTAAAATCATTGACTTAAAGATTTGGAGAAATAAGATTTGAAATAATTTGGGGCTTCATGCATAAATAAATAAATAAATTTTTTCAGTAAAATATGTAGGTCTTCTTAACGGGGTCAACGGTTTTTTAATTTTTTTATTTTTATATTTACTATAATAACTCCCGTACGAACGTAGTTAATTAATACTAAATTTGCCTTTACTTTTGGGACGCGTTGAAGAGGTTCGTATAGAGTATACATTGGGTAAGACTCGAATAATCAACCAAACATTTCTGAATTTTTGAAAAAATTAACAAGTATTATATGAAAAACTCCTGTAAAAATTAGTTAGTGGTCTGGTAAAATAAATTTGAATAACTGTGAATAGCTATTGTATTTGAAAGTTTATACTTCGACTTGACACGGTCCACTGTCTTACACTTTTTCTTGTTTAAAATAAAGTTACTTCATAACTGATTGAGGCATCAGATTTCTCGCTTAAAATGCCGTAATTATAGTCATAAAAAAAATTTAAATTTTATTCTTAAAAATTTATGAGATCCGTGAGAACTGAAAAGCCCAATTTAAGAATCCCATCACTAGCATTTAATGCTTTTTTTTCGCACTAACACAAAAAATAATCAAAACTACAAAAATTTAAAATTTTATACATGTTAACTTGTTCATGGTTCTTAATTTATGGTTTTTATCTTTTTTTATGTACTTAAAAGCCTCAAATGAGCCATTTGTGGTAATGTTTAGAGTTTTTTTTTTTTTAAAACTGTATAATTGGTTTTTAAAAGTACAGGTAAGAAGCTTTAACTACTATACTATTAGTTTCCTTGGTTTGTGTTTTTTTAATGCTAGTTAATACTTTTTTTTTCTTTTTTTCTTTCTTTATAGGCTTAATTACAACTTATAAGTATTAAACGAGTATATATACCTTTAAAGGCCTGTAAACATTTTTTTTAAATGAACATAAACAGTGTATACTTGAACACGTTTATCATTTTAATAAATTCTTCTTGCTTTTTTTTACAACGATATTAGACTGAAGATTATTCTACTTTCTAATGTAAATTGATGATACCATTGAATTTCTTTTTTTAAAATAAGTAGAAAGAGATAGAAAATTTTTTTTCCTAAAATTTTAAGTATACTGTTTGTTCATTTCTTGAGTTTTCCTTCCTCCTCCATCCCCTCACTTCCCTCCGCAATTATTTAAAGATTTATTCTATGATAAAGTGTTAAGTTTTTTTTTGTTAAACAATCCTATCAAGTGAATTGAAGCTGACTAGGCTGGTTGGTTTTTTTAATAGAAGTCACAAATATTTACTTTAAGTGGTTTTTACCCCTTTTTCCCAAGTACTTTCTGAAATTTTTCTATTTTCATTTGAATTACTTTTCCTACTTTTTTTTTTTGTTTTTGGTTTTTTTTTTTTTGCCTAAACCCCAGATGATGAAGTTTACGAAATTAGTTGAAGGATCTATGGTTGAAGGTTCTGTATGCAAAGTTAATGGTTTACAAAAAGTAGAATTAAAAAAAGGAAAACTATATTTTTATCTCTTAGAAATGTTAATTTAAAATACTTAAATAGGATGAAATTAAATGAGTGGAAAAATAAAAAAAAAATGGAAAGAAAGAGAAAGATAGTAATTTTAAGAATGGTATTGTTGTGATACGCAACATTAGATAGGGTTAATACTTTTTTTTTTAGGTTTAGGATAATTAGATAAATTTTCAAATTTTTTAAGTTTTTATAAGTGATATTAAAAAATATTTTTGATAAATATTTTAAAAATTAGCTAAAGTTTAGAAAGTTTTTAAATTAAGGATAAACAGTCCCTTGAAGAAAAAGGGTAGTAGGAATGAACCACAAAAAATTTATTCTGAGAAAAATAATAGTTGTTTGTATGTTATCATAATAATTCTGGATGATTCAAAAGATAAATTTTTTATTTATTTTGTCCCAATGGCAGCTGGGAAACGCTTCAGGAAAACCTTATCCAATTGTTATTATTAGGCGTTTGTCCACAAAAACTACCTCCCCGTAATTAGAATCTGAATGATCTTCAATAGAGTATGCGCAGAAAAATTACCGAGGAGTAAGCATAGGAACAAATGCAAGTGTGTCTCGTAATATTATACAATAACGAACTTACTTTATTATTACAACACAAATTTCGTGAGTCTAATTTTATTATCGTGACTACAAAAAACTTACTTTCTTTACTAGAAATACTTTTAAAAAACAAGTAACTTATTACTAATAACAAAATTTCCTTGACTAATGAAATGAGTTAATTTTATTTGACACAATCCAGAATATGGTCGCAAAATTAATCTTTGGGACTTCGTCTATGAAACAAGGAACTTATTCTTTTTAAAATAACGGTATTTCCTAGATCAATGAAATCATGTTATTTTAGTTCTCTCAATCTAAAATTTTGTTTGGAAATTCGTGTTTGGAACGTGGTCTTTTGAACAAGGAACTTAATAATAACGGTATTTCCATGACCAATGAAATTATGTTATTTTAGTTCTCTCAATCTAAAATTTTGTTTGGAAATTCGTGTTATTTCCTAAACCAATGAAATTAATTAATTTTACTTGATACAATCTAAAATATGGTCTGGAAATTCGTCTTTGGAACGTCGTCTTTCAAAAAATAGAACTTATTATTTATAACGGTATTTGCTAGATCAATAAAATGATGTAATTTTACTTTCTCTCAATTTAAAATATGGTTTGGAAATTCGTCTCTGTATGAGTCTCCAGTCAATTAAGGACTTGAAATCCTCGACTAATTAAATTAAGTTAATGTTAAAAGTTTCAAAATTTCCAACATTTAATCCGTTTTTCTGCTTATGATTTCCTCCCGTTTTTTAAAAAAAAAAAATAAGTGACATGACATAATTTTCTTCCGCATCATAAATTTTTCTTATTTAAACCTTTTTTTATTTTATTAATGACTTTTTTTACGCTAAACTTTTTCAATATATTGCAACGATCATGTTCAATGTTCATCAATATATAATCTTGATGATTCATTGCAAACATAATGTGGTAACAAAAAAAAAAAAATATAAAATAAAAAATAGAAATATTAAAGTCTACAATATGCCACGCATCCATCATTTCAACATTTTGCTTAACTCAATGTTCATTAATCACTTTTTCATCCAGTTTTTCTTTCCTATAAAAACTGAAATTTAATTTTTTTTTTTTAAGGGATCCAAAATGAATATTACTATAATCTAATGAAATAACATAATTCCAAGAGAGCAGCACGAGTTCGCTTGGTATAATTCTGATGAACTTTATGAGAAAAAAAAAAAATTTAAAGAAAACTTCAATTCATCATTATTATAAACTTTAAAATAAATATATGGCAACTTTTAAACAATAGAATGGAAGAATCGTGTCCCAAATAATAAATAATGGGGGGAAGCAAAATGTGAACAGATTACCATAACATCAAAACGAGCTTGAAAATTATTTTGGGAATATATTTTATGATTTTTTTTTTTTGTAGTGTAAGTGTATATTATAATTTTCCTTGAAAAATTTTCCATGAAAAATTTTCATTATCTTAAAAGTAAAAAATAATTTAAAAATTTTCATCTGTGTCATCACTACAAAAAAGTTGTACGTTCTTCTTTTATATTTTGTTCAAAACCTAGAGACACAGAATTATAAACTTATGATAATAAAAAGTAAAATTTAATGCCTTCTTCTTTTTGGCGTTATTATTCTTTAGCTACAGGTTGTACAGAAATTTTGTCTGGTAATAAAAAAACGCTGTTCTTAAAATATTGTGAGTAGTAACAATAGTGTTACAAGGAATTTAAAACTGAATAAAATTCTATGGAAAATAATTTGTTGGTTCATTAGGAGCAAATTAATTTTGTATAAATAACAAAGAAAAGGAAAAAATTCAAAATTGAGGTTCCTATAAAAGTCCTCCAGCAATAAGTGTAAAGAGGGAAAGAAAAATAAAAATATCGAGAATTTTCTTTACATATGTCTGACTCTAGCTAGATCCAGTCTTTCCTCACTTAAAATCAAAGAACTAACTTCGTATCTGAACTCCATGGGGTTGGATATGAAACCGAAATAAAAAAGAGCAGTTCACACCAGTGCAGTGAGATCAAAATGATGCAATCTAATGCTAATATAGATCTTCACGCAGGGTTTTAAAGGTCACTACTTTACGTGCCTATGCCTACATAAAAATTGTGGCAGATATTGTGTAATCTGAGAGCGAAAATAATTACAACTTTCAAAAGAATTCATTAGGACTTTCAAATTTATTTATTAAAATATTATTTAGCATTAGCACTTATTAAACTAGAAACAGTTGAGTGCTGCAAGTATAGAAGCCGAATTTTTTAAAATAAACAATGTATTTAATATGCTTCGATTTTAATTCAAAGAAATGTATCTCAGATTTAATTCCTTTTATTCTGCAATTTCTTCTAACAAATGCCCGCATTATACTCTCTTCTTTATAGTCAGTGCACGTGTGAGTGCTCACAATGGTCACGCAGTTACGGCATTTTTTTGACATTAGTTTTTCTTTATAATTGTTTACAAAAGTTTTTTGATCAAGAGCATTGTAGTACAGAAAACTTATCTAATTTTAACAACACCTCCTTTTAATTTTAATTTGACATTCACTTTTGACAGAATATTATTTGAAAGTGGATAAATTTATTGAAAGCTTCTATTGTAGTGTAGTGACTTTTATATTATTCCATATATTAAAATTCAATTTGACAGATGCTTGCGTATGCGAATTGAAAGAGCGTTGATGGGGAGATGGGACATTAAATTTTCAAACTCACTATGTTTTTATGTTACAATAGTGTAGATTTTCACTTTCTAACTGATAGTTTATACTGTTATTTACGATTATTTCTTTTAAATTTTTTTTATTTGCACTTTATATTTTTTAATATAAGAAGCTTGCAGCAAGTTTTTTTTTTTTCTTAATGCAATTAATATTCATTAGCGATGTGAAAAATCACTTGGACTTTTAACAAACATTTATAGTTATATATTGTATATATATATTATACCATTAAACATTATATTATACATATTACATTTTCCATGGTTTTCTCTTCACATTTCTATTTTTTTTTTTGCAATTTTTACTTTTAATTTTTTTTTTTATTTTAAACTTATATAAAATGATAAGTTTATTCATTTGCTCTTATCTTAAAATTCATTTAACAGTTATTTGTTATATTCACCACAATCTTGTTTTATTTTATCTTATATTTTTCATCTCTTTTTAAATTCTTTTTTGTTGCAATTTTTTTTTTTGCTTATTTTTTTGTTTCTCGAAACAGAGTAACGCTTTTCAGTTTAGAAAATTGGTACTTACTTTTTTAAAGAACGGTAAAAAAATTTATAAATAACGGTTTAAATGAAGACAAACAAAAAAAAAAGAAAGTATCTCTTGATATATTTGAACTGTGTTTTGTGGTTATAAGTTGCATAAAAATGTGAACTGAGTGGTTCTTCTCTAATAATCTATTAGAGGTCATTAGTATTAAATTTAATTGAAGCTCATGTGTACAAAAGTGAGATGTTAGCTAATTGAAGACCTAAATATTTAATAACAGGATTGTTTACCCTACAATAATGGGCCAAGTTAACTAAAGTTGTAATAGACATACCTTTTTATTCAGTACTTCTTTATTCTACTGGACAGTAACGAATTTGATCACCAGAATTTTAAAATATGGAGAAAGATACCTTTTTGAAGTTTCAAATATTCGTTTTTACAGTTTCTATTACCGAACTCATAATTTATTTCATATTTCAGAAGAGAATCTGAGAAGTGCGTATATATATATATATATATTCAAAAGTACTCTGACTTTTCAATTCAGTTTAATCAAATATACATGTAAAATAGTACAAAGGTGGGGAGCAAGTGACGTTCGCATCGATAATGGGATTAATTTTTTTCCTGTTACTCCCCCACCTGAGAGCATATTGCTTTAACTGGAAGTCTCCATTCACTTCTACTCATAGCTTTTTTTACTATTTCGTTCCAGGATATTTCGTGTCCCCTTAATTCATCTAGCATCGTTCTTGTCCTTGTTGTGCTGAATCTACCTCTTGACCTGGATCTTCCTAGAGGGTTCCACGTTAGCGTCATTCATACTATGCATTTTTCATTTTTCCTTTGTGTATGGTCAATCTACATCCATTACCTTTTGAGGATTTGCTTCACTATTGGTTCTTCGATTGTTAGGGCTCAAAGTCTGCATTTCTTATTCTGTCCCACTGGCATATTCGTTATATTATTTTGAGATGTTTATTTTTTTATTAAAACTTGTAATTTATTCTTAACGGAATTAGTATGCAACCATGATTCGCAGCAATATATTAATGAAGATTTTAAGCACGAAATGAATATGAGTAGTTTGGTTCGTTTTGATATTTGTGAATTGTTACATATGCGTCGCAGTCTACCGAATGCTGTTCTAGCTTTATAGATTCTGCTGTGGGAATTAATTCGTTGGTGCCAATGTGGTGCTATTATAATATAAATTGTGTTTTTCTATTAGATATGATCTAACCAGGGTTTCCAATACCTTTAAGACACGACGTCCTAACCGCCATTGCTATGGATCGGATGCATTTCATTGATTTGCAACACGTTATTATATAACCAAACTGATAAATGTAATCAATTCTCATATTGCTTTTCGGGTATAATTTTTCAACTTAGCGTAAATATCTGGGACTATACATACTATTTGGTATATTGAAGTAGTTTTCAAAAAAAAAATGTGTGAAAAGGAATGTAAAAACCCATGAAAAATTATTTTAAATAAATACCAATGGTATATTTCTTTTGAAAAACTAACGGTAATGATTAATATTAACGGTTTTTTGATCACAAAATTTTTATTCCTTAGTGTTTTAAAAAAAATTAAAACGAATTTTCTTCAAACTTAATAAAATTGTAACTGTGTTAGTTAGTAGAATTTAATTCTTTATTTCTTCAATTGAAATCTCACGGGAAATTTATTCTGCTAATAATAAGGCGCGCTTTCTAAAGTCAATATTTTAAGAGTTTAGGAAATATTGATTTGTAAATTATCTTGGGAATTAGAAGGGATTAGAAATGTATGATTGAAGCAAATATTTTAATAATTCTTTCTGAGGAATAAATGAGTGTAAATTAAGATTTAAAAATTGCGTTTTAAGGTGATTTTCTGCAGTTCGTCTCGAGCATTTATTTGAAAAGTAAAAGGATTCTTTGTTTAGTACTATATTTCTATTCATTTAAAATATTTATACGTTATGCAAAGATAATCCTCCCGCAGGCCAAAAGTTATCAATACTTTTTGTTTCTCTTCTATTTCTTTGATTGACAGGCTGGTACATTAGTATGTTTGAATTTAGATAGATAGTCTTCTTTAGTCTGTTTGTTGTAAAAAAAGGAGTGCCATTCGATCTCCAAGGTCGAGGACATCTATTGAATTCTCCCGGCCCAGTTTTAATTTTTTTCAATTTGACTTTACTCCTCTGCAAAGCTATTGCATATCTCAAAGTCGAAATTTACTATTGCATCTCGAAACCAGTGAGTTTCAAGTGTTCTTAAGCTAATTTTTGTAGGTCAGAATAGTGGTAAATTGAAATTTAAGTTCCCCTTCGGAATATACAATTAAGTTGTTGTCCAT
This sequence comes from Dolichopus griseipennis, assembly GCA_963082915.1. Taxonomy (NCBI): domain Eukaryota; kingdom Metazoa; phylum Arthropoda; class Insecta; order Diptera; family Dolichopodidae; genus Dolichopus; species Dolichopus griseipennis. The sequence goes on along the minus strand of OY720441.1, from coordinate 338,737,198 downwards.
TTTTACTCTTCAGTCCAAAGCTAAGCAAGTAACATTTCCTTGATCCTGATTCTTTTACATATTTTAAGGTTGAAATCACCGGAACGCTTTAAGTTCTTGCCTTTCAATTTTGGTACTAAGTACCAAAGAGGTTCTCCGCAGATCTACACAATAAAATCGTTTAAGAATAACAGTTTTTTAACAATTATATAAGTGATATTATATAGACCATGAAGTTTGCATATTTATTTCCTTATTTTTTTCTTTACTTTTAATTTTCCCCATCATTACACCTATTCGGTTTTGATTCTTTCATCATCTTTATCTTATCATTTATTTCTTTTTCATTTTATTTTGAACTTTTTAGGTTTTTTTTTTTTTTAAAGTTGTTTATGTCGGCAATAAACTCAGTTAAGCGGTTTGTAGGTAGATTCAACATATTTATTATAAACAAATAATTTTCTTATACAAAAGAAAAGGAAGTCTTCAAAGTCACTTTTAAGTTTTTCTTCCACTTCAATGTTCAAAGAAAAACAAAAAGATGAAACGTAACTAATGACAGTATAATAAAAATTTATACTTTTAAAAGAAGTGGGAGGAGGGAAAGTGACGCAAGGAAGATGAGGCAGCAAATAATAAAACAATGAAAAATGGAGATTAACATCTGTGATTTTTCATGATGAAAGTGTTTACGAGATTAAGAGTCATTTCCAACAGCATTTATAACATATACCAATCAATGAATGAGTTTTAAGGCTAGTTTTTCTAACTTGGTTCCAAGAACATTTTAATGCCTTCAGTTCAAGCAATAGGATTTCATAAGTTGTGGACTCGGCAATTTTGAAGCTACTCGGTTACAATAAAGCAACGATTGGAATTAATTTATTCCTAGGTTTTTAAGTTTGTTTTACAACATGTTTGCCGTTGGTTATAAGTATAACCCTATAAGCATTTACATTAAAAAATTTTTAGTGTCACATTAGTGTCACACTTGTTTAGGACGCCAATATCATCCGTAGCTTCGAGAATTTCGACTATTCAAGACTTTGATCATTTTTCCTTAATCTTTTTACATATAATTCTCTTAAAATTGACTTCATTCTTAAATATTTAATATTTTATAAATTTCTGAACTGTGTATTGTTCATTTCCATATTTATAACTTTTAAAGTCATTAAAAAACTTTTGTTATGGGCTAGTTGAAAATATTTTAATAGTATACAAGAAAAAACCTATGGAAAACTTTTTCTTAAGTTTCCTTAATTAAATTTGTCAGGATAAAGTTTTAAGGATTTATTTTTGTTTTATTATTTTATTCTTTAATTAATTCGAAGACAATTGTTTTCTATTGTGAAAATTAAATGAAAAATTTTTTAATTGAATGTATGAAATGGGACAAATTGAAGATAATTTTATTTGACTTAATTTAATTACAAACAAGTAAAGAAACAGTCAGTCGGTGCAACCGACTTAGAAATACCCTACACCTATTTGGTTCAAATTTAAGGACATATCCATAAGTCATTTTAACACCATAAAAGCTGTTATTAATTTGATCGTAAGACATAGCTAACCAAATTAACTTTATAATACTAAAAACATTTTCTAATTATATTATCTATTAAAAAATATTACAAATTCTTACTAATTTGTCTATTTAAAAATATTCAAAAACAAGCAAACTTGAAATAAATGAAAATATATTTATTCCAACTCAATTACAAAATGAAAAAATTCTAATTATTAAATTTTGTGATAAAAAGATAATCAAAGCATAATATATTTAATAATCCAAATTTTTAAAAATTGCAATTATTTTAAGTGGTTAGTTTATATACCTAATAGAAAAGCTTACAAACGCAAAATATGCAATAAATGTATTTCTAAAATACAATTACAAATTTAGACCTTTTCATATAATTCATTTAAATATTCAAATAAATTTTACATAAATGCAGCAAGTACCTTTGAATATAGCTGAACCACTACAATTAAGTCTAGATTTCGGAGACACATAGGACATAGGAAATATATTCTTTGGCTTTGAAATTAAACTCAACCAGAACCAATTCCCATGGTACTTTCATTACTAGTAACCTAGAGTTTAAATTTCATCAAAATACCGGCATTATTTTTTGAGTTATGGTGTTTTAAGATATATGTTTGTTAGTCCTTGAACTTTTCAAGGGTTCCAGAACCCCAAACCATGGTACGATTTCGCCCATATGCAGTCCCGTCATACTTTCAATACTAGTTAACCCTTGTATACAATTGGAACGTTCTATCTTAATTTTAAGTTACTAGTTTTATTAATTTCGATGATAAGCTTTTACACATTTGGGGGTCTAAGAGAGGTCCTGAACCACCACTCCAAATGATCCCAAATTAGGGGGGCATGGAAGAAATAGTAAAGAACACCCTGGGCCAAATTTGAAACTTCTACATTTGTTTCAAGTTACTATTTTTATTAATTTCGAAAATATGCTTTAAGGTCCTCGGAACTGAGTGCCTGGTCCCCGACCCACTAGTCCAATGGGGTCCAAATTTCAAAGACACTTACGCAATAGGAAGGGACACCCTGATACCAAATTTGGAGGTTATATCTTCATTGGTTTCGGAATTACGCTAGTTTGGCCTAAATTCGATAAAAAAGTTCTCAGTTCCGAACCCATTGTCCAATCCTCACCGTACGTAATCACCGCCGTAGTTTCATTACCAATAACCTACAGCACAAATTTTATGAAGATAGCCTCATTAGTTGTTGAGTTATCGTGATTTTTAATATATGTTCGTTATCCCTGACCCCGACTAAAAGGTCCAGAATCTGAACCCATGGGCTGATTTCGCCCTTATACAGCCCGCGCTTTACTTATAGTACTAGTTAACACTTGTACACAATTTAAACGATCTATCTTAATTTTAAGTAACTATTTTTAGTAATTTCGATTATAAGCTTTTAAAACTTGGGAGGTCTGAGAGGGGTACTGAACCACCACTCCAATTGATCCCTAATTAAGGGAACACGCAAGAGATAGTAAAGAACACCCTTGTGGCAAATTGGAAGCTTCTACATTTTTTCAAGTTGTTATCTTTATTAATTTTAAAAATATGTTTTAAGGTCTTCGGAAATGTGTGGCTGGTCCCCGACCCAGTAGTCCAATGGGACCCAAATTCTCAAGACACTTAGGAGATAGGAGGGGACACCCTGATACCAAATTTGGAGGTTCTATCTTCATTGGTTTCGGAATTATGCTCGTTTGGCCTAAATTCGATCAAAAAGTTCTAGGTTCCGAACGCATGGTCCAATCCATGAAAAAAAACCTTACGGAATCCCCGAAGTAGTTTCATTACTAGTTACCTACAGCACAAATTTGATGAAGAAAGCGTCATTAGTTGTTGAGTTATCGTGATTTCTTATATATGTTCGTTAGCCCTTCGATCGATTAAAAGGTCCAGAATCCGAACCCATGGGCCGATTTCGCCCATATGCAATCCCCGCCGTACTTTCAGTCCTAGTAACCTACAGTTAAAATTTCATCAAGATAGCTCCATTATTTTTTGAGTTATCGTGCCTACGGACGGACGGACGGACGGACGGACGGACGGACGGACGGAAGGACGGACGGACGGACGGACGGACGGACGGACATGGCTATATCGACTAAGGCGGTCACGCTGATCACAAATATATATACTTTTCCATATCTAGCTCGCTTCCTTTAGGTGGTTACAAACACCATACCAAAGTTAATATACCCCTTTACCTATTCTATAGGTGTAGGGTATAAAAAATATATTCACTAAAAACCTAAACTATATAGTTTTAAAAATGTTATTAGAATAATATTAAATGTCCAATTGTAAGACAAGTCGCTTGGAGTTGTGAATAGTAGTTAATTTTTTTTAAGTAGTAATTGTACTAATAATTTAAGCAGTAACTGTACAAATTTAAATAGTAACCATTCTGCTCAAATGTGACTTATTTATTAGAATTAGACACTATGCTTTATTTGTTAGAATTCAAAGTAAGTTATTCCAATGAGGTGATAAATATATAATTATGTCATCAAATTTACCAGGCATTATTACATGAATAAGTTGCTGGGCATGTGTTTTACTAGAATCTAATTTCTTAGGAAATATTCAGATCGTGACTGAATACGTTGAATTACCTACTTTAGAATGTATCATGTTAACTTTCAACAATTCATCAATTTTATTAAACTTAAATTTTTTTTAAATGGAGGTATTGTTTTACAAGATAACATTAATTAGAGTATATTGCTAATTGCACGAATTCAACATCTGATTGTATCTGTTGCTTTTTTTCTCGAGAGGTAATAAAAAGCATCGAAAGCTACCCAGAATCAATCTGCGAGTTTCATCTGGGTTGTGTTCAGCTTTAACCATCCCCTTTCTAAATTTAAACTGGAATAAACCTTAAATGCATTACTTATTGTTTCATTTTTAGGATTGGAATTGCGAAAGGAAATTAGGGATATAATTAGGGAATTATGTATTAAGTTGGATAAAGAGAAACATTTTGAAGGATATCATTAAGTTCGATGTTAATGTTCCTCTTAAAATTTTAAGGATCATACCTATATTTCCAACTTTAGGAGACAATACATGTTAACTGATTCCAAAATCGGGACTTTCACATAACCAAACTATTTTTATAGGCCGTGTTTCACTATTATACTAATTCAACGGTGTAGGGATGAACATGTACCGTACTCCTTGTTTCATTTTGAAAAACTTTCATATAAGAATTCCTTTTCCTCTTGTTCCATTTTCGTAATTCTTAATTTTCTAGGATCAATCAAAGAAGTAAACAATTGGGGATCTGTTGATGTAAATGATCAGTTTAGGTTAACCTCTTCTTCAAATTAAAAATTATATTATATTTTTATAATTTGGCATTTCGGTAAACACTCTCATCGACGTGGAAACCATGGAAACAATTCTTGAGTTTTAGGATTTAAATAAAGTTTGTTGATGACAACATCGGCTTAGATAATTGTAAGCAGTACCGTACCCGACTGGTTTGTTTTTTTTTAAAAATTAAAAATAATCATTTGAACTTTCAATTATCAAAATGTGACAAGAAGTAACAAAAAAAATATAATTATCCGTATATTCAAACGTACCTCTATATATTTACTCTTATAATAATAATCATTCATCAGATCTAATGCGGTTTTCTATTTTCATTTCCCTCAGTTCAGAATTCAGATATTCAAATTTTTTTTTACATAATAATGATGTAATGGATTTTTCTAAGCCAAAGAGTGAAAGAGACAAAAAGAAAATATAATATACAAAAATCAGATACAAAAACAAAATATTACCAAGGCTTGGGTACAAAATACTACCAACTTGTGCATATTATGTCATGTTATTATTTATGGAATTTTTATACCAAGTTTAATATAAATGAGTGTTGTGAGTTTTTTTGCGTACATGTGTCTACTTTTCTAGGCGAAGAAAAATTTCCCTATTTTTGAGATCATGGAAGGCGTGCGCGCGTGTATGTCAAATTTTCATGTAGAAAAAAAAACACGTTCGGTTACTACAAAAATATAAAACACATATTAGTATTGGCCATTTAATATGCCACCAGTGCAACACAAGCATCATTTTAACATCACAACATAAAAAAGATAGAAAAGGACAACAATATTCAATTTACATTTAAAGTAAAAATATTTTGTATTCCATAATAAATATGTATTTTGCATATATGAGAAACTGTGACATTAAATTTTATTTTTTTTTTTCGAGGAAATACCGTTATAAGATGGTATTGGTGTGATTTATCGCAAATGACTTGATTGAGTACGTGTGTTACATATATTTTTTACGTTCTATTCAGTGTGATTAACTGTTCTTTTAAAATGGATGGAAAAAAAGAAAATGGAAACGGAAAAGTAAAATGAAAATAAAAAATGAAAGATGAAAAAATGGTTAGGAAGAGGTTCTTTTTTTTCTTCTGAGTTCTGTTAATATGTTAAAATGTAATTGTAATGGTATCTACAGTTATATATATGAGTTTTGTTTATTTAGGTCACAATTTACAAACAGTTTGTACATAGATGGAACGTGTTTATATTAAAAAAAAACAAAATTTTAGAGGACAAACGTTATTTTTATTTTTAGCACCTCTCTTCTCTGACATTGAAAAATAAATAAATTTATTGTTTGGAATCACTTTTATTTTTCTTAGTTATGAGTATCATATTTTTTTTTTTTTAAATCGCTTGCAGAAAGGAAAAAATGCTTTTTTTTTAACTTTCATTTGATTTAAATTATTAATTTCAATATTTTTAAGATTCTGTGTACATTTTAATTCGAGGAAACCTTAAGGGTCTTTACGTGTATAGGTATTGAAATTTTTAATTGAATTTTAAATTGTCAAAGTCAGAGAAAAATGTTTTTTTTTTTTTTTTAATTTGAAATTCTATTAAAATTTGGTATAATATTGCTGCAAGCTTGTAAATATTATTGTCTTTTCTAATAAATTATGAACTCAATTTTGTAGGCAATATGTTAGTCAAGTTAAGTATTTTTCAGACTGGATATAAAATTAAATTGTATAGATGAGATGCTAAAATTAGAAGAGGCTAACGAATAAATTTTGAAGATGGATATTGGAAGGCTATTGACTACAAAGTTTTAATGATAAATTACTACAGTGGTAACTGTTCAAGTGTTGGGCTAATAAGTCTGTCTATACCATAGGTACATGTTGGAACAGGGGATCATATTATATTAGTGTTATCAGAATTGGTTTTATTTAATTCCACATATCTATATCTGTGAAATATATTATTCAATTAAATTATTTGTTTATATTTTGCATATAAACAATATTGTTACATTAATGTATTTTTTTTGTTTTAATGTATTAATTATTGATTAAGCCATTAATTTGAACCCAGTAGCGAATGATAGCTGCGTCGAATCGAAAACCAGATAAAAGATTTTTTTACTTTCACTAGGATTCGAAACCGGGCTTTCGCATGAAAGGTATGTAACTTTAAACCGTAAATCTGTTAAAATGTTTTGGATCTACGAGTCCTGATATTGAAAAACTTCTATGTTATAACGAGTTATATCGGTTCTGTGCATCCTTTGGCTATTCTACACGTTCCAGATTTACGTTCCAGATTTGCTGACAATTTTTCGTCAAAATATGTATGTAAAATCTGAGGGAAAACAAAACTTGTTAAATTAATGCAATTAATTTTTATTCGGTTGAATTCGAACAAAGAAGGAAGAGAGCACAACAACAAGTTTAAAATCTAAGTATTAAATATATTTTAATCTGCGATTCCTAAACTTCATTGGCCAAAAAGTTTCTCTCAAAGTCTTTTATTTGAATTAGGAATCCAAATGCTTAGATTTAATTTGTTCAATGCCTTGAGTTCGGGATTGAAGGAAGTATATTATGTACAGGTGGATATTATATTAACAATATTAAACAAACAATATGTAATAAAATTACTAAAAAATCTCAGAAATTAAAAAAAAATGGGACGTATAATTAAAAACTTAACTGTGCATAAAAAAATGAACATATTCCAGACTAGGAAATTTTTCTTATCTTTATACCCGTATGACTATATAGCCCAAGGGTATAATAAATTTGCCATTACGTTTGTGACGCAGAGAAGGAGGGGGGGGGGGGGTAGATATAGACTCAAGTGTATGGATAGGATCAGAATCGAAAAATAAATCGATTTAGCTATGTATGTCCGTCCGTCCGTCTGTCAGTCCGTCTGTCCGTCATCACGATAACTCAAAAAGTAAAGGAGCTAGAATTATGAAATTTTTACAAATTCGTTTTTATGCAAAAAACGGAATCGAGTTTTAAATTCAGTCATTTTGGTCCACGGGTTCGAGTACCTGCCATACAACTTCTAATTTTATATGAGCATTACTCTATATCTATGAAAGCTGGGTGTCTGAAATTTTGCAAAAAATAGCTTAGTGTAATGGCCAAAGTTACTGCAAAATTTAGTTGGTCTACTGCTGAGGGTTCGAGTAGCTGCCATACAACTCCTTCTTTTATATGAGGATTACACTACACCAAATGAAGCTGGGTGTCTGAAATTTTGCCAAAAATAGTTTAGTGTAATGACCAAAGTTACTGCAAAATTTAGTTGGTCTACTGCAAAGGGTTCGAGTAGCTGCCATACAACTCCTTCTTTTATATTACTCTACACCTAATAAAGCTGAATGTTTGAAATTTTGCCAAAAGTAATTAACCGGATGATATAATGTATATGTTACGGTCATACGGGTATCCCAGAGTTGACACAGTCTACTCTACTGCACTCTTCCTCGTTTTTACTCTTTTTAACTGAAAGATAAAACCCTTAAGTCTATTGATAAAAAAACTAAAAAGGTCCAAGTTAGTGAAGGAAGCATTATAATTTGTTGCTCTCATTAATTTGTAGCACCTTCATTTATGAAGCTATTCTTTTATAGTTTCTGTTGCTTGCCTCCATTTTCTTTGAGTAAGCCCTGTGAAGGGTACTTAGACTCTTCAATTAATTTGCAGCGAAACAATATAAAGGGATCTAACAATATCTTGTGGTCTCTAAGGCATATCTAAACATATTTTAAAAAAACTGACCAAATACCTAGTAAGTTAAAATATATAAAACCGTCAAAACAACATATCACTTATTACAATTTTCAAAACTTTATTTTACTTTTAATTTCGAACTTCTCTAATATAACCCTGTTCCAATTATAAATACCTTGTGTATATAAACAAAATAAGTGTCCTTTGAATTAAAAAGAAAAAAAGAAAAAAAAAAGTTTTCTACTTTAACACAATATAAAAATATAAAATATAACCAAAAAACCACTAAAAGTTTTTTTTTTTTAAATTGTTTAGAAATAAATAAAACAAAATAAACCTAAAACCACAAATGTCCTTTAAGTTTTCAACAATTATTTGCAAACAAGGATATTTTGTAATTAGTCTGTGTTGTTGTAAATTAAAGTGAATTTAAAGTTTGTATTTCACTTTTTAGTTTTTCACTGTACAAGTAAAAACAGTTTTTCAAAAGTTGGTAGCAATGAGGAGTAAATTAAGCTTTAAAGAAGTTAATAGCAATGAGTTATTCTATATATATTTGCCGTTTTTATTGATTACTTGTATTACACCACTATAAAATTACGTCAAAATTTGTGCAAACTGCGTCACACTTGTTATGACAGTACTACGCATTAACTTTGTGACCAATTTTATAAGTTTTGACAATCAGGCAAATAGCAGGTGGATAATTCTAAAATTAATGTTTTGAGTATTAAAGGCTAAAAATCTCTTCAGAATGCATGGAGTTTATATCTGCAGTCAAACCTAGCTGACAGTTTTGACAGTTTTAATAAATTTTATAAAATAAAAAAAAATTGGTGGTTTTGATTCTATTGATTGCTCCCAAAAATATATACCCATAAAGGTCTTTCTCATTTAGTTCTAAATGAATATAGATATAAAGATACAAGAATGTCATCAGCATAAATTTATAATTTTGTATGCATATATTTTAAAATTTTAAAAGTTACATATGTATGTACTGTCATCTGATATGTCAAAAATTCAAGTTTTGAATGTTCACACTATTTTTATACCCGTATGACTATATAGTCAAAGGGTATAATAAATTTGCCATTACGTTTGTGACGCAGAGAAGGAGGGGGGGTAGATATAGACTCAAGTGTATGGATCGGATCAGAATCGAAAAATAAATCGATTTAGCTATGTATGTCCGTCCGTCTGTCCGTCTGTCCGCCCGTCTGTCCGTCCGTCTGTCCGTCCGTCTGTCCGTCCGTCCGCACGATAACTCAAAAACTAAAGGAGCTAGAATCTTGAAATTTTCGCAAATTCATTTTTTTGCAATAGCCGTCATCGCTATTTAAATCCAGCCATTTTGGTCCATGGGTTCGGGTAGCTGCCATACAACTTCTTTTTTTATATGAGTATTTCTCCGTACCTATTACAGCTGCGTGTCTGAAATTTTGTCAAAATTAGTTTAGTTTTATGGCCAAAGTTTTTGCAAAATTTGGTTGGTCTCCTGCAGTGGGTTCGTGTAGCTGTCATACAACTTCTTATTTTATATGAGCATTACTCTCCACCTAATGAAGCTGGGTGTCTGAAATTTTGCCAAAAATAGTTTAGTGTAATAGCCAAAGTTACAGCAAAATTTGGTTGGTCTACTGCAGAGGGTTCGAGTAGCTGCCATACAACTCCTTCTTTTATATGAGTATTCCACTACACTTAATAAAGCTGTATGTTTGAAATTTTGCCAAAAGTAATTAACCGGATGATATAATGTATATGTTACGGTCATACGGGTATCCCAGAGTTGACACAGTCTACTCTACTACACTCTTCCTCGTTTTTTAAATAATATGATGTTTGCAAATTTGATCGCCGTCTTTCAATATTTGTGAAATGAGACACTGAGGTAATTATTAACTATATAAAACAAATCAGATTCTCTAAAATGCACCTTGGGGGAATGACAAAATAAATATTGAATTAGATATAGGGAAAAATTTATCTAAATAAATATTAAATAAATTTAATTTTACAAAGGGGGAATTGGCAAGATATATTTAAAATTATTTAATATTAATATATTAATTAATATCATATTTTAATGAAATAATTGAGTAACAATTAGTAATTATTTGAATGAAGTCCCCTTACTAAATATTTTAATACTTGTCTGTTATTTCAATTTACAAAAAACAAATTAAATGTCTTAATTATTAATGCCTTTTTGTTTAAACTAAAAAATTTATTAAAAATAAAAATTTTTTTTTTAAAAATTTTCAATAATTTAATTAATTAATTTTTTTAAATTGATAAATTAAAAAAGGTGCATTAGTTATTTCATGTATTTACTATATATTAGAATAATTACTTTGTTCACACTATGGGCATTTAAAAATAAGTAAATTAGTTTTGAAAAATAGTGTTCACACTACACAACTGGATAACTTTTGACAGCAAATAAAATAAAATTTGATTTTTTGGATCTATTTTTAAATGTTTTACGTTTTTATGGAATGGATAAGAAAAATGCAAAAAAACTTCTATTCGATTATGTCAAAAATTTAAGTACACAAACTTGCAAAACAACTAGTTTAAAAGAAAAACTAGTTTAGAAATGTCAGATTTTTTCTTGTATTATTCACTTAGTTAAGAAAAATTTAACTTGTTAATCGGCTAAAAGATAATTATTTTTGTGGTATGAACATGACATAGCTGTCGAATATGATATCGTGGTCTAATAAGATAAAATTAAAAATCTACCTTAGAAGCGAAGTCTACTTGATAAAGACAAAGTCTGCTCATTTAAATTTTATTAGATTAAAGATATGTTTCAAAGTTATATTATAATCCCATCAAAATCCATTTTGAATCAAAAAAACAAAATTATCAATTTTGTTATAATATATATAAAATGTATTATTAAATAAATCTTTGAATTTTAAATAAAAAGCCTAGGGGATTCTTTTTTATTAAATAGTTAAAAAAAATGAAAATATCCAGAGTTTGTATAAAATCGATTTATATTTCAGATATTTCAAATATTTCGATATTTCATTCATTTTGTATATTTTATTTACATTTTAAATAAATGCCTTAAACATTATTGGATCAAATAAAGCATTAAAATTGTAATCTTCAATATAATATCAAAGAGCAATTTAATTTTTAAATTTAACATTTGTATACAGTCAAAGAACTGTGTTTTGTTTAATATATATGTTAATTTTTGATGAACAATAATGGAAAATATTTAGTGGAAAAGTTTGGAATGATGCTTCCATATAATATAGAAGTAATATTATACTTATACATATATATATATACATATAAATAATATAAAACTGCTTAATAATGGTTTGATAACAATAGTTCTTATTTATGAACATAGATGGTACGTAAATAGTACATTTATATTTTTTAATCTTGTACAATAGCAACAATCCTAGTAGTCAATAGCTTAATTGACCAGTTGTTTTGTGAATGCCCTTGAGGTAAATCCTGAAAGCTAAATCTTAAAATTTGGTTTTAGAAAGGAAGTAGTTTTAGTTGGCTAAATTATAAAATTACCAAAAGGAATGCAGAAAGTCGCTTACTCTAACATCTAAAATTACCAAGAGGAAGCACAGTTTCACTGAAATGACTTTTAATGATTTCTACTCATTCTGGTTAAAGAACAATGAGTTTAAACATCCACTCAAATTATTTAAGACCAAATATTAATAATTGTGATTTTTATTCTCTTAAACTTCGGCTGAAGCTGGGTTAAAAATCAATAATATTGTTATAGAATTGAAGCAAAAAAAGGGTTCGGATCTATAGAAATTCAAAGACTTTTAAGATCTCAAGCAATATATTATAGGATTCATTTTAACAGCCTAATATTAGATCAATAACCAATATTGAATAGTTTTCAATTTATTTTAAATGCTCACCTCAAACAAAAAAATTATTACAAAAAGGTTCAAAAATTTTTTTAAACAAATTGAAGAATAACTTTCCAAAGAAGATTACTCTTATAGGTTTACCTAGATCGAATAATTTTTTTATCGAAAAGTTATCAAAAAAAAAAAAAAATTGTTTTATTAAATAGTAATTTTTTAAGAACTTTTCAATTTGTTTTGACTTTTAGATTTCATAAAGATCTTGAGATGTTGAACAAAAAAGAAAAATAAAACCTACACTATTTAGGAGACCAGTTTTTTTTTTTTTGGTATTAATTCTATTATTATTTTGTTCCTTAGCTCTTGGTAAAGAAAAATTTTTATGCAAAAGGACGAAATTCTTTATAACTTTTTTTTTATTTCCTTTTGAATAACCTTGACGTGGCATTATTCTTCTTTTATGTTTTTGTTAGCTTTTCCAATTTTCTATTTTGTTTTTGTTTTCTTTTTTTCATTTAGTACAAAAATCTTTAGGGAAATTTAAAGTTTCATTAAAAAGCCTTTCCTTTTTTGTCTTTGCTTCGTTTGGTGTGGAGGAGGACTTTAAATAGTTGTTTGTCTTTTTTTTACTTACATTGTTTGAATATTTGAATATTTTTATTCTTATTACGTGTTGTTATGTCCAACCATTTGTTAGTTATTAGCACATTTTCAAAAAATTTTGTAAAAATGTGCCTATATAGCTTCACTCTGTCCGTCCGTCCGTCCGTCCGTCCGTCCGTATGTTTACAAAAACTTTTACACCGTTTGAAATAGATTAAAGAAATTTTAACCATGGGTAGTTTTTGCAAAAAAAATAATTTCGTAGAAGAATTTTTTTCTGTAGCCCCACCTGTTACGGGGCTACAGCCCCCCAAAGTTGGAAAAAGCCCTATATTTAAATGGTTATAACAAGAGTTCTGTAAAATATATTTTCAATCTGAAAACGGCAAACGATAGCTGGTTTCATAAACTTTATAAATTTTTGACATGGAAATGTTTAGGGTTGCCAGACGGTACTAAAATTTAACATTACACAAAACTCCATTTTTGCAAAATTTTTGATCACACATATCTTCTGAACGGTTTAAGCTAGGGTCTTGAAATTTTGGGAGAAGTTAGATCCTTAAAAGTTAGTTAGAGTCGGTTAATAAAATTTTTTTGTCAAGCCCCCTATTTAGGAGCTATAAGGGCTCGAAAATTGAAATTTTGCTATTTTTAAACACCTGTAACTTGAATACCTGTCCAAATTTTTTTTTAGTGATATACAAAATTTAAAGCTCTATAATTATATTTCAACATGTGTCAAAGGTTTTTCTTAATTTTGAAGGGTTACGAAGCTACAGCTCCCGCAAATTCCAAAAAAGCCCTATATTTAAATTGATATAGCAAGAGTTCTGTTAGGTTTATTTTCAATCGAAAAACGGTATAAGAGAGCTGCTTTTATAGACTTAACAAAAATTGGTTGATTAAATATATAGGGTTGCCATACGGTACTAAAATTTAGCATTATATAAAACTCAATTTTTGCAAAATTTTTGGCTCCTCATATCTCTTAAACGGTTTTAGATAGGGTCTTGAAATTTTGGGAGAAGTTAGATCCTAAAAAGTTAGTAGGAGTCGGTTAACAAAATTTTTTTGTCAAGCCCTTTGTTTAGAAGCTATTAGGGCTCGAAAATTGAAATTTTGCTATTTTTAAGCACCTGTAACTTGAATACCTGTCCAATTTTTTTTTTATTAATATACAAAATTTGAAGGTCCAACATTATATTTTAACATATGTTAAAGGTTTTTCTTAAATTTAAAAGCGGTTCCTTAAATTGAAGAAAGTGTCTCTCAGTTTTACCCATTTTTTCTTAGATAATAAAATTCTAAGTAAAATTCCAAATTTTGGTTTAATTCCTAGAAACTACAAAAATGGCGGGAGGGGGGGAGGCCGGGGGAGGGAATAGGAGACAAAGTTAGGTCCTTGAGAAATTTGGCAACCTTCCCCATTGAAGGGCTATTAGAACTTTCAAATAAAATATTTACTTTTTTTATAAGTAAGCAGTAACTTAGTCACCAACCTACATATTTCCTTAAACGTTAATATTGAAGCTTGAACATTATATTCCGATAAAATACTTAGTATGAAACACTATATTATTTTGAAAATGTGCTTTTTTAAAAACCCTTGGTTTTTTATCATCACTTGTTAAAAATTAGGCTGAATATATGCATATAGAATCTAAGGACGCCTTTAGTTACCTAAGAATCTTCCAAAACGTTTTTTATATTGAGGAATATACCCAATGTTCATCCTGTACTTGCATGATAATACAAGACACCTATGAAGACTACAAACCTTTATTTCCCAGATGCATTTTACGTTAATAATTATTCGAAAGACTCAAAAGCCAAATTTTCGTATTTTACCGTTACATTGAAAATAAGTCTTCGTATTTTGTTAAACGTTAGTTTTGAATAGTTGATCTGAATTTTTAGTGGTAATTAAAAGGGATTCTTAAGGCATGTGGAAAATTTTACTACGAAAAGAAACAGTTTCGTCCAGCGTTTTTAATTCGGATCAAAAGGCAACATAGCATGTTTAACATTTAAACTAGCGATTCAAGAAGCCTGCCAAAAAACCTTAAGTACCCAGGTGCATTAATAATAATTATTCGAAAGACTCAAAAGCCAAATTTTCGTATTTTGCCGTTATATTGAAGAAAAGTTCTCATATTTTGTTAAATGTTCGTTTTCAATTCAAATTCACGTCAATTTTTAGTGGTAATTAAAAGAGATTCCTAAAGCATGTGGGAAATTTTACTACAAAAAAAAATGTTTTTTTCGACCAGCGTTTCTAATTCGGAGCGAAAGACACCAAAGCGCGTTTAACATTAAAACTAGCCACCCGTTTAAACGTTGAGTATCAATCTAAATATTTAGTAGTAATTAAAAGAGATTTCTAGTACATGTGGAATATTTTACAGCAAAAAACATAATTTAGACCATCATTCGCAGAATTCGGAGTGAAATACGCCAGGGCGCGTTTAACTTTTTTTTATCACGAGACCGAAGAATATCTATATCCAGGTCATCGTTCGGGGAATTTTTACGCACCGTCCGGTTAAGCGAAAATCAGAAAACTGATATAAGCATTCTAACTTCAGCTCAGCAGATGTACAGGCTGTCAAAAAATAATTGGTATTATGTAAAACGTAAGTTGGTATTATGCAAAACGTTAAAGATATCATCTATAGTAAAAATATTAAAGTAAAACATTATCAAGCTAAATGAATTATCCGTTTTTCATTTGAATGCCTTTTGTTTACTCTCGTTTCTTTTTTGAAAGAAATGTTTCAAGAAAGAAATGCTAAATGAAATTTTCATTTATCTTTTTATTATTTTGTAAAAAGAAAGTAAAAAAGAAAGTTAAAATAAAACTTTGTAAAAAGAAAATAATTTAAGGTTTAAATGCTTCTGAATTTTCTCTTTTGAGAGTAAATTTTGTTTTTTTTTGTTTATTTTTCATATTGTTCTTCTTTCGGGAACCAGGGAAATTAAGGATTAAAGGTTTTTATTGCTATTTATATATATATTTATATTAATACAATAAATGTATAGTTATTATAGATATTATGAACTGGAATGATGAACTGAATATTGAATATAAAAAATTTTAAGAAAAATTTCATAATGAATTTATAGGAACAAGTGGTATTCACTGTGCCCATTTTGAAAATTAAAATTTTAAAATTTATTCCAATCAATATATTTTCTGTTCATTCAAAAAAATTAAATTGAAAATTTTATTTGAAAATTTATTCAAATAGAATAATTTTTAATTGATGATTTAATTATTAAATTATTGAAAATTTTTAAAAATTTAAATGTTTTTCCAAAAGATTTTTTTATTTTTGAATTTTTAATTTGATTATTTAATTTTCAAACGATTAAATATATATATATATATATATATATATATATATATATATATTTTTGACATAATTAAATATTCAAAATTTGGTTTTAATTAATTTAATTGGGTATTCCTCCCCATAAGAGGGATTTATTATTCAGAAAATTGGCATTTGTGTATTTATAAAAATTTTTAATTGAAAAATTAAATAAAATTTAATTAAATTTCGATTGATTTTTTTTTATTTTTTTATTAAAAGTATCTTTTTGTTGCCCCTTTTGGCCTCCTCAGCCTTCGCCTTCACAATTGCATAGTTGTGATTCAAAATAGTTTTTGTTAATTTTTTTTAATTAACACGGCGTATGGAAATTTGTTTATCATGTGCATGTCGAGATTATTGAACCATATTCCGTCCAATGTTTTGCCTAAAATTGGTAATTCGTATGTAAGTCGTACTTAAATTTAAGAAGAATATTAAACATCTTTCTGCTCAATATCCCACGAAATTTTTCCCCTCCCCATAATCCATAATTCCCAAATAACTTCCCCACAATCCCAAAATTATTCCATATTCCCATCCCTGCAACCAAACTGTACATTTGGAACACAGATTGCTTCCTAAAGTTTGGTTCAAAAAGCGTGTGGTTTTGGTGCCTTAAAATCGCATGCTACCCATAAAAACACCGCACAGCTTCATGACAAAGTTATTTTATAAATTTTAGATTAGGGGACCAAGGGGATTTATGAAAATTACTTATTGACAAGCATTTTCATTTAAACTCAAATTTTTGTGATCTGTATAGGATTAAAACTCACGTTTTCCTCGGTTAGTAAGCCAACTGCCTACATAATGCAAAACTGATGCGATATAGTAGGCATTGCCAATAGATGACTTATAATTTAAAACTTTTGAGCTGTATAAGATTAGAATAGGCTAATAAAGCCAAATGCATACCCACAATATTGCCGAGGCCTGGTTGGTTTGTAGGTCATGTGTTTATCCTATAGAACCCCTTCGATGCCTTTTAATATATTACTTTTCGTATCATATAAACTATTACTTTATAAATTTTAGATTAGGGGACCAAGGGGATTTATGAAAATTACTTATTGACAAGCATTTTCATTTAAACTCAAATTTTTGTGATTTGTATAGGATTAAAACTCACGTTTTCCTCGGTTAGTAAGCCAACTGCCTACATAATGCAAAACCGATGCGATGTAGTAGGCATTGTCAGTAGATGACTTATAATTTAAAACTTTTGAGCTGTATAAGATTAGATTAGGCTAATAAAGCCAAATGCATACCCACAATATTGCCGAGGCCTGGTTGATTTGTAGGTCATGTGTTTATCCTATAGAACCCCTTCAATGCATTTTAATATATTACTATTCGTATCATATAAGCTAATTTATTTAGGTAAAGCAACTGAACTTGAACTTTGTATATACGTTTGTAAGTATGTATGTATACAAAAGAAATAACAAACTGCTTAACTATAGAATACTTAAAAAATTCAAGTACATTATCACGTATATATACATAGTTCACATTTTATAATATTTAAGATCAAAATAAATATTAAAAATTCTTATATAAATAAATTTTTCTTTTAATTAAAAATTTTATTAGCATTTATTAAATTAATATACTTTAGAAATTCTAATATAATTACAAACAAACAAACAAACATACATATATAAATATGAATATGTGTACAAACAAGAAAATAGCTTAATCTTCTCTAATATTTTGAAATATTCCAAAGAAAATTGAGTTGGTTTTATTTTTTTTTTCTTAAATTTGAATTTTATAATTAATTTTCATCTTCAACTAAGAATATATTATAATCAATATGGCACTTCACTTTCATGCTTTATCATATTTTTTTTTTTGTTTAATCAATATTTGAACACAATTTATCTCAATAGATCCTCCTATATATCCTCCTTAAAAAAAAAAAATCTTTTCTTTATTAAAATCTAGTACTTATGTTCATCTACTACTACTACCAATTTTATTTTGCACAATTTTATTTTATGTTGGATTAAAAACATTGTTTAAGGAAAGTATTGTAATCTTCATTTAATTTTTCGTATTTTAAAGACATTGCTATACCAATAAAGGGATTGTTACATGGTTTGAATAGTTCTAGAGAATCCTGAAAATTTATTCTGACTATCGGTTACTGTACGAGGGTAAACAATTTTATTAGCAAAAAATGCAGTAACTAAACCTTCAAAATCTGGTATACATTCAAAAGTATATCAGATTTTAGCTTGTATGTAACATTAAAGTGCAAATAGCAGAGTGCATTATGTACTAGAAAATCTAGTGACGAATAAAAATAAGATGAAACATAAATCACATGACAAAAAGAAGGCAAAACGGACTGCCATGGCCTTGATTTTTCATAGTCATGACTTGCTGAATGAATGACAGCATATTTTTTGGGATTCCTATAAGAATAACTACAACTTGTATGATAAAGTTAAAAAAATATATTTTATAACTGTATATTTTAGTGTATCAATGAGGGGCTCTCCAGATTCGACCTTTTGCCAATCAGTTTCAACATTTTGCTAATCATATTAAAGTTTTATTATTAATTACATGATTAAAAATTTCATATCAATTTTCACTATTACAGTGTTGCCATATAATAAATATAAAATTTGGCGTATATACTTATACGTCAAAAAATAAAATGCGTCAATAATAAAAAAAAAACTTATACGTCTTATACGTCAATAATAAAAAAAAAAGATTATTAGTTTTGCAAGTGCAACCCTTCGAAGTGCTAGACTAATCATTTTTTTTTTTTTAATATGATTAATTTATCTAAGTGATAGCTCAGTGATTTTCAATCGAAAAGTCTCGAGTTCAAATCCTGATCACATCATATCTAATAAAAAGTTATAATTTATAATTGATATCGTAATAGTTTATGCCATAATATAAAATAAATTTAAGTGTTGTCACATTTGATAAATAAAGACAGATTCACAAACTTATAATATTGAATGTGGTAGGTGGCTACATAAATAAATAAAAATAATTATTAATTTATCTGACATACAATATTTGTCATCTTGACACATAAAATACGTAAAAGTCAAAAGTAGAATAACACTTTTAAATAATTTTCAATTTGTATACAAAACACACAGAGAGGAAATCCTTGAAAACTAATTTCAAGACATCAAGAAAATTGAATCACACAAATAAATTTATTAAGTTTTTAGTATTTTTTTTTTTTTTTTTTTTTTGTCATTTCATACATGGATTTAAGATAAGAACATACTGAAAAGTTTCTTAGTACTCAAAAAAAAAAAAAATACTTATAAAATACAAAGTACTAATACTCTATAACTAATATACAAAGATATACTCGTATTTTAAATATCTGAATTTTATTTTTATTCTCTTCTACAGATTTAACAAGTAGTGAACAAATATTTTTTCAATTCAAAATTGAATTAAAATTTTAAATATATATATATATATATACGAGTAGTATATGTACAGTTAGTTGTATGTTTCCTTGTATTCCACTTCTACTGGATTAACAACAAATGAATTTATTTTGTAAATACTTGGAAATTATATTTAGATTGCGTTCAGA
Source organism: Dolichopus griseipennis (assembly GCA_963082915.1). Classification (NCBI taxonomy): domain Eukaryota; kingdom Metazoa; phylum Arthropoda; class Insecta; order Diptera; family Dolichopodidae; genus Dolichopus; species Dolichopus griseipennis. The sequence goes on along the minus strand of OY720441.1, from coordinate 338,717,194 downwards.
AAATTAAATGAAAATTATAATCTTTAAAGTAAATTTTATGTATTAATTTTTTGGGTTTTCTAATTTATGTGTTTGGTTTTGACAATTATATATTATATATGTATATATATATTTGAAAATAAATAATGACAATTACAGTAGTAACAAAGATTACTTAAAGTATTTAAATATTTAATTATATTATTATCTAATATTTGTAAAGCTGTGGCTTTAAATTGGATTTTTAGATGTCAAATGTAAAATGACAGTATAAATATGCCTTATAGTATTTGAAAATTAAATTAGATTGGAAATATATATTTAGTAGATACTTTGAACTTCAAGAAAGTTCATATCTACTTTGTTTGAATTATGTCTTATAAATGAAAGTGCGTTTATATTGGAGCTGCGATAAGTGATTTGAGCGTCGATAAGAGCACAGCGTAGAAAATTATATATATGATTTCATTAGGGGTGCTTATTGGAGCATCGCTTTGATCATCGATAATTAGAGCATAGCAAACTCTTTATTCAGTTTTCTACGCTCTTATCGATTATAAAAATTATAAGAGCATAGCAAACTCTTTATTCAGATTTATAAAAATTTTGGTTTTCGGTCTTACCGATTATAAAAAATTTTGAATTAAAAAATTGTTGAAAAAACCTAAATATAAAAAAGACAAATTGCTGCTACTGATTGATGCATCGCGTGCCCCCAATATTATGTTAAATGTTATTTTAACTATATGTACTAATGTAAACGTACCTCTGTTCAAATATTTTTAAAGAAAAACTGTTAAATTTTTAATTCAAATGCTATTTAGGTTGTACAACAAATTTCAATATAAGTTTCGAAGCTTCAATTTGAATACTAGGTTTCCTGCTATGCACTTATCGATGCTCTTCATCGACGCTCTTATCATTTATGATAGCTCCAAAATAAACGCTACCTAAGAATTTTGTATTAAATTTAAATACTTTTATATACACTTTGTTGTATGTGTTGTTTTCAGTTCGACAAATTTCCATTTATATCAAACTTTTCCCCCCTAAGATTAGATTTAAAATCTCATTCTATTCGAAGGACCTTTTGATCCAACAAATTAATTAATCAAAAAAATTTTGAACAAACTAAAGTAAAATTTTAAAATCAAAAAACACTAACCTGGCATTCTGTTGGCCATCTGGCGGCCTGCTGTGCGCAATCATTTGAATTATCCTTAGACAGGGCGAATAAATCTCTTGGTTCTTTTAATCTGGCTATTGGCTTAAGAGTTTTTTCATCAGTATTAACCTCCAGTTGATTAGTTTTAAGATTTTTAGATAAAAAACTTCCAAGAAACCCTGTAAAAATAGAAATTAATATAATAATAGTATAGAAATTAATTAAATGTTATTTAAGTTAGTTAAAATATATGAGTGGAAAGTAAAATTTAATTAAGGCACAACAACGATTGATTAGAGAAATTTCCTAATAATTGAAAAAATTTTTTTTAGTAATTGTTTATTTCTGGGATTTTCGAAAAACAATTCTCTGTTTAAGACTGAAATCTTAAATTAATCAAAATTTTTAATTGTTTTAGAAGAGAAACACATATTGCAAATAATATTAATTTTCAAATAATTGATTTCAAATTGCTTTTCAATCAAAGAAATAAGTTTTTAAAATTGCTCAAATTCTACAACTTATTTTCATTCATTTATTTTATAATTAAAAAACTTTTTGAAAAGTTTAAAATACGTCTCCCCTTCTTCCTCCTTCCTTCCTAAGTTTCACATTGTTAGTAAATACTTTTTTTTTTAAATTACCCCAAATTATTACTTTTTAAAATTAAAAAATTTTACGAGAGAATTTGTCTGAAGAATTTCCTTTTTTAAAAAAATATTTGCAATATAAATTCCAAAATATAAAATAAAATAAAAATCAATGATAGTAAAATTTTTTTTAAAGATAATAATTTCCAAAAAATTTTTTTTAAAAATTAAATCTGAGAAGTAAAACTTTTAATATAGTTCTGTCTTATTCAGGATAAGATGAATTTGTAAAGAGTTTCTATTGGATTGTAGTATGGAAGGAAGTAATTGCTTTTGAAATGGTTTTCATTTCATGCATAGGTGTACCTAAAGATACAAGATCTCTAGTAAAGTATATTTAGAATTGCAAAATTATTATGTATAGAGGCTTTTAAGTAAGTGTCCTTAACTTCTATAAGGAGCACATGAGCAAAAATTCACAAACCTTTAATTTATTACCTTAAGATATATATTAAATATTATTCTATCATAATTTGAATCAAAAGTTTGCAAATTGAGAGTTGTGCGTTTTGGGCTCAAGGAATTTGTATTTTTAAACCCTATATTACCGTTGACCGAGAGGTCGACGATTTGATAAATTATAAATTTGTCAACATTGTAAATTGAAATATTAGTTGTCTTTTCCTATAGTCATGTAGATCTGGGTATTATAAATATAATGAGTATAAAAATTAGTATAAGGACTGTTAAAAGAAGATTTAATAGATCTAAAATTTGTAGATATAATAGATTGGCTATTTGCATTTTACAATATTTGGTACTCAATACCCAAACGAATAAAAAGAAATAAAATTTAAATTGAATAAAAAAGGCTAGACTCTGATAATATCATATTTTTCTAATAAAACCAGTTGCGGATGGTAGTGTTAAACAAAATGTCTTCACTTATAATTCATATAAAATCCAGCACTATTATAAAAACCAAATATACGTATTTTGTTAGTGAAAATAAATTTGCTCCAACCCAGAGTAAAAATTTATTTATGAATATTTTTTATTCAGGGACAACCTTTTTTCAGAATTAATTCGATTAAATTTAATTAAAAAGAAAAATGCTGACAATCATATAATCGTATTGAAATTACTATAACAGAAGCGTCAAATAATCTCGGTTTAGTAAACACTTTTTTTAAAAGCTTGTTTTTAGAAAAACTCTTTTGTAAAAGGCTTATAATTCTGATTTTAACTATAAAATCTTTATAAATGACGCTTCCTTTATGGACTGGGTTCGAAATCTTGGTTTTGTAAACCCCGTTTTCACAAAATATTGTTTCAGGAAATCTCATTTTTAAGGATTTTAGGATTGGATACAAGATCAAAATTATCATCCTTTTCCCGAATATAAAAGAGATTTTCTAAAACAAGATTTTTTTAAAACAAAATTATCCGAAACAAGATTTTGTGAAACAAGATTGTCTGAAAACGGGATTTACTAAATTGAGATTTCGATCCCAACCCTGGTATATGTAGCATCTCTCAAAAAAATTTGGTAATCCGTTGAGCTTTTCAATCAAAAAAATATATATATATATATATATAACAAGGCATTCTGGTTAAACTGCATAATTTTGGGTAAGCAGTGCTCACCTTGGCCCTGCACTGTTATATTATATTCATTTAAAAGTGTTTATTTTTGTCAAATTTGAGTTTTAAAAGAAAGTTATATTAATTCAAAGTTAAAATGTTTCTATTTGAATTAGTTAAGTCAAATGGGTCGGTGGTAGTTAGACCAAAATTTCTAATTAAAATAAAACAATCTTTAATAAAAAAAATAAATTTTTCAATAAACTTTTCTCTTAATTTAAAATTTAATGCGAAATTTCTAATTTCTATTAAAAAGTCATTATAACTTCTATTAACTTTTCAACTATAACATCTTTTCATTTAAATTTCTTAATTTAATTTAATATAATTTCAAGTCTATTAAAAGTTTTACAAAATGTCCGGAATAAGTTTTTTTTTTCCTTTTTTATCTCTCTTTCGCCCATTTAAAATCTTGTTTTATTGACAGAGGCAGAGATCTTTTTTAATTTGTTTTTGTAGTGCATTTAGCAATAACTCACTGTTTTTATTCTTTTCTACTAAAATTCCACTCAAAAACATTTTAGTCTTGACCTTAACATCTTTGTTTAGCATTGTGTTCTTGATTTTAACATTTAATGTCTTTTATTAAATGGCACTTTAAAATAAAGTAAAAATAATTTAAAATTACTTTAAAAGTTTAAAATATAAAACTATTTTTTAAATGGTCTTTTTACATTTAAAAATTAAAGTTAAATATATAGTTTAAGTAGAAGATAATCATATTTTTTGAAAAACCAAACATGGTAGTAATGGGTAACCTAACTTTTAATAAATAAAATTAGAATTTCATGATAAGTAGACGAATTCATTTTTATACCCCAAGACAGAAAAATTTTAAATGAAATCCTCCTATAAATATGCAATATATTGAACATATTAAATCGACTGTTTACAATAAATTACCTGCGGAATCGTAAGCAATGAACTGGCAGGCAAAGAGGTAAAAGAAGTCCAAGTCCTTGCTCTACAACACATTAGTCAAACCAAATGCTACAGCTTAATCAGTTCCTTGAAAACCTCCTTGTCAGTCGAATTAACTGCTACATACAATTTAAGAAACATTTTTTAAACTTTAGAATCGCTACTGCTCTTTTATTCTTTTTTACAGTTCAAGACGCTGGTTTATGTTAAATCAGAAAAGGGTGGGCGTAACGGTACCTTGTACAATGCTCTAGTACTAGTGCTTACACTAGTGCTTACATAACATATTATAAAGTTAGTTCTTTTGATTTAAATTTAATTTTAATTATAAAACTTGGTTTATTTTAATTTAATTAATTAATTCGATTTTAATTTCATTTTAAATTGAGGTAAGGGTTTTAATATTTAAATTGGAAATTATATGAAAAAGATTAAACCGCAGATCAATCACAAAAATCGTTATCATTTAATGGAATTTGTTTTTAATTTATTACCAACCGCTTATATGAAACATAACAAGCGCACCAAAAGCTGAACTCAGAGTTTATGCATATTTGCATTACTCCGGTGTGAAGAAAACCATAAAACTTGGTTTTTTTATAATGTCTGTTAGTGTGTCTGTTGTCTGTCTGTGCACAATTGAACAGCTTAAACGGCTGAGCGGAATGTCTTCAAATTTCATATATCAGATTTTGATGTTAATATCTTAAATTGATAAGATTTTAGAAAAGGTCACTTATCACAAAGGAGGTCCGTCCTTCTCTATCAGGTTATTTGAATATTAGAATAAAGAATATTTCGTAAATTAAAAATGGTACAACAAAACTTATTGCACAAAAGTTTTTACACAAATAAAGAGTTACAATTTAAAGTTTAGTGTCCGCTTAATTAAATTTAAAAAAAAAAATCGCTCTAATGATGACGCATTCGGCATTGCAAAACTCAAATTGGAAAAAAATTAACCTCTGTAAGAGCGGTGGGTTCTGTAGTGGACACAGCATATATACACAGGGTCCGATAATTCATTTTAAAGTAAGAAAGTGATATAGAAAAGTTTATCTATTAATGAAAAAAACGTAATATTTTTTCCGAAAATCAATATCAACCAATTTTAATTTATTAAAAAATATCATTTCCATTTGTTGCATTCCAATAAATTTAAAACGAAAGAGCGTTGGTTTTTATATAAAATAAAAAAAATTTCAACTTTAAGCGATAAAGTAAATGTTTAAATGTCAGTTATGGGAATTATCTTGTCTATATTTTTAAAAATTTAATTTAATTTAAAAAAAAAAATAATAAAATTTTATTATCTTTTTTGTTTAATGCAATTTTTTAAAAATAAATGGAAAAACGCAACAATGTTTTCATAGCAACATAGAAATGATGAAATTAAACCACAAAATAAGAGGAAAAAAAAAAACCTTGTACAAAATAATACGGAATAATCATTATAAACTCTGATAATTGATTCAATTCAATAAATAGAGGGTGTTTCCGAATTGGTGGGTCTTTCAACTATCACTCATTTAAGATCGGGAATGTCGAGACGAACATATATTATTAACGGCGTTTTCTAAAAAAAAAAGCTAATTGGAATATGGGTTTTTACAGCTTTAGAGGTTAGAAGCTGGAAGCTAATAAGCAGGCCATTACTATATTTGTCAACCGTAATTTAATTTAAAGAGAAATTAACTCAATATCTCATTTCAAAGCTCATTATAACACATTTTTAAAAAACTAAAATTACTCTAAATGCAATCTGAGACTCTGCGAGCTTAACGTCAAATATACAATTTTCTAACCTGAGGTTGTACAGGCTAAAAAGTAAAATATTTTTAACGAAGTATAATTTAGAGACCTTTTATCAAAATAACGGAATAACCATAATACCTAGTTATATTTTAAAATCTTACCCTTTTGTTTCCTTAAATTTTGGATACATGATCCTATTCTTTTCTAGCTCAAAAACTTTCTATGATTATTTGGTTCGAGTTTTATGGAAGTAGAACTAAATTATGATTGCAAAAAATAAAAACTAAAGTAAACTATTATATATATATATTATATAATTGAAGTAAAACTAGCACTCTGAAATGTAAAAAATAAAAAATTTATGATAATTGGGAATTTGTTACCATTTTAATATAAAAGTAAATTGCTGGATTAAGGTTAACAGAAAGAAGAACTGTCTTTCATTTTAGCAATTTACCATAGACTAAATACAAGACAATCAATTAGACACAAATGAGTAAGAAGGCATTATAAAATTGGAATTTCTAGTCTTTACTTTGAATGTTCTAAACTACTCTACAATGTTTAGTCTTTCTCCAAAAATGTAAGGACCGGCTCCAAAAAAAACTTAAAATTTCTCTATGACTCTGATCGTTTTATCGACTGAAAAATAAACCAAATAGACGCAGGCAAGTTAATATAAAAGTATATAACAACCTTGAATTTCAAGGGTTTCATAGATCCAAAAGCAGTGAAAGTCAGGGGGGACGACTCTTCTTTTACACAATTTTTAGTTCGTCTCAAAATGCCCGATTACACATTTCATTGACTACCATCCAGTCAAAAACACCTTGTATATTTATAAATTTTTTTCATTTAATTTGTATTTAATTAAAATTTTAATCACAGCAACAGCAGCATCAGTGAATGTTATTGATTGTAAATGACAGTTATATACAATTTTTTTTTTTTGTTCTCTATTTTTATACCCTACACCTATAGAATAGGTAAAGGGGTATATTAACTTTGGTATGGTGTTTGTAACCACCTAAAGGAAGCGAGCTAGATATGGAAAAGTATATATATTTGTGATCAGCGTGACCGCCTTAGTTGATATAGCCATGTCCGTCCGTCCGTCCGTCAGTCCGTCCGTCCGTAGGCACGATAACTCAAAAAATAATGGAGCTATCTTGATGAAATTTTAACTGTAGATTACTAAGACTGAAAGTACGGCGGGGATTGCATATGGGCGAAATCGGCCCATGGGTTCGGATTTTGGACCTTTTAATCGATCGAAGGGCTAACAAACATATATAAAAAATCACGATAACTAAACAACTAATGACGCTATCTTCATCAAATTTGTGCTGTAGGTTACTAGTAATGAAACTACTTCGGGGATTGCGTAAGGTCGGGATTGGACCATGGGTTCGGAACCTAGAACTTTTTGATCGAATTTAGGCCAAACGAGCATAATTACGAAACCAATGAAGATGGAACCTTCAAATTTGGTATCAGGGTGTCCCTTCCCATTTCCGAAGTGTCTTGGGAATTTGGGCCTCATTGGAGTAGTGGGTCGGGGACCAGCCACACATTTCCGAAGACCTTAAAGCATATCTTTAAAATTAATAAAGATAACAACTTGAAAAATGTAGAAGCTTCCAATTTGCCACAAGGGTGTTCTTTACTATCTCTTGCGTGTTCCCTTAATTTGGGATCAATTGGAGAGGTGGTTCAGTACCCCTCTCAGACCTCCAAGTTTTAAAAGCTTATAATCGAAATTACTATAAATATTTACTTAAAATTAAGATAGACCGTTCAAATTGTGTACAACTTAACTAGTACTATAAGTAAAGCGCGGGCTGTATAAGGGCGAAATCACCCATGGGTTCGGATTCTGGACCTTTTAGTCGGTGTCAGGGATAACGAACATATATTAAAAATCACGATAACTCAACAACTAATGAGTCTATCTTCATCAAATTTGTGCTGTAGGTTATTGGTGATGAAACTACGGCGGTGATTACGTACGGTGAGGATTGGACAATGGGTTCGGAACTGAGAACTTTTTGATCGAATTTAGACCAAACTAGCGTAATTCCGAAACCAATGAAGATATAACCTCCAAATTTGGTATCAGGGTGTCCCTTCCTATTGCGTAAGTGTCTTTGAAATTTGAGCCCCATTGGACTAGTGGGTCGGGGACCAGCCACTCAGATCCGAGGACCTTAAAGCATATTTTCGAAATTAATAAAAATAGTAACTTGAAACAAATGTAGAAGCTTGAAATTTGGCCCAGGGTGTTCTTTACTATTTCTTCCGTGCCCCCCTAATTTGGGATCATTTGGAGTGATGGTTCAGGACATCTCTTAGACCCCCAAATGTGTAAAAGCTTATCATCGAAATTAATAAAACTAGTAACTTAAAATTAAGATAGAACGTTCCAATTGTATACAAGGGTTAACTAGTATTGAAAGTATTACGGGACTGCATATCGGCGAAATCGTACCATGGTTTCGGGTTCTGGAACCCTTGACAAGTTCAAGGACTAAAAAACATATATCTTAAAAACACCATAACTCAAAAAATAATGCCGGTATTTTGATGAAATTTAAACTCTAGGTTACTAGTAATGAAAGTACCATGCGAATTGGTTCTGGTCGAGTTTAATTTCAAAGCCAAAGAATATATTTCCTATGTCCTATGTGTCTCCGAAATCTAGACTAAATTGTAGTGGTTCAGCTATGTTCAAAGGTACTTGCTGCATTTATGTAAAATTTATTTGAATATTTAAATGAATTATATGAAAAGTTAAAAATTTGTAATTGTATTTTAGAAGTACATTTATTGCATATTTTGCGTTTATAAGCTTTTCTATTAGGTATATAAACTAACCATTTAAAATAATTGCAATTTTTAAAAATTTGGATTATAATATATTTATGCTGTGATTATCTTTTTATCACAAAATTTAACAATTAGAATTTTTTCATTTTGTAATTGAATTGGAATAAATATATTTTCATTTATTTCAAGTTTGTTTGTTTTTTAATATTTTTAAATAGATAAATTAGTAAGATTTTGTAATATTTTTTAATAGATAGTGTTATTAGAAAATGTTTTTAGTATTATAAAGTTAATTTGGTTAGCTATGTCTTACGATCAAATTAATAACAGCTTTTATGGTGTTAAAATGACTTATGGATATGTCCTTAAATTTGAACCAAATAGGTGTAGGGTATTTCTAAGTCGGTTGCACCGACTGACTGTTTCTTTACTTGTTGAATACACAATTGTGGGTTAATTTCATTTTAATGTAAAAGGAAGAAAATCATGATGCATGCAACAAGTTTTTTACAATTTTATGATGTGGTATGATTTTATTTAGTTGTATATATATATATAAATAAACAATGCATAGTCCTGTAAATTCAGGACACACGTGTATATATGTTGTATATGTTGCTTTGTTTAATTTTAAAAGAAAATTCATTTGATTATATTTTTCAGAGTAGGACGTTCTGTATTCTGTTTTTCTAGGTGAAATTGAAATACATTTACTTATGTATTTGTAAAAGTTATAATATTTTCAATTCGAATTGTTTGAAGTTTTTGATTTAGAAATCGAATATGTAGGTACCCAAAAGGACATGTAATTAATTGGAAGTTTTCTTTCAAGAGAGAATTCTGGAACCTGGACTTGAGTCTTTCTCTTTTTAAAAATAAAATATTCGAACATATAAAATTGTATTGAATTTAAAATCAATTTAGAAGTCTGAATTTGTAATTGTATCGACAATGTTTTCATATTGGAAATCCATACTCATTAGTAGAACTCTATTTTTCTTTTGATAAGTTTATCTTTAGAGGAGCCCACATTCAATAAATATTGACAATTATTTTTTAAATATTTTTATTCATTTGTTATTTAAAAATTTTAAAGACGTGAATTAATTTAAATATTTATTTATTTTGTCTTTATTTAATTGTAGGTCTCAGCATTTTGTAGTCTCTCAGGTATAACAGTTGGTCATAATACCATAAATATGGCTTATATGTCTCCTGTTCATCTGCCCCTTCTTCATTTGCAGATCCCATCTTCAACAGCCTTCATCCACAACCCCAAAAACAGATTGAACTCGATTTTTCCAATACAAATTCTTAAACTCAAATGACAAAAAATTGGAAACTTATATGGAAATACTCTTTCAACGATTATTAAAATCTTTTATCAAACAATTTTCAACTGTAATCAATCTAAACTTTTTAATTGATGAATAAAACATTTTGCTTGAAGTATTCTTTCAACAATCAATATTCAATGAATTCAATGAATATTGTCAATTATTATTTTACGTGTCAGGGGCACTAATATTTTTTACCAATGCAATACTAGTTAGTACCAATTTCAAATTCCTTGAAAGTAAATTAGATAAGTTTTGTAATAATACTTGTCGAACAAGTAACACTTAAACCTCTTAACTCTGGTCGAAATATTGAAGCGATTTCTCTGTTTTATAGATATCTTGTAGGTAATGACACTTGCTCTATTGAACTAAAGTTAATTATGCCTCCACTTAAACAATTCCAACGTAACACCAGAAGAGCAGCAAATGCTAATTTCTACACTGAGGAAATTCTAAGATGGTTTAAAACTGGTTATGGAAATTCATTTGTCATGAGGACTGCTAAGATGCGGAACATGCTTCCACCTAATGTGTTCCCTTGTTTTAATAATGTCCCATACTACAACCTGCAAAAATTCAAAACGAATCTTTTCAGATTCATTTTCAACCTACCTCCTAATTCCTCTCTAATATCCTATTTTCCTTCCCTTTCCAACTAAACCTACATATTATGTATACAGGAATCCATTCCTAGCGTTAAGTTAGCGTGTCAAAAAAAAAAATAGTATAACAATTTCACTGAGATTGAATCAATTTGGAGATTCCCTTTAAGAGTTTTAGCTAATTTATAGAGTATTCTAATTTTATTGTATTTGTACTAAATCATTCAAATGCACATTCTATTATAATTTGTTCATTAGATTTGTTAATACTGATAAAATTTAGAACAAATATTGAAGAATGAACGCACTTAAGCATCTTTTTTTAAATAAGATCCAAAAAAAGTAATGATTTAATAATTGCAGCAACCCTCTCAGACTAAAACTCAAACACTAACTAAAGACAATTATTTCAATAAACATATGCAGGCTGTTAAATTATTTAAACTCCTAAATACGAAGATTTATGCAGCAGGACTTTTAGTCAAAAAATTGTAAGCAATACAATGTGGAATATAGAATCTATAATTCATATCAAATATTTACCTTGAATTTTGTTAATTTTTATTACACACTTATTCCAAAAAAATTAATTTGAATAAAAGAAGAATTTTAAACTCTTCTTCAAATTTTTTAAGATTACTCTTTAAAGATAATCAAAAATTATTTAAAATTCACTCTACACGCTCTTTGCTCTGCTTTTAATTTTTTTTTTTTAATTACTTTTCTTTTAACACTACTTTTATTAATTTAACTATTTTGTAAACCAATTAATCTATTTTTAAATTAATTGCAATATAAACTGTTACAAATTTTTTTCCCGCGCTAACAAAAAAAAACGATTCTAACCTCTAAATAAATGATTTTGAACTTGTCACGTCACCTGGACTTTAACAACACATAAAACCCTTGTTACACAAAAATCAACATGTATTAATTAATTAATGAATTTTTTTTTTTAATTAAAATATTTAAATATTTTTTATTTTTTATTTCCTCTTTTTTTTTTTTTGTAAAATGTTCCGTTTATTTTTAAAATTACACAAGCGCCAGGTTAAAGTGATGAGCTTTTATAATAACAAATTATATATATACATATTTATATATTAAATTTAAATTTAAAATTTTCTTAATATAACACTTCAAAAAATAACAGTAAAACAAATCATATAATAATAAGGTAAATTAATTTCAAAAAATCTTAACGCTGATTTTTCAAAAAACCAAAATCTTCTAAAAACGCGCGTACAACGCCAGACTTTTTAAAATCTCGGAAACCCGTTTTTTGAATTTTGGATTTTATAACTGTAATTTATAAGCGTAATTTTTTGTTTTTTTTATTTTTTTTTTTTTTGTAAATAACGATATTCAAAAAAAAAATTGAGATAAAATGATTGAAACGTTTTATAAACCGATTATATTAGCGCGCCACTTCTGAACGCTGTCTCGATTTATTTAAGACTAAAAAAAAAATTTTTTTTAAATTTTCCGTGAAAAACTTTTGTTGTTATTTATTCGGAAGTTTTTTGTTTTTTTTTTTTGTTTTGAAAAGCAAAAAGAAAAACAAGAAAAAAGTACAAAAAAAATTTAAAAGCTTTTTATGTGCTTACAGGTTTTATTTTTCAAATATCTTTTAACATATCAAATTTTTATATTTTTTTCATCAATTATTGTGAAAAATCGCAGCGATTTTTATTTGATTGTAGTTTTAAAAAAAAAATCGTCTACAAACGCACGCTTCATAAAAACTATATAAAGCGATAAATTCCATTACTATATATAGAAATTTTTTCAAAATGTCACTTATTTTGATAAACAAAATTTAGTGTTTACATTTGTAGTAGAATATTTCCCCACTCTCAAAAAAGCCAAACATAACGGGATGATTGTTGAAAAAAAAACACTAATTTTTCAACAACAACTTACATACATATAAACCATAAACATAAAAAAGCTTTTACAGATTTTGCGCAAAAATACTCAAAATATATTTTCTGGTATTTTTCTATTTGAATTCCGTTACTTGAGATACAAACTTCAAATTGTCCCGTTACTTCAATGTACACAAATTTTGTGGTTTACCACATACGTTGCCTAAATATATGAGTGATAAACGAAACATAAACACAAAAATAATGTTTACGTATTTACCGTTCTATAATTGACAGTTAATTGTGGTGATGTAACATAGCGACAAATTTCTACTTTTGCAAGCTATTTGTTGCTCTGCAGTTTTCTAGGTGACAAAAATTTTGTTTACAATATTATGTGAGTTTAATTATTGCATTACAATATGTTGCACGCTTTTACAGGTGTGTGTGTGTGTGCATGTAAGTTTAGATGGAAAACCCTTTGAAATTAAAAATTATGGTATTGCTAACCTCGAACTTTAGTTCAGTTTAAGCAAACTGGAATGTGGTTATAAAAATGACTAGAAATAATTTTTTTTAAATTTGATTTTCAATATATGTAGATACAAAGTAAATATTTTCTCTGTTATGAATTTATAGAAAAACAAATATAAAGCGCAAGCGTATAACAAAATAGGCAAAAAACAAAAAACCAAAGGAAACCAAAAGTAATAAAATTTTTAAAATGTTATATTTTGTTTTGCTTAAAAAGGTAAGAGGGAGATGAAATTTAGGGTAATAATAATAATTGCAAAAGAATTATATGTGAAGTATATACACGTATATTGATTTTGTATATGTAATAAATCAGGACTATGAAACATTTTGTTTTTGGTATTTTTATTTACAAAATTTATTTTAAATTTAGACTTTTTAAGATTTTTTATGTGAACAGTTTTGAAACGTTCATTTGTTTTTTCTAAAAAAAACTCTTTAGGATTTTGACACCCTTTTTACATTAACCTTTTTTACATTTCTTCATAAATTTTTAGCGCAGTAGTTGAGATCTTTGAAGTTTGTGAATGTTTGTATGTTTCGAGCATGTAGACTCAATAAATTATTGCTCTGTTGAGTATGGGCTAACAATTTTACTCTTGAGCTATGAAATCGAGTTTCTAGGTTAACAATTTTGTTGCAACGTAATGCGAAATTCTGTGGTGCCAGTATTTAACCTTTTTGGGATTGCCCTAAAATTGTGTATACGTTTTGTTGTTTGTTTTTGTTTGAATGGACTCTATTAATAGACTTAGAATTTGTCAACCCATAACGGCACGCCGGTTGGTAAAAAAAATTTTGGAAGGGAATTATATCCAATATTGCGAAGTGCTAAGCTTTGGCCCAAAAGAAAGTTTCAAAAATTTATTGACTGGGAGTGAATATCAATTTCAATTAAAAACGTTGAGAGGCATATAGATGTGCATTGGGTATACCTAGTTTAAAATGAATATCATCGGATAGACTTTAAATGAAGTTTAGTTTTATACTGAACACGCTAGAGTAATTTTGATAAAATATATGATGGATGACAAAACTCTGATAATATAATTCAAAATTTTAAAAATGTTCATCAAGTGCACATATTTAACACAGAAATTATTAATTTCAATTAGATGTGCTTGTTTATATTAAGTTTATGTTATATATGTAATATTAAACATAATATATTTTAGTAACGCTATATGTTTTCAAATGTATAATTCTACAAAATTATTAATTTCAAAATAAAATTTTTTAATTTGATTTGATTTTATGATTGCATCATGTTACTAATATAGTTTTTATTCTAGATTTTTGTTATTTGGCATAATTTCTAATTTTCGCACTTTAATTGCAACAAATGAACACATTATTAATAAATTTTTTTTAGAATCTTCATGTTTAACAAAAAAATAAGAAACAAAATGAAAAATTATGATGAGGTTTTATTGCTTTGGTGAATTATAAAATTTATTTTATATTAAGATTTTGATTAAATTCTAATGGAATGATGGGTATGCAATAAAAAACTCGCGGTAACTTGCGCGCAGCAATTGGTAATGCTATTAATTTAGTATTAACTATAAAAATCAATTTTATTTAAGTAGTATCACTTATGAAGACCTTGGCTTGAAATTTAATTTATTTATATTAAATATTGTTAATTTTTTTTTGTTATTTCGAAAATTCAGGCAATCTGGGAGCTTGTTAAGAATTATAAGAACGTCGAAAGAGATTTGCGGGGGGATTTCCAAATTTGTAGCGGTAATTTCAATTAAAGGTTAACCGAATCTACATACAAATCTAAGTTACGTATAAAATGTATCTAAGATAAATGAAATTCTAAACAACATCTAAATCACAAAAACCTAACGGCATTTCCTGGAGGGGATTATATTAATAGTCGTTCATTGTTTATGTTTTTTTATTGTGTATATTTTTATATTGACTCTTATTTGGTCCATTTAAATATTAATCTTCCATAATTTAATTATAAATTTCATCGAGGTGAAGTTTTTTTACAAGTTTAAAGCACTTTTATTAAATTACTACAATAATACGAGAAAGTATTTCTTTTTAAAACAAAGTAATATATTATTGTCAACACTTTAAATACTTACAGCCTCTTTTTTTCAATTTTTTTTTTTTTTGAAATATAATAAATTAAAATTTTAATTTTGTCGTAAATTAAATTTTTGTAAAAAAAAAACAATTTTAAAAAATTCCTGTGAATTCTCAGGGGTCATTTAACATGAATTATTCATTTCCATTTTTAGAATTTTATACAATGGAAAAAAAAACGATAGAAAACAATTTCATATGGAATAATTTTATTCAAAAAAACAAAAAACCGAATTTAAAAATTCTTTACATAAAAATTGAAAATTTAAATTATGGTCATCCAATAGAATTTTAGATGAACTTTTTTGCGTGGAATTGCACAATTAATGAAGTGCAATAATTGTTATTTCACTAAGGTAATACTTTATTATGTGGGAATGGTCATGAGTTAATAAAATTTGATTAAATTGCCGTACATTTTTTTAGGATTTTTGGAATTTTAAAAAAATAGAATATATTGGAAAGTTAAATGAAATAATAAAAATAAAATTCGGAATAGGAATTTTGGTATTTTATTTTATTTTAAAAGTATAGAGAGATACCATATAAATTTCAATGTAATTTTATACAATAGCATCAAAGAATTATATTTCGATCAGCTAATTTAAATGGCATTTCGATACTGAATAATATGCAGTATAATTGTTTATTAAAAGCTAATTAAAGGGAATATATTAGGAATGCATGCCTGCCTGAAAGTATGCAATATTATACGAGACTTTATGTGGCCTTGAAATTTATTTTTAATGTGCTATTTAATTTTGAAGAATTAAAATTATGGTAAATTGGCATTTTCAATTTTCTACTGTCTAGCAATATGTGCTCGAAGTTCTCTTTCCTTTTTTTGGATAGACAATCAAGTTTAATTTGTGTTTTTAAATTTTATCCAAATTATCCTTTAAAATTTTTGATGCACCAGCCTGAATGTAAGCATTATAGTTTAGTATTTGCAGAGACAAATTGATTCCTGATAAAGAATTATATCAGGACCATCAGGTCTACGTAGTATTCAATCAAGATGTCTTATGAATACGTCCTTAAAATATGTCCATGACTGACAGACCTTCGTTATTTTATAAAAGTTTAAAGTTTCTAAACAATCAAAAAGTTTTAAAGTACTGAACTCGTTACTTATCAGCTTGTTACTGAAATAAGGTATTACTGCCGGCCCATAATCGATTGAGCTGAACATTGTGTTTCTTTTTAAACTATTATACTAAAATATCTTTAGAAATCTTGAATGTCAACAGAGTGTCACTAGGGATCAAATTGTTAATGGGATTGAAGATAAAAGTAATTGAGTCGAAGATAAAAATCATTGTATGATAAAGCTATTATTATGCCCGGAGTCGGACATACACCTTTTGTTAAAAATACAAATGTTTCGATTCGTTAAACTTTCCTCGATCAATGGCCGCACATTTGTTGGGAATACGACAATGCCGCATCATACTTAATCAAAAACTTTTAATATATTGAAGGTGATAACTCTTTAATTCATTTATTCCATTAGGAATCTATTATACTTATCAATTAGGCATTATCACCTACTAGAAATAGAAAAGGCATTGATGATACATAAAATACAGCATTGCCTGTAGTATTGCACGTTTTATACAATATGTAAAACATTTTTCCAATTATTGCAATTATGAAGCAAATGTTGAAGTTTCTATTAACCCCCTTACTCTCTTAAAATATTAATATTCTGGTAAAATTTTCCAGATGACCAAAATTTTTATTTTAATACTGTAACTATATATACATATTACATACACATTTACTGCAGTAAAGTCATTAGTATCTTTTGGGTATTAAAAGACAACAAAAAAAAAGAAATTTAAAGTGAAAAACTTTAGGGAATGAAAAATTGCTCACTTTTTTTCAACATCCATTTCATATTATATATATATATCTGAAGTCTTCTTTATTGTAGATATTTTTTTTAATTTTTTTTTTTTTTTAGTTTAATTTTTCCTAGGGTGATAATTAAAGCAATACACGAGCTGTTATTTGAAGGTTTCATTTTAATGTTTTTTTTATTTTTTATTCCTTGATATTTTTGGTAGTAATTACAAAAGTATTAAAACGTGCCCAAGGATGCTCTGTTTTTTTTTTTGAATAACCAATTTTTTTGACTATGTGGATTGAAAAGAACAATGGATTGAAAAGAAAGAAATGTAAAAAAAGTATATTTTAATCAAAATTCGAAGTTATTAAAGGTACTTGTCACTTTTTTTTATAGCTTTAATTAAATCGAAGTTTTGGGATGTTTTAATAAAAAATTTAATTTTAATATAGGTTCAAAAACATCTCTCAAGGTAAAATCTAAATAATCCATATTTAGAATGAATGTTTCTGGGATCCAAAATGCATTTCTAACACAATGGATTAGCATTTCATTTGAATTCATTTTAGAAACTAATTTAGAGACTTGCTGGCAGCAGCGCCGCGTATAATTTGATTAAGATATCTATGAATATGTCTCCAAAGCAAATATAAAATACTTAAGGCAATGACCCAATGCTTATGTCGCTTTGACGTTTAAATAGAATAGATTGATATAAATCAAACTTCCCGAATAGAAAAGCGACGCAGGGTCTTTTGCTCGCGATGACATTAAATTTTTCTTTAGAATACATTTGTAATGCAATGGATAAGCATTTTATTTGAAATAATTTCAGAAATTAATTTCTTCAAAACACGTCTGCCATGCGTGCCACGTATTTTACTGAAATTCCTTTCAAAACACATACAATATACTTGAGGCGATAAGCCAATGGTCGCGTCGCTTTGACCTTTAAATACGTGTAAATAGAATACATTGACGTTTAATTAGAATACATTGATTAAAATGAAACTTGACCAAATAGAAAATAAACAAAAAAATAAACATCAAAATAATTCAGTGTAAAAGATAAACAATAACAAAGCGTCCTTAGCATTTGATGTTCATTTTATTAAGAACGCGACGCTAAATGCGAAACACTATTGGCTCTTTACTTAAAGTGTCTTGATCAAAACTATTTGATGTTAATTAAATATTTGAAAATTGCATTTGTAAATTTTTTTACTTATATACTTGTAATTTACTCAAATATTTATTTCAACATGATGCACAAAGTAGTATCTAGAGTCCAAAAACTGAACCTTGATCTAGCTGTCACAAAGTAAGAAAAACTTGGTAAGAAAAGTTCTGATTTAAAATTGATACAGTTAGCTTTGGCTAAATATTCTTTTAGAAAGCATTTAAGCATATCTGACAATAATACAACATTTTATTTTATAAAGCTTTTTCCAGATATTTGCCATTTCAGGGGTTTCATTTAATGGTCCTATTACCTTTCATTAAATTATTTGAAGTGAGATGAACAATTTACAAAAAAACGAGGAAGAGTGTAGTAGAGTAGACTGTGTCAACTCTGGGATACCCGTATGACCGTAACATATACATTATATCATCCGGTTAATTACTTTTGGCAAAATTTCAAACATTCAGCTTTATTATGTGTAGAGTAATGCTCATATAAAAGAAAAAGTTGTATGGCAGCTACTCGAACCCTCAGCAGTAGACCAACTAAATTTTGCAGTAACTTTGGCCATTACACAAAACTATTTTTAGCAAAATTTCAGACACCCAGCTTCATCAGGTGTAGTGTAAAGCTCATATAAAAGAAGGAGTTGTATGGCAGCTACTCGAACCCTTTGCAGTAGACCAACCAAATTTTTCAGTAACTTTGGCCATTATACTAAACTACTTTTGGCAAAATTTCAGACACGCAGCTTCCATAGGTATAGAGTAATTAATGCTCATATAAAATTAGAAGTTGTATGGCAGGTACTCGAACCCGAGGACCAAAATGGCTGAATTTAAAACTCGATTCCGTTTTTTGCATAAAAACGAATTTGTGAAAATTTCATAATCCTAGCTCCTTTACTTTTTGAGTTATCGTGATGACGGACGGACGGACGGACATACATAGCTAAATCGATTTATTTTTCGATTCTGATCCGATCCATTCACTTGAGTCTATATCTACCCCCCCTCTTTCTCTGCGTCACAAACGTAATGGCAAATTTATTATACCCTTGGACTATATAGTCATACAGGTACAACAATTACTTTTTAAATAGGGTTTCTAAATTTTTTAATGGTGAACCAAATTTATTATTATTAAAAGCTATTTTGATATAAATTACAAATTATATTTTTTATTAGATATGATCTGATCTTGGTTGAGAGCCGAGACCCTTCGATGAATTACGCCTATGATAATGCGAAATTTGCGAAAATTACATGTTCAAAAATTACATGTTATTTTAATGATTTCAATTTTTAAACTGTGGCTTTCGTTATTTTTAAAAATTTATTCTTTTACAATCTCTTACTCTCTCTTACAATCTCTTTTGTATTGTATACAAAATAATTTGACCGACCATTTTCTTTTACACATTTATTTATTTTATTAAATACATTATTAAATAAAAAATAATTATCGTGTTCATTAGAAATATTTTTGTAAAATATATTTTGGTGTAGCAGCCAAAATTATTCAATTGAATCGCTCCCCCACAATTAAATTATTTTACTTGGTAAATTATTATTCCTTAAAATCACTTCACTTCGGTGATGAATTTTTTTTTTCATACGTCATTTAATTACTTCTAATGCCACCTGTTGTAATTTTTTTCTTTTTTCAATTCTTTGCTAAATTGTATGAATATGTAGGTGTTGTTGCCAATTATAAAACTGACAAGTGCATATACAATTTGCCTGCGTTTTATTAGTTTATAAAAGATTACAAATCTAGAACTGAATTTCCGTTCTTCAAGGTGAATATTAAAAAAATAGCGTCACGAGCACGTGAATTCGCACTATGCCGATCGTTTTTCCACTGTTGTGTAGGTATCTTCAAGATGAGGTTCGTTTGTGCACATGACATTATTTTTATACCTTGTATGAACTTACGCTCAAAGGTAACAAAAACGGGGAGTAGAAATAGACTTGAAGGTAGGGATCGGATCAGAATTATCATTGGTACTGAAATTTAGTCAGTTTGCTCGGGAAGCTCCTGTACAACATCTTTGTTATTACTTGATTAAGCTGGGTATTTACAAAATATAATAAATCTAGTGTAAGAGGTTCGAATATCTGCTGTACAACTTTTATACATAACTCAGAATCTATTAAAATTATTAATCTATTATATTATCAATACTAATGAACCGGATTATATAATTTTTATATTTTGCGTTCATGCGGGTAGCCTATAGAGTTGAGACAGTCTAGTATTAAAGTAAAAACCATATTTATTATAAATATTGTACAAAGATTAATCTATTTTTATTTATTTTTCAGGTTAAAGTAAAAATTATTTATATCTAGGTAAGAATTTACTATATTTAATTGAATGTTTTGTAACCGAAATATATATTTTTATCAATAAGAGCAATTGCGGAACGTACGTTGCGTATAGTGACAGTCTTTAAAATTAATAAATAACTAATATAATTTAAAATATTATTAAAGGAATTGCATTTACAAACTTATTCACTTTAATAACCTTTTATTTTTTTTGCTAAATTTGTTAAATTTAAACTAAGAGTGATTAAAAAGGCTGGGTAGCAAAGTGTTTAAAGTGCCGACCTTCCATTCACGAGGCATGTACCCGAATCATAGGAAAAGTCATAAAAATGATTCAGGCTTTCGATCCAGCTACAATTCCTTGAAATTGACGACGTAGCCAAAATTAGTAATTTCTAATAAAAAATTACTCTTTACATTAATGTGGTAATATAAACAAATATTTTATTTAACTCACAGATATACAAAAGCCTTGTTACCTAAAAACTAAATTATCAATAACAAATTCTATCTGCAGCATATAATTAATATACAATTTATTAAAAATCTAAGTATTTGTAGAATACAATTACATCAATCTTAATTATAAGAATATAATATGTGAGATACCCTTCTGTTGGAACATAAACCTATGGTATATACAGACTTATAAGCCAATCCGTTGAATATGTAAAAAGTAATCGCGTGCATTTAAAAAGTAATCACTTGGATTCAAATTTAAAAATTAACTAATAACTAAAAACGATTTAAATTTAAACTAGATTTAAATTGTAATATTTTAATTTTAATAAAAACGCCTGTCAAAAATGACAGCTTTTATATTACAAAGTAATTACATGTCAAAAAGTGACAATAGAAAAATATTAAGTATATATACATTTATAGAAAACAATAAGATCAGACAAAGTTTATTATATATATGATAAAATAAAAAAATAAACCAATTTTTGTTTTTATTACAAGACAAATTTATTTATAGACAAAAAATTTCCAAGGAAATACCGTTATATATAACGGAAAAATTAATATAAAAATAAAAAATAAAAGAAAACAAATCATAGTATTGATCAAATATTGCAACACCCTCGAATTAACGTCAGATTTATATTGTTGCGTCATAATTAATCAACCCAAAAGATATTAACAAAATTATATAATATTGAAACAAATAATTGATCTGCCGGTTTATAAGTATTTTTTTTTATTAATACAGAGATTACTTAGCAACTGTTATTAACTTGTTTAAGTTTTAGTAACAAATGTTTGGAAGTTTACCTCTATGATTTGGAAAAATTTTAAAACCTATCATAGAAAATCGAAAATTAATTATTAAACTTTAGCTAGCATTCTACAGTCCAGTAAGAGAACAAACATTTGACGTTTGACATTTTAAAAGTCCTTTGGTAACTTTACCTACATTTTTATGGCAATTAACCGAATTTTGGATAGGTGAATCTTTTAGGCACTTATGTGAGGGAGAAGTACCCAATAATTATAATGCCACCCATGCACGTCCGACTAAGTTGTCAACTTGGTACGCGAACATTTTTTTAAATCTTAACATAAAATTATTAATAAATCGAACCATAATTTAATTAGTTTTTTGTTTTGAAAAATATGTGAAATGTCAAAAGTATTTGACAATTTCGAATTTGATTTTTTTATATCATAATTTTATTATTTTTTCAAAACAAAATATCTGTCAATCTGAAATATGTCAAAAAATAAAAAATACTAAAAAAAAATGACATATTAGCTGTTCAACTTGCTCATACACTATACAACTCCAAATGCAAACCAAAGTATCCACCAATAAAAATGTAAAATTTTTTTGAATTTCTTCCAACTAACTCTCGAACCTTCAAAACGGTTTTTCAACTTGTCCATACACGACACAACTTTTCAAGTATTAAGTTGACAATCAAGTCTACCGTGTATGGGCAGTATAAAATTTTTCTGAAGATACTTAAAAACCATAGATAATATATTTTTCTTCTGTATTTCTGTAAAACACACGAAGCATAGTCCAAGTCATATTTAAGCTTTACAATTATGGAGCAAGTTGTTAAAAACCGTCTACTTGTACTTTATTGTATAATCAAATCTTATGACTGCAATTTTTATTTTGTTTAAAAAAATAACACACAAAAGGTTTGGTATTATAAATATTGAAATTAAATTTATAATGTACAACTATTTATAACTTAAATTTATAAAAGAAAATATTCTTAATAATAAGTTTATTTTCTTTTGGTTTTTTTTTTGTATACGGAAAATAAATAACGGGGTTTTCTTTTCATAAACTGTATTAATAAATTTAAAAAAAAAAA
Organism: Dolichopus griseipennis; assembly: GCA_963082915.1. Taxonomy (NCBI): domain Eukaryota; kingdom Metazoa; phylum Arthropoda; class Insecta; order Diptera; family Dolichopodidae; genus Dolichopus; species Dolichopus griseipennis. The sequence continues at coordinate 338,694,172 of OY720441.1, read as the reverse complement.
TTGCATAAAACAGTACCTAAGGAAAAACCGTTTCTTTTATATTTTTTTTTTGCTGTCAATTATATTTTTTAAACAGAAAAATGTCCTTGTCCTTAAAATATTCATGCAGTAACATGTTTTATTAAATTTGAAATAAAAAAAAAATAAAAATTAAATCAAGAACAAGGACATATTCTTTATAAGTTAAAAGATATTTGCTAATATTATTTTTATGGAAATTTAACCCTTTTCCTTTCGATGACGTTTTCAATTAAAAAAAAAAAAAACAAAATATTGGAGAACTAATAATATTATCTTTTTTAGGTTATAAAAGCATGAAGTATTTAATACTTTTATAGAACTAACGGTATATCCTCTATTACATGAATGTATATACTTATTTCAAAATTATACATAAAAATATCCAAAAACGAGGAAGAGTATGGTAGAGTAGACTGTGTCAACTCTGGGATACCCGCATGACCGTAACATATACATTATATCATATTTTATATTTACTTTAGGCAAAATTTAAAATATTCAGCTTTATTAGGTGTAGAGTAATGCTTATATAAAAGAAGGAGTTGTATGGCAGCTACTCGAACCCTTTGCAGTAGACCAACTAAATTTTGCAGTAACTTTGGCCATTACACTAAACTATTTGTGGCAAAATTTCAGACACCCACCTTCATTTGCTGTAGTGTAATCCTCATATAAAAGAAGGAGTTGTATGGTAGCTACTCGAACCCTCAGCAGTAGACCAACCAAATTTTGCAGTAACTTTGGCCATTACACTAAACTATTTTTTGCAAAATTTCAGACACCCAGCTTCATCAGGTGTAGTGTAAAGCTCATATTAAAGAAGGAGTTGTATGGCAGCTACTCGAACTCTCTGTAGTAGACCAACCAAATTTTACAGAAACTTTGGCCATAAAGTTAAACTACTTTTGGCAAAATTTCAGACACGCAGCTGCAATAGGTACAGAGAAATACTCATATATAAAAAGAAGTTGTATGGCAGCTATCCGAACACATGGACCAAAATGGCTGGATTTAAATAGCGATACCGGTTTTTGCATAAAAACGAATTTGTGAAAATTTCATAATCCTAGCTCCTTTATTTTTTGAGTTATCGTGATGACGGACGGACGGACGGACATACATTGCTAAATCGATTTATTTTTCGATTCTGATCCGATCCATACACTTGAGTCTATATCTACCCTCCCTCCTTCTCTGCGTCACAAACGTAATGGCAAATTTTTTATACCCTTTGACTATATAGTCATACGGGTATAAAAAATATTTTTTGACTAGTTAATATTCCGCAATTTTTTTTTTGGATCTTTTCGAGGACTAAAATCCTTTTTTTCCCACTCAGACAATGTCGACGTCTTTCGAACGCCGCAAATGTCAAACAAAGTAAAAGCGAATGAAAATTTGTTTGATTTGTTCTGTTAAAATGTAAATCTTTTCTAGTAAATCAATTATTGAATAAATTTGTTTCCATTTTGTTTTGAAGCTGGAAAGAACCGAAGAATAAAAAAAATAAAAAAATGGTTTTCGCTGAAAAATTAATTAATTTTGAAAATGTCATTTTTTAATAAATTTGAAAGCCGTTGACATTATCACCAAAAGAAGTTTTTTATTTGAGCTGTGAAAAGTCACAGATGACGCGCATAAAGGGCGTCGAAATTGTCTCAAACGAAATTGTAAGTTCAATTGTAAAAATCTGTCAAAAGTAACTGTTACTAGGTTCTTTCTTGTTTTTATTAAAAAATTTCAAAATGATAATGTTAATCTATTAATTAGTATAGATTTAACTGCATGGAATGGGATATGCGTATAAGAAAAATGTGTACATAAAGAAAATTTTGAAAGTAAGTTCAGAATTAGTCTATTTCTAAATCATAAATTTTGAAAAATAATGCGGATAATAGATTTAACAATTTTACAGTTCTGGCAACACGTCGAATTGCTTTTACCAGTAGAGACCAATATGGGAAGTTTTACATAGTTATAAGAGTTTGTTAGGATTGCTTAAAATAGGCCATGAGTGATCAAATTTCAGCTGACCAAGTGCTATTATTAATTCTATAATAAAGGATGTCTAATGGGGTGATAGCTTTACTAATCACGGTATGTACTCACCGCGAATTCATCGTGGGTCGCGAGTTCCCAAAAGTTCCCAAAAAATATTTTTAGCTGAAATTGTCTACAATAGCCATTTGTCCATTTGTGCAAGCTGTATACCGTAGTTTTTTAAATATTGAATAGGTCATTGCTAGAAGTTAATTGCCATCTTCCCCACTGTAGAAGAGGAATTGCTAAATTTAAAATGCTAGAAACAAGTCTTTTAATAAAATAGCAGGAATTCTTAAATTTTAGAATCTTAGAACAGGATTAAAATGTCTCGTTTTGGAACTCGATGAATAAAGTTTAAATAGGTCATAAGGACGCGAGTCCTTTGGTGTAAACAGTGTACCGTTTTTTTTCAATATTGGGTAGGTCGTTCCTAGAAGATAATTAAGCTCTGCTACTAAAAACTGCAGAACTGTATACATTCTTTTCTGGGACAGTGATTTATGTATTTGGATTCAGTCCTTCCCTAATATTTTATTAACTATATAATAATCTTTTCAAATGCTTTTTTTTTTTTGGTTTATTATCTCTTGCATCAAATTTTAATTTTGTTTTACCTGAAAACCAAAAAAAAAATCAAATCAATGATATCCTATATCGTACGAACGTTCTCCTGTGGTTTGTATACCCAAAGCATAAATTTATAAATATAAGACCTATGATATGAACACACACAATAAAAATACATAATATGTAACTGGGAATTATGTGAGAGAAAAAAAAAACTGCCACCTGTAGGACACAATAACGAATATTTTATTATTTTCATATTCCATATCGAGCACGTACTAACTAAAATTTATTTATTGGATTTTACATACATATATGTGTACTTGTAAGGTCCTTTTTGTTGTAAACAGGAAATAATATAAACATATATAAATATTTGCTTGTATATACATATAATATATATATATATATATGTTGTAACAGTATTACCTTCACCAGAAATGGTATAAACAGGAAAAAGTTGAGCTTGTAGATATTGAACACGTCCACCGGTCCAACCACCAGACCATGTCATTTTCATTTTTAATTTTTGTAATTTATTAAATATATATATATATTTTTTTTTATTATATAGTTTTCATTTTATTTTTTATTTTTGAAATTATTCTGGGTGAATTCATGATTTTTAGGGTGACATTGAGTTTTTGTTTTTGTTCAAAGAATTCAGAAGAATTTTTCATTTGTAATGAAATTTTCGCCATTCGCCACCAATTCTAACATGTCATTTCTACTTATTTAAATTCCACCGATTTCATTGAAGAGGACTGATGAGTTTTAATTGGAGTTATTAGTTATCAGATTAACTAAGTAGTTTAATTTAAATGAAACTAAATATTGTATGAGGAGTCAATCTCCTTTATAACACAATCACTTAAAATATAAGAACACTTTCTATTTTCCTATTTAACTCCTTATGCAATGGCTATTAAAAAAAATTGTTTACCAAACGTTGATATCAATTATTCTTAAACACGATGACAAATTATTGTTTGGTAAATAAAACAACCACAGCAACAATTGTTAATTGAATTTGGAAATATTTCTGATTTTTCTAGATATTTTGTAATTCATATTTTGAATTAAAGTTTATTTAATTCAAGACGATAGGTATCTAAAACTGTATTACACATTATTACTATTATATGAAATTTTATCAAATAAGTAATGATTGTTGTATATCAATTAATATTCAAATATTTTTTAACACTCTGTATTATTGCACTCTGTCTGCCTCCTAAAATTAATTTCCTGACACTCACTTTTCAACTGTTTTAGGCTCAACAGCCCATTCCAATGTTCTATCACTTATTATCGTAATTATTTAATAATTTATTAAAAATTTACAGGGACCTGCAAATTGATAGGCCTCGTTTCCTTTAAAATGTAGGCCAATACATTTACAAGTAAAATATCCAATTCAATTTTTGAATATTAATTTTAACTAATACCGGATGATTTATTTTTCAATTTTATACCGTTATATAAGAAAAATTTTCCAAGATAACAGTAAATAATTCGAAATTTGATTTTTTTAAATACAAACATGATAAAATATAATAATTTTTTTTAGTATGAACACAGTTATACATCAAAAACTTTGAATTAATTGTTTTGTTATGTTATGTTTAAAAAACAAAAAAAAAAACTACTAACGGTAAAACGATATATTCAGCTAACGGTAAAATTCAAACTAAGACAGAAATTCATTTATATTTGGATAATAAATATAACTACTATTCAACCAATGACTTTTCCTATAAAAATTTTACTTTTACATTTTCTATTTAATACCTATATTTGTTTTTATTTCTCATCAAAATTGTTTTTTTTTTAGAAAGTATCAAATTGGTTATGGGGTGGGGGGACTAGGTGGTTTTAGAGAAGACTTAAATATCAATACAAAAAGGGTATCCCACCCTCAAAAAAACCTGTCGCTATTTTGACATACATATATGTAATATTTTGTTTAAATGTTCCATTTCCAATCAATTTATGTTTTAAAAAGGAGAAATAAATAAAACGAAACATTTTACCGATATTCTGTTGTTGTGTCTATTATAACGGTTTTTTGGTAACACATCATATTTCCCTATTTAAGTTTTTGTTTTTTTATTTTGAAAGTATGAACATGAGAATATATACAAGTGAAATATCTAAATTATATTTTCATGTAAAGACAATTTAATAATATAGTTGTGGCTTGAAATCATAGGATATTGCTATTTTGAGGTGTTATCTCATATATAGGGTGTTTCGCCCGTCACCGTAGGACGAAGGGCTTTTCAAAACAAAAAATAAATTTTTTTTCAAGGTGAGACCGATTGTTATCCGTTTGGGTCATATCTCCCATATTAAAATTTTTTCATGTCTTATGTCTATATATCTGTCGACTTTTCAATTAAAGAGTCTCGGATTCAAATCCTGGTCAGATCATATATAATAAAAAAATATAATTTATAATTGAGTTTATACCATAATATAAAATAAATTTAAGTGCCACATCTGAAAAAGAAAGGTAGATTCACTCACTTATCACATTGTACGTGGTAGCGGACGGCTGCACATAAATAAATAAATGTCTTTATATAAGTAAGAAGCCATGTACAAGATAAAACAAATTAATACAATTTAAGAACTAGGTAAATATCCTTTCCTAAACTTTGTCAACCAGATTTCTAGTCTTAGTCTTTGAGACGAGAGTTATCGGAGGTCGAAACGAAAACTTATTAAATTTTTACAAACAAAATATCGTTCTAAGCTTTTTCATTCAAATAACGGTATCGGTATTATATGTATCGAAACTTCTATCTAGTTCGAACTTGTGTACTTTGAGTTAGGAAACGAAAAATAGCAAACGACAGCTCGAAAGACAGACGATATTTAGGACGATGAAATCATATTATTATATTATATATTGAATTACATTTTGAAATTTGACAGTTTAAGTAATGATTAACGTCACTGTTGTAATAGTAAGTTTTAAAAACTGTGTAGGGACCATATGCGAAAGTAGTAACAAAGACAAATACGGTAATATTTAATTCCAATGCTGTATTTATTTTATTTATAACACAACAAATTCGATTTTTTTTCTGGCAAATTTTAATATTAAATTGCAATTACTAGGATCGCAATTTAACAAATAACTGTGAAGCTTTAAAGTGACATTGCTGAAAGAAAACCCCTATGTGTATGCAATTAAATTTTAATCCTATTAAACTGTCAAAATTGTCCCTGATGCCCCCCATTTTCTACAGTACTAATAATAAATAACAATATTAAGCAAAAGATGCTATGCAATTTAAAACATTGCAAAACTAAAAATTAAATTCGAACGTTTAAATCTTTAAATTTATAATACCGTTATTAGTTTTCATCATGTATAGGTATATAAAAAAATAACAAATATGTAAAAAAGAAATTAGAAATATTCAAAACTAATTTTTTGAAAATAAAATCAAAATAAATAACTAAATTCCTAGGAGTAATAAAGCAAAGAAAAACGGTTAAAATATTAAAAATAATTGTTATTTGTTGCTAAGTTTCTGTTTTTTTGTTGTTTATAAACAAAGTATAAAATTTAGTAATAATATATTTGTGTACATATTAATGTATTTCTCACATATCTTTATTGTTTTACTTAATTCTATAGCGAATTAAATTGAATAAAAACAAAAATTAGGGTGGGTTCAAAACAATTTAAAAATTTAAGTGTTTTAATTTTCTTTTAATTTCTAAAAAAATGTCAAATTTGACAAAAACATTTCCCTTTTAAATTTAACATGACGTTAACTGTGAAAAGTATAGTGTGTTGTATAGTGTGAGATTTTTGTTACTGAGAGTCAGTAGCCATTATCTATCGCATAAAAATATATCCTACAGCCTATCTACAGTGAATGCTTTCGTTTCGCTCTCTACACGTAGCTGTCTGTCAAACTAAGTTAAATTTATTAAATTATGTGAAAGTGCTTTCAATAGACGCAGCCCTGACGCAGCCATTACGCAGCCATTTAAAAAGCTTTTTAACTTTTCCGCTTTCTCTACACATTAAAATGTAAAATAATTGAACTTTGAAAAAAATTTTTTAATGAAAAATAAAAAAATATATCAGAATAAAAAATTAGTAAAATTATTAATTTTTTTTCTATCTTGTTAAACAATGTCAAACCATTATTCAAAATAGATATACAATAAACTTTAAACTATTGAATATTTTTTAATTCATGAAATTTGTATACAAAACAATGTCAAAAAACTCTGTCATATACATTTCATTGCAGGCACATTCCTTTGTTGACTACGTCACTAAGTCATTTTTAGATATTTTTTTCATTTGACAGTATTTAAAGTTTGTTTTAAATTGTAACCAAAATGACATTAAAATTGCATCAACTGTCAAATAATTTAGATCCCTCACTGAAGGAACTTATACGAATAAGCGATGATTTCGAGTGATGATTTAAATTTATATTGTGAAATTTTTGAAATAACAGAATTTGAATTATATTATAAAATGTTTTTCAATATAGACTCCTCCTTTCTCTAGCAACTTTTTAATTCGTTCAAAAACTTAATTTTGTAAGTGAACCCTTCGTTTATCGGAAGGGTTCCGTTAATATTTATTTGTAGCACAATTCCGTGTTTAAATTGTTACTATTCTTACAAATTTTAATTTTTTATTTAAATATTTGGACCACTCTAATATTTTCTCAATGTATTTATTCAATTTTTGCGAAATAAAATTTTCAATTTTTCAATTTATTTTTGTGTAGTTTTTGTAAACAGAATGAAAATATGAAAAGTGAAGAGACATTTTGAAAGAAAACAAATATTTTCCACCCACAATATTTCTAGATTAAGATTTATGATTTATAAATACCATTCTTTTCTTTGCAATGAAAAATTTCGTGTTTTTTTGGTTTTGTTTTTATTTTATTTTGCAAAAATTTTATTAAAAAAAAAAAAAAATTAAATTAATTTATGATTGGCAAAAAAATGAATTGTGGAATGGTTGAAAAATTTTTACGTAAATTGAAATTTACGAATGCTTTTAGTTTTTCAAATAATTTGATAAAAATTTAACCATTTTTTTTTGTCTGTTATTTTAAAAAAAATATTTTAAGTACCTCGGCTTTATCGAATGCCATTTCTGCCTCAGCTTCTTGAATTGAAAGTTATAGAAGTTCAAGTCAAGCTAAAATTTTAAGTTTTAGAAGAAAACAATTGTACAATCAAAATTGATAACTGAGACGACATTCGATAGAGATTTTTTCCACGATTTAAACCACCTTCTAGAACTGTACGTAGTTCCCGTAGCTAGTGTGCGATCATTAAGTCCCTTTTTTGCCACGAGGGAGGTGGAAAGCTTTAAAAACCACCTACTGGAACTGTGCGACCATTAGGTCCATTTTTCCACGAGGGAGGTGGAAAGCTTTAAAAACCACCAACTGGAATTGTTCGTAGTTCCTATAGGTAGTGTGCGATCTTAACACATCAAAACCACCTTTCTTTTTGAACCTAAATTGAGGATGTAAAGTTTGGTTTCAAGGACAGGGATGTGAAAGGATTTATGCGAGTTTAAACAATTTAGGAATACAGGATTATTTGGGATGGGGAAAATTTGCTTTTAAAATTCTTATGGTAAAACTGGGTGTAATTACACCAATCCCTTACACCAATCATTAATCTGTTGCACAATAAATCATTTTTAACAATAATCCAATGAAGTTTTGGTAAGGAAAAAAAAAAATTCACTGATTCAATAGGACCCTGTAATATTAATAATATGAACAGTGTAGGGTTAAGAATTATAATTTTTTAGCAACCGAATCTAGAATAAAGGGGAGTCCAAAGATCTTTATATGCATCAATTCGTAATCAATATCTTTTACAACAAAATCTTGAGAACTGATTCATAAAATCATTTGTAGCTCATTCTTATTAAGTAATTTTCATATGAAAATTTAATTTAAATAAAAGATTAAGATTTAATTTGTTGATTTAAATTTTCAAATTGACAGAAATAAATAATAAATACAAATCCAAATAATAAACTTTTACTTAAATTATAATAATTAAATATTATTTTTATTTAATGCAAATATTTAAAACATTTAAAAATACTAAATGATTACATATTTTTTTAACAAGTTTTTTAACAAGTTTTAACCCAGGGATCCGGAACGAAACGAAATAGAAATTAAAAGTTTCGGAACCATATTAATTTCGGAACAAAAGAAATATTGCTGCTATTTATAATATCGTTTCGGATCTTTATTATCACTGTAAATAAAGTTACTTACGTTTTTACAATAATTGAAAAACCAAAAATCAAAATGCAAACCGAAAATGGAAAAGCCTTCGTTTCTCGGGATTGGCAATAGTCAGACCAACATAATTTTAAAAAGGTCACCACCGATTTTTTAATAAAACTTAAATACAGCAAGAACAATTGAAGTTCAACTTTTCAAACCGCCTCAAGAAAAAGTCGCTTAAAAAATTATAGTGCCTAATACTACTTTCTAAATTTTTTCGGCCTTTAAGTGTCTATTCAAAATTTGAAGACTAGATATTTAAATCAAGTCATTCCGACTTCTGGATCCTACGATACCTACGACTTGAACTCGTTGTTCGGATCAAAATTTTTTTCGTTCTCTCTGGAATATTTTCTCCGATATCGTCTGGTTCCGGACTCCTGGTTTCACTAGAATAGGTTTGTAATATCGAATTTTTGTAATGAACAAATTATCCAAAACATTGCACACAAAGGAGCTTATTCGGTTTTAATTATATGAAGAGCAATATCTTAACTAGGTTCCAAACATAACAACTCAATTGATTACGTCTGTATAACAATTCAATTGATTACGAAGCTATATAGGTTACTTTGAAGTTATGCGTAGTTAGAGAATATAGAATTCGGCAAGTAAATAAAGAGCCTCAAAATATAAAAATTGATCAATGTAATTATTAATGAAAAAGCAACAATGATTTGGGTAGATATCATGACTTTCAAAAAAAGAAAATTGTATGCTCTTACTAAACTGTGACTTCTATTAGGAAGGCGTCATAAAGGCTGTTTTTATATCATTTAAATTTATTCGGCCTTGTTTATTTTGTTTGTCCTCATTTAGCTTCTAGAATCAGAACGCATTCCCTTGAACGATTTAGCCCATTTTCAATCTTCGTCGTACTCTTGCCATTAATAACCTACAATATAAATTTATACCTACGGATGGACGCACGTCGCCAAACCGACCGAGATAACGCTAAGCTAAAACATATAAATACTTTTCTATGTCTAACTGGCTTTTTTCAAATGTCGTACCAAAGTCTATTTACCACTATACCTACCTATTTTATATGTAGGGTATAAAAAATTCTAGTCAAATAAGTTCACAATATATATATATCGATCCTTCATTTCGAAAAGCAAATATTTTTTTGCCATAGTCTAGGTGGATCACACTGTAAATTTTAATATGTTGTTTGTGTTTCTAATTGTTGAACCGTAAGGAAAAGAAATACAATATACAAATACAAATACTATAATTAGCGCTATAAAAATAAATTTTAAATGCATGTTGTATAAAAATTTTGTATTTAATAATCCAGATTCTTATTTTAAATTTTGTTCTAAAAATTCAAAACTTTGTTTCTATTTTACAGCAATACAATTTCTATAACAATATTGTAAAATTAAGTTTGCCATATGACTTTTTTTTAAATAAAAAAGGGATATTTTTCAAAAAAATTTAAATTATATAAGTTATAATATAATATATAAAAAGAAGATAAGAAGTAACTGTATTTAAGCAAATTTTAGCTTGCTACTTGCTTACTACGGTTCACAACCCCAAAAGGAAAAGAAAACTAAATACCTTATATTAATTTAAATTTTATTAATCATTTTCACAGAATTGATTACTCGGCTTCGACTATCGTATAATATTTTTTTTTCTCCTTATAATTCGCCTAGGAAGCATAGGGCATCTATTAAGCCTTTTCATCTATTTCTATTTTGTACTATGCTTTCACCTTTACTTGTGACCACATTTGGTCAATTTTCCTTAAATCTTTCCATTGAACTGTTCTTTTGCAGCTATTCCGAGGTCTGCCTTTTTTCTTTCTTGTGGTTTCCAATCTGAACCTTATCTGGCAATCATATTTTCTGGTCGCCTGATTATGTGCCCCGATCCATCTATATCTTTTCCTTCGATAGGTTCGAATATAGGATCTATCTGTATTTTTTCCTTCTTTCCTAATTTATATTTCGTTAGGATCTTCCCGGCAAACACTCTAGAGTTGATTGTTTGATATTCTATTTGGCCAGAATATCCGACATATTATAAGGAGGAATTTATTCATGAAGACCTATAACATATTAGTAAGCAAGTTGGTTAGCCAGGTTTTACTTTCATATAACAAAACTGATTTAACACATTTGTTGAAAATTCTCAGCTTTGTTTTAATATCGTATAAGATTTTGAATACACAAGTGTTAAAAATTTTTGTGCGATATTCTACACAATTATTATAAAATACATAGAGCTCAGAGCGATCATTGTCCAGCAAGTTTAACAGTCAAATAAATAATGAATTCAATGCTATCGACCGCACCCAAAAACCTGTATGAGGTAATACGTACATTGTACAAATATATCACTGCGCCACCACAATGTTACGGAAATTCCACGAAACTACAAGTTTCTTTGAGAACATAAAATTGAAAATAAAACATCCGAAAGCTACCTGAATTAATTTTTAATTTTTTATTACAAAATTTGATAACTAACTCTTTTTAATCTTTCAAATTTAACTTGGAATTATTTTTATTTTGTATAATTTAATTTAAATCAAGAGGTCAAAATGCCTAACTGTCAAAGGGCAAAATATTACCTGTCAAAAAAATTAAAACAATTTTACGATATTTTTTTTATTAAACTAGATTCTACACTTGATGATTACACTTGAAAGATTGACGACTTAAAAACTAAGCCATTGATCCGATAATTACTACTTGTTTGTAATTATAATAAAACCTGATGGTTATAAACTTCAATCGGTTCGTAAATAAGGCACATTTTATATAAACCGTATAGTTATAATTTCGTTCAAGAATTTATGTAAGAGTTTCGGACCGACTGTCATCCCGCTTATTGAATATCACAATATAAAAAATTAAAATGCCCTATATATGAATATCTTCAAACAAAAATAAACAACTGAATCAGATGGCAACTCTTTCACGATATTCTAAATAAAAATAAATATTTGTTCCATTTACCTGGTTATATATTTTTTTATTTATTTTTTTATTTTATTTTAATGAAATTTTTTATTTACTTTAATAAAAACAAATGCAAAATATCTTATTTAAGTTTTTGTTTTTTTTTTTTGTACTTTGTGGGGTAGAAAACATTCGGAGCAAAATTTATTTTGAATTTTTGCTTCCCCCCTCTAAATATAAGAAATGCCTTAAAGCAATTAAAGTTTTTTACTTTTGGTGCTTACAAAACTTATGATTTATTTTTAATTAAAAAATAAGTTGAAAATGTAAAGGGGTGAAGATTTTTAAAGTTAAAAAAAAATTTAAATTGAATAAAATTTAAAGTGAAATTAAAGCTACTGTTGAAAAATTTTAAGTAATTTTTTTAAAGTGGTCTGAGAAATTAGAGAATATAATTTAAGGTTTACAATTACTTTTAAGGTTAAAAAAAAAAATTAAACTAGGCAAACATTTGCAAAGGATCCTTTTCTACATACGTTTGTTAACTTGCGTTAAAAAGAGAATTGTATAAGGTAGATTTGAATTGTAGTTTGGAAATGAATTGGGATGGGAACACATTAAATAGAAACATTTTCAACTTTTAGAAACTTTTACAAAAAATAAATTTCCAAATCCAGTTCTGAACCACCTAGAATGTAGAAATAGGTTCGTGAAGCTTCACTAGTGTCGCGTTGAACTTATTTGAAGAGTGGCATTTATGATTTCAATTTAATAGAACGTATACGCGTTCATATGATATATATTAAGAAGTATGATGTTAAGTGGAAGAACATAGGCGTCGACGACCAATTAGGCATAAGACGTGATAAGATTTTGGATTTTGTTAAGGTAGCTTAATGAAATTCACGAGAGTTCCAGCACTTATGCAAGAATTATGTTCCAGTTAAATCAAATGTTTTAAAGGCTTTACAGGAGAAAACAACCAAATTACAGTTACTCCCCCTTTGTTTATTAAATTAATTTTGTTCATATTTTTCAAAGTAAAACTGTTCTTGAAGAAGCTTTTAATGGTGCTCTCATTCTGTCGTTTCTTTAAATTTTCAAAAAAAAATTGATTTAAGCTGATGATTCGTTTAATTTGTATGGAAATTGAAAATTTTTTTTACAATTTACTAATTTTCAATTTTGCTGAGAATTTCCCCCTTTAATTTTTTAATAGACACTGTTATTAAATAATAGTAGGTTGAAACTTGAATTAAATATTTCAGCACCCACTATAAATATAACTCTCATCTAAATTCTTCTGAAATTGTAAATGAAACACCTGTGATAAATTCCTCAATGTAAAACTAATTAATGAATTCTTAAAATAAATCAATAAAATTGATAACAAGAAACGTCAAGGATAAATACAATCTAACTCCATAAACTTTTTTTAGCTTATTAATTGCATGTCAACATTTAATTTAAATTTACATTTAAAAATTATTAAAGATTCTCAAGAATTATTTCATTGTTATATTCTAATGTACTTTACTTCCAAATTAATTTAATCGTGACAATTTAAATCAAAACTTACTGTATATGGGGTAGAATAATGTTGAGTTTATTTACTAATTAATAGGAAAAATTAAATAATAATTTTCAAAAACGACAACCAATACCAATTTTCAGTTTCAAAATTTTCTTTCACTCAAATTAATTTTCTTCAATATTTTTAACTTATGAGAAACAATTGATTATCAAAATAGTTTAATTTGGAATTAATTTGATAATTGTAATGTTAAGGATTATGTTTATTTGACAATCAAAATGTCACATCAAATTTTAATTTACAACTAGCTAATACCAGGTGCGCCTCTCAATAGAGGTTTAATTGAAGTTGATGTTACTGCAAAGAGTTAACACAAACAAAAATTACACAATGGTGTAAATGTTAATTTTTAAAATGTATTCTTTTTAAACGATTTTGCTAGTATTATTCTAGTAATTTTTTAAAGTTCCTGTAATTCTAAGAAGTACTAACTACTTTCCAAAATGGGACGTAATCGAAGAACCGCCATGTGTTACCAAACACCAAGCCTCATCGGTTATACCGTTTCTAATTTAAAGTAAAATTACTAAAAAAATCTATAAAAAGCTGTTGGGCCGCAATGGGTTAACGGAACTTGACAAATATTTTTTTGAGGCTTTTTTTTCAACCAAAGTAGAATTTCGCAAAATTAAACAATATTTGCTTCCAAAAGTTTTTTTGACCAAACGTCGTGCTGACACGGGTTAACAAATTATAAAACTGTTAATAGTGTCAACTCAATTCTCAAAGATGTCATTGATGTTGACGCGTTGCAAAATTCAAAATGAAAAAAAATAACATCCAACTGATAGATAATAAAAGTTTTGGGTATAAATATATTGGAATCCTTCAAAAATCTTGTTGAAAATTTTTAACACAATTACTTACTTTATTTTAAATAAAGAGCGTTAGATAAAGTTATAAATGAAAATAATAAAATAATAATTATTAAACGTTATATTGCTTTGATAAAAATTATTACGTATGTAAAAGTAAAAAATCTTTTACTTTTAAAAATTTTCATATTATGTTTTTCCTGCAATGGCGGTTTGTTTTGCGTCGAACACAGCATATTTTATTTCAATTATGAAAGGCTTTCTTGAAATTAAAGTTGATAATTATTATTAAACTTCTTTGCATTATACGGTTTTCTAAAATATATTTTGTTAACATTGTTGTTTAAGCTTGGAAATGAATGAAAAGTGAATATTTTTTATTTTAAATTTTAAAATAGAGCCTTTCATCAGATCTCAGTATAGTCTTTAACATATTTTATAAAGGACTCACAACATAGAATTATTCATCCTTATTTTGGAATTAATTCGTAGTAAGCAAAATTATTTTCAAAACTTTCTAGAATCTTATATTCTCTAAACTATTATATATACATTTATTTTCAATTATTATTTTCCTCTATGTTTATAAAAAGTTCCTACGTTAGCTAAGAAAACATTGTTTCAATTTCTGTTTATTATATTTATTTAGAAAAACAATATGTTTACTTTTGCATTATTTCTATTCCAAGTTTTTTTTTCATTTATTCCATTTTCTTTTTTCCATTTCTTATTCTATGAAAATTGTGCGCTACGAGGCGTTCAACATTAAAAACAAAGTTGTAGAAAAGTTTCTTCGACATTGTTTTTTATTGTGAACATACACAGTGATCTATAAAATTATTTTATATAATTTTCTAACAATCATAAGCGAATGTTATAATTTGCGGTGCGGCAATCGAACCACAATCAAATCCATGAGCGATATTCAAATCAAAGCTGTCTCCATTGATGAATCATATGTATCAAGTGTCATCATACTTACTTTATCCGTGAGACGTTCATTCCTGTCAAATTTCGATAATGCTATTTAATTTTCTAATTCCAATGTTCATTGTCAATGATTCTTTGTCCATTATCATTGAAATATTTCGATATACTTAAGATGAACTTATATTTACATAAAAAAGTAGCTGTTTTTAATTGACCGCATTTGGAAAAAAACTTGTGAAACGATTTTTTCTGTAAATTTTTTTGAAATCGACTCTATCATGATTAAAAACAAAAAGAAACTAAAATATTTTGTAATATCACGATACTTATGAGGATAATGTTCTGCATATTATTGTGCTACAAAATTCAGGATACATAATACGGTTGAAATGAATTGATCTGATTATAAAGGAAGTTTTTTTTTTACTAGTTTTGTCCTTTGGTTAAAGTTTTGAATTTTTTATTTTAAAAGTGAGAATTATAGTTGTGCTTGTCAACTTTTAGATACCCGTGCAAATAGTGGGTTTGATTAAAATGAAAATAAAAATTTGGTTCACCTCACCTTATAAATGAGAAAACTACGATAAAAAAAAAAACAAGAGGTCCATTTTGGAGTTTTCCAGAGTCCAAAGACTAAAAACCCAATAGAAAAAATATGGTCCTCCCGAAAAGTTGGTTTGAGTAATGGTTTCTTTGCCATAGCACTTGTCTTTTTAATTTACTTACTGATTTTCAAAATTAACCTCGTAGCTTCAATAAATTCAGTTATCGGATTGAGAACTTTGTAAGACAGCTTTCTAAAAATGGTTTCCAAATTTTTCAATAATTGCTCGGCATATTACGTATGAATTTTAATTTTAAACAATCTAGCATTATAAGCTATAAAGATATGCACTCTGCTTTCAGCAATTTCTATAGCAGCCATTCTTAGTTTTACCTCAAGAAATTTCAAAATTTGCCGAAATACTTCGTATAGTATACAATTCCGTAGTACAATTGTAAGCACGGTTCCAAAATTTGTATGACAACTCTTCAAAAAAATAGCCTTAACATTTTGAAATTCTATAAAAGGGCTCGTCTTCTTATATGATTATTGGTTCATCTCCCAGTGTTATTAGTTTTGATGAAATTCATATTGGTTTAATTTAAATAGTTGGTATGGCAGGTACCCGAAACCTTGATTTGCAAAATTATCAATATTGAAATTGCCTAAAAAACACTTTGTATGGCTTACAAAGCACTAGCCCTTTTAGTTTTTGTGTTATCGTGTGGTTGGAGATCTATTTATCTTTCGACGCTGAACCGTTCCATATTGAGTCTACATCTACCATATCTAAATCGATGATTACAAACGTAAAAGCAATTTTAATATACCTATCCGTGACCTTATTTGAATTCCTTTTTGTATAACAAAAACTGTTCTATCTCTTTTTTGAATTGTTTTTGTTTTAAAGTATTGGGAGTGCCATAAAATATATTAGTATTTAATACTTTCTATGGTATGGTAAAAAGCTAGACAAGTTAAAATTTTTATTTTACATGTAAATATGAATTTATTAGTAGTAAAAAAAAAACTGCAACATAAGTTCCCAATTACTAATACAAGTATGTCTGTTTTTGAAATTATTAATGTATTTTTGTTTTTGTAAGCAGTGAATTGAAAAATTATTATTATGGAAATGATATGGTTATGCCTGAGGTGTTATTCAGTTTCCAAAAAGTTATATTTTTCAATATGATACGTACCTACATTATATGGGATTTACTACAGAATTTTAAAGCAAAAATTTATTGCAGACAATGATAGAAAACATTTTTCCATTTTTAGATTCATATAAATCCTAATCTTTAGAGATAGATTTTAAAGTGCGGTAAAGAAGTTTTATTTATATGATTTTGATAAAAATTTGAAAGTTATTAGTTTTTATTAGGAAATATTTAACACAAACTTTTTTTCAAAATCATAAAATAATTTTTTAGTAGATATGTATATGAACTATATTCTTTTTCAGAATTGTAACTTTTTAATTATAAATAATAATTCACGCTTATAACATTTGATATACCCTACACATAAAGAAGGTACAGTAAATATTAACTTTGGAATGGTGTTTGTAACCACCAAAAGAAAGCAAGTTCAATATCAAAAATACGAGTATTTCTATCTGTTCAGCGTCACCTCTTGAGTCGATTTAGCAATGTGCGTCCGTTCGTCCTTTCGTACACACGGTAAGCAACAACAAAAAGTAATTAAGCTATCCTTATCAAATTAATACTGTAGCTTGCCAACGACAACAGAAAAGTGGGGATTGCAAATGGTCAAATTCGGATAATCGACTGACACCTCTGAAATCAATAAAAGTAGAACCTACAAATCCACTTAGAATTTGCTTTGCTCCTTAGAATGAATTGCAGGGGTAGCTGGGGTACCTTCTCCGCACACCTCCCAGGAATTAAAAGTATATCTTCGAAATTAATAAATATAGTGAAATTAAAATCACTAGAAATTAGTAAGACTAGGTGCATGAGTGTTTTTACCTGTTTTCATTGCATCCCTGAAATTTGAGATGAATTGGGGTTGGAGGATTGGCAACCTCTCACAAATCTCCTAAAACGTAATAAGGATATTTTCAAAATTAATAAAATAGAAATTTCAAATTTAGTACTAAAGTTCTTTGTCCTGTTGCCATTATATGTTCCTGGAATATATATGAACTGATGTTGTCGTTCTTGTAACTGTCACCCAAAACCAAACACCGATATGTCCCTAAATTACACAATTGGGTTGTCAAGGCAAATAACTTATTTTCACTTTATATATGCATTTGGCTCTATCGGAAGCTTCCATATTAAAATTCCTATCTAAAATAACTTACGGATTTTACATTTTAAAGAAAAATTTTAGGTGTATTGGATATTACTAAGTCAGTTGCATTGATTTACTATTGTTTCGTTACTTCTTTTTTTTTCCCGGCAAAATAATTAAAATGTGATATTTTAATATTTTTAATGAAGAAATTTTATTCTAGCAAAAATATTCCACCTTTAATTTGTTATAATCGAATAGATTTATCATTGTGCCCCTCCAACCCTGCAATAATTCATTTACTTACACTCTGATTCTTCACTAAACATTTTAATATGTAGATTTTAAATATTTTTGTATAAGAATTTTTCAGATGTCATATATTTTTCATTAAGTTTTTTACATATTTGTATTTCACACCTGACATTATGAGTTGATTATCAAAAATTAAAGATCATCCTGGTGGGAACTCATATTTTTATCCACAAAATAACAAACTTTGAACCCAAATATAATTTGAATTTCCAAAACCTTTGCAATCATAAAAATTTAAGGATTTAGAATATTCATATCACACTATAATGTAGGATTTCGAAGATCATACCACTAAACTTTTGTAATTTGTCATTATCATGAATTCAATAGTAAGTAAAATACATGCATTTATTACACTTTCACATTTATATACACTAGCATATGACCAACAACCCAATTCAATTATAATATGTGTCGTAAAGTGTCGTAAAAAAATAGCATAAAATATAATAATGGCCATTTTTTGTTTTATTGTCCCTTTTTCTAACAATGTTACAAATTTGTAAGAATATACTTTAGGTAAAGGTTTGTTTCGTGGAATGAAAAGATTTACGAGGTTATAAATCTTTTTATTGTGACTTTTTCATTTATACCTTTAATTAGTACACAACACACATACACACATAGAAGTGTTAGTTCATTCACGATATAAATTTAATGTGAATAATAAAAATAGTTTTGTGTGGTTTGAATGTACACTACACGGTAACTTTCAGTCTTTATACCATATTGTAAACTATTTTATTATATATTAAATCTTTTGTGCAAAATATATGAAGTGTTAGCTGAAAGGATTATTTATAAATTTGGTACATGCGGTTGATTACACAAAGATTCCTTATGTTTGAAATTATTTTATATTGTGAATTGTTATTTATGAGAAAACCAAATAGATTTAAAAATTGTTGAATTGACTACATTATTAGGGCCTTTTAAAACCAATATCAATTTATTAATTTTTCCCCATTAAATTTTAAATTTAGAAGACTGGAGAATTGTATATAGTATAGGTTTTAAAATTAATATACCAAACTGATTTAATCAGTGTGATAAGTGATTTAGGTTCAGTTTTGTAATATTGCTGATAGATTTGTAATTTTTTAAGTAATAATTAATTTCAGTAATACAAAATGTTTAAGTAGAACAAAAGTCGAAGGATCGAACTTAAGATATATAAACAATTCAAATTATAGATTTATATTCCCACCCGCGTATTTCTCTTTTTCTTTCCTTTTCCCCTCCTCTAAGATGTATAGGTATAGGGCATTCACTAAGTTTATTTATACTAGGCTTTAGTTTCTTTAATCGTTATATTCACCAAACCATTGATTACTCAGCTGGAGCTGTTGTAAAAGACTATAAATACACAAATCTGACCAAAGGCGTAATGGTAAAGACGCCGCCTTTCATGTGGAAGGTTTCGGGTTCAAACCCCGGTCAAATCATATCTAATAAAAAAATATCGTAAAATTGTATAATTATATCGTAATATGTATATCGTAATATAAAATAAGATTTAATAAAAATATATAAAAAACCCCCGAGTTGACACTTTATAGGTATCCCCGAGTTGACACTTTCTACTCTACTACACTCTTCCTCGTTTTTATATGTTTTCAAATTAAATCATAATTGTTTATGCATAAGTGAAATATTATACTAATAATTTGTATTTTATATTATTTTGTAACTACCATGTGTTGTCTTTGGGATTTGTTTTTATTTATGTTTACTTTTGAATAAAGCATGACCAACAATTATTAAATAATATTTTTTTCAAGGTTAGCATGCTCATGTTAAATTTAATTTTTTTTTTTTTTAACTGAAATTATTTTAATTACAAAAGATTTTTAAGTGTTTTTATAGGTAAATACATGTGTAATAGTGGCATATTTACCATTACGCCATTGGTCAGGTAGTCCTTAATATATTTATTTAAAATATATTATTTGATTGAAAACGCATAGCTATAAGTTCTTTAAATTATATTTGGCTGATCCCAAATCACAGAGATCAAAAAAAATGGTATAACCTATTGCATAATGTCCTGGCTGTAATTTGCAATAGTCATGGCAATGATATATCATACTCATAACCATGGCTTGCTTAAAAAAAATTGATTGTTTATAATTCATAGGCAGTTAAAGCACTAAATATTGTATTGTGTCAAAGTAAATAATTTTCAATTTAATAATACTTATTAATATTCATTATATTTAATTGATTTAAATTCCTCTCTCTTTAAATTATACTTTCATATATTAAATATATTTAAACACTTTTCAGAATTTATATATTTTTTAGTAATTTTCTCTTAATATTTTTAAAATTTTTTAATTTTTTAATTAAAAATATAATTTAAACAATTTATTACAAAATAATTTTCATTTAAATTAAAAAAAAAAAACCAAAACAAAAAATTTAAAAAAAAACTTTATAAAAGAACAGGTCATTGCCATTGTCATTGTTATTTTTTTTTTCTTTTTCTTTCTCATTAAACATTAAATTGCATTTTCCGTTATTTTCAAATAAAATTAAAAAAAAAAAAAATAAAGAAAAGAATTTAATGGTACATTGAACTTAATTTTATTACCGTTTCTTATGAGCTTGAAAAATAATATTACAAAATTTTATTGTTATAATGGTATTTTTTTTGTTTTTGTAATTACATTCAAATAAACATCTATAATAAAGAAATATATACCTATTATATATACTATATATATATATATATATTTAAAAAAAAATTAGTAATTGTTCCCTTCATTTTCTTTTGTTGCGTTATTTTGGCAAAATTCCAATTTCAATTTTCTTTTCATATGAATATCATATATGCCACCTGTCGTTAAAACTAACAAATAATGTAACTATATTACACGTACATACAAATACAATTCTATATATATGTATATAGTACTT
Source organism: Dolichopus griseipennis (assembly GCA_963082915.1). Taxonomy (NCBI): domain Eukaryota; kingdom Metazoa; phylum Arthropoda; class Insecta; order Diptera; family Dolichopodidae; genus Dolichopus; species Dolichopus griseipennis. The sequence goes on along the minus strand of OY720441.1, from coordinate 338,672,933 downwards.
ACAATACCAATTACACATGTGACAGATAATCTTTTACTTTTATACGTATAATTTAATAGTTAAAAATGTCCTGAAATCGTTAAAAAAAATCGCGTGCTTTTTCATATTTGCCAGCCTTACAAAAATTGTAACAATATGGTTTACAGTAGGATTTGCTTTTGACATTTAGAAAGAGACATGAATAATAAATTTAAAGTTTTTTTTTTTTTTTTATTTATTTGCAACATGGGTACTTTTATATTTTTTATCCCATTCTTTACCTTTTAACTCTCACCTACATTTATTTTTTTTTTTGTGTACATATACATATACATTGTGTACATATACATATACATTGTATACATAACGGTAATAATAATTTAGAGAAAATGAAAATTAAAAAATAATTGTTGTTGATATGTCAATGGGTTGTTGATTGAGTAAGGAACAGAATATGGGGGAAAAAGAGAAGACGATGTTTTATAGTATTGAAGTTTATTTCATGAATATGAATACATACGTGTACACATACATACCCTAGTACACTAATGCATTATTGTTTTTTCGATATAACTTACACAATATTTATTTTATTTGAAGAATAAATTTCAGGGTGTTGGAGAAATTTTTGGAAACAGGTATCATATATAGATTAATTTAACATTGATATTCAGCTTCTTATTATTGATTAAATATTTCCCGCAATTATCACATATAATTTTAAGATTAATATATAAATAGTTATTAATAATATTTTAATGAATAAAAAATTCAATTTTCAATAGTAATTAACTTTTAAAGAAATCAGTAAGAACTATTCACAATAGACTATGAGCGCTTTCAATTTAATGTTGACATCATTGGGCTAGCGCGTTATTATAATCGTTATAAACTTTTCATCTCTTTTCTTGTTTTTATTTTAACGGATGGGTGGCACAGTGGTTGAGTGCCAACTTTTCATGCGGAAAGGCGCGGGTTCGAATTATAATGAAAGTGAAAAAAGTTTTCTGGTTTTCGACTCGACTCAACTACCATTCGCCATTAGGTTCAAATTAATGGCATAATCAATAATTAATAATTATATATCTTTAATAAAAAATACATTAACATAACAATATAAACAAATGCAAAATATAAAAAAATAATTTAATTAAATAATATAACTCGCAGATATAGAATACCATATAACTCAAATACAAAATTATTACAATATAAACAAAAAATAGAATTTTAAATATTGAAAATCTAAGACGTTTTTACATGTTAAGGCCTAATACTATCTCATGTTTAAATTGTATGTGGAATTCATTAAGACCAATTATTCTAATAACACGAATATAATATGACCCCAACATGTACCTATGGTATAGACAAGCTTATTAGCCTAACAGTGGAACAGTTAGCGCTTAAAAAACAAAAAATGCAATATTTGTTGAACTTCACAGTGGTCTGCTGAGCATACTGAGAAAACACCCAGTATGACCTTACGTTTACCAATCATTCAGATTTAATGAAAAATCTCCAACTGTCATTTTTATTAAGTTGTCAACAAGAGACAACATTATATTGGTTGTGAAAGTTTCGATTTATGCAATTATTTCGAGATTATACTGTACATAGTTAAATTTTGAATATCATCTTTTCTTTACGCACCCCTTTTAACAAAAACCAATTTTAAAATATGTATGCTGTTAAAAATACAAATCATGTATTTCATCATCTCAACTAAAAACAATAATTTACATTGACATTTTGACATTTAAATGTCATAACAAGTACTTTAATTACAAAATCATTATATACATTAATTCTTTTGAATATTTCTAATAATTTTAATGTGTAAGCTAAATATTATAAAAAAAATTAAGAGACATTTTCTTTAATTTTAATTAACCACTTAATAAATATAAAAAATTATTAACAAGTATATTAAAAAGTTAGAAAATTGCGTGCAATCTTCAATTTTTTAAAAATAATAAATTGTCAAACCCATAAATTTTGGCTGCGTCGTCATCGTTCATTGTCCCGAATAAAGCTTTTAAAAATGATACTATTCCAATAATTATTTCCTTTTTTTACTCTTCTTGAAAAGAAATGGTTTCTGGTTTTGTAATTCGTCTATATTAATGTTCTATAGCGTTTTGTTTTATATCGTCTACCCACCAGTAGCAAATGATTGTTAGTTTGATTTTTTATCATTTATCGTTGAAGAGTCGAAAGATTTTTCTTATAAGTCTGTAATTTGTTGCACGAAACTATCTACTTCTTTTGTTACCCGGTGTTTTTTGTAAAAGTTTGTATACTTTTGGAATTTCTTAAAATGGGAAGATAACCTAAAAGTTTTTTCATTAAATGGCAAATAACACCGGGGGTTTCATTGCGCAGAGCCTTCATTCAATGCTCCAAAAACAATCTTCTTAATTTGCCTTTTAAATTTCTTAAAATATTATACATTAAGTTAGAAGGAGACAAAAAACAATATGAGAAGCTAACTAAAGGTTTTTTCATTAAATGAGAAAGAACACCTCAGAGGATATTAATTTCGCAGGGCCTTACTTCAGTGCACCAAAAACAATCTTCTTAACCTGCCTTTGAAATTTCTTAAAATGTTGAAATTCAAGTTAGAAAGAGACAAAAAACAAAGTGAGAAGCAACTAAATGTTTTTTCATTAAATGAGAAATAACACCCCGGGGGCTTTATTTCGCATAGCCTTAACTCAGTGCACCAAAAACAATCTTCTTAACCTGCCTTCGAAATTTCTTAAAATATTGAAATTAAGTTGGAAAGAGACAAAAAACAATATGAAAAACCAACGAAAGGTTTTTCCATTGAATGAGAAATAACAACTCAGAGGATATTTATTTCGTAGGGCCTCAATTCAGTGCATCAAAAATAATCTTCTAAACTTTTGAAATTTCTTAAAGCTAGTTGAAATTAAGTTAGAAAGAGAAAAAAAACAAAGTGAGAAGCAACTAAAGGTTTTTCCATTAAATGTGAAATAACACCCCGGGGCTTCATTTCGCAGAGCCTTAATTCAGTGCATCAAAAACAATCTTAACCTGCTTTTGAAATTTCTTAAAATGTTGAAATTAAGTTAGAAAGAGACAAAAAACAATGTGAGAAGCAACTAAAGGTTTTTAAAAATAAATCAGCACCGTGAGAAATTTTATTTTTTTTTCCTTTCTAATGAATTATTCATGAAATTCAATTCCTTGGAGTGAAAAAAAGGGATGTTTATTTAAATCATAAGTTTTTTTTTTCTTTCCGGAGGGAAGTGAATCTATTTTTTCCTTAGTTTTTGTGGATCCATGGTTTCGTTTTTATTTTTTCTTCAAATTTTTTTTTTTAATAATTTTATTTAATTTTTCATGAAAATGGAATATTAAATTCGTGATGTCTTGTTGTAATGGTTAGATAATATAAAGATTTTTTTATATACGCTCTAAAAATAATAATTTTTTGGGCCAAGTTTTTTTTTATGAAAGTTTGTATTAATGAAGACATCATTGTTAAAGAAACCCAACTTTAATTTTAGTTTTTTTTTTTTAAGGTAATTTCTTTTGTATTAAGAGGGAAAAAGGGATAAGTTTCTTGGGAATTGGATTTTCATGATCCATATTATGTTCTTTTAAGGTATAAAAGAACCCGGTTTAAATATAACAAAGTGAGAAAGAGAGAGATGTATAAAAATCTTTGGATTACTTTTTAAGAATATTAAAATTTTATTTTGATTTAAATTTGTTTTTTTTTTATTAAATAATTCAATTTATATAAAATGAAAAATTTTGGATGAAAAGTGGGAAGATATAATATATATATATATATATATATTGTATTATAAAATTTAAGATATTTAATTGAATTAAAGATCAAAAATGTAATATACTATTAATCTGATTAAAAAAAATTGTTTCTTCTATATTGCCTATATTGGCTAAATTTTAAATTAAATTGCTTGAATTTAACAATTTTAAAGCTTTGTGTGATGTTATGCTACGAGAAACAGTTATTGAGTGACTTTTGAAAGTGATATACTTGGGGTCTAATGCAGATTTATATTAATGTTAATCGGTTAAGCACGTGTATCAGCAATATAACGGATAAACTTCCGTTAAGGTGTGATCATAGACTTTAATGACGTCATCACATAACGGTCATAAGATGAAGCAGGATGTAGATTAAGGACAATATTATACTCAGCAATATTGCAGAGAATTTGGTTTCAGTTTATTGTCTAACGGTAAAAATATAACGGTTTAATTAAAATAATATTAAATGTTAAGAAAATTTTGTAATCCATTTTTCGACAACTAAATGGCAGCATTGATACTAATGGCATATTTATACGGAAACTTTGAGATAAAAAGTACCGTAATGTGATGACGTCATTTAAATTTATGATCACCTGCCCTTTGCGAAAGAATATCCCATGTGAATCTCAAAATGTTAAATGCAAATTTAGTTTTTCTAATTTCAATTTATTTATGTTATTATCAGTTATACTTTAGGTTCGAAACTTAGCTTTTTTTTCCGGGGCGCGAATGCTACAAATTGATGAGAGCTATATGTTGATCGCTTGCACATTACGGAAAAAAAAATTTAATTCTGAGCTCCATATCTACTATCAATATTTTAAAATGACTCTTGATTATGTTTAATGAATACATGTTTTCGATTCATTCTTTATAAAATGCTTAATAAATATCTCGAAAATTTGTAAACCTTATTTCCGCGCTATAATTTTCAAAAGAAGTCGAAATATTATTAAAAGGTCCTTGACCCCGGAAGCCAATAATTTCGACGCAACATTGTCGTCGACAAAATAAATCATTTTAATATTGTATGTCTAGAATCTAATCTAGGACGCTAATGTTATATTATGTTTATTGAAATCTTTAGTAATTTTAAAATTACCATGAACTTATCTAATAAACAGATCAATTCAAAGGAAATGGAACAATTGATTTATAAATGATTTACACAAATTCACTCCAAAATTGATTCAGGAACTTTGATGGGGCTGAAGGGAGCCCAAACAAATTTTTCCTGTATTTACCTTAATTAAAAACTAGAATTGCTTCTCCGTTGGTAACGCGCATCAATTTAGAAATAATAGGTGTATGCTTAAGAGTATGAATCAGACCAACATCAAAAAGTAAATCTTTTATCCGTCTGTCAGCTCGACAACTCAAAAACTAGAAGAACTAGATTTTCGAAATTGACCCAAAGTGTTGTTTTAGTAAAAATTGGACTACGGCCTGAAGTAGCTGCCAATCAAATTTTTAGAACCAATTTGAATATTTTTGAAACTAATAATACTGGATTAATATAGTAAATATGGCAGGCTATTTTGCGAAGTTTTAAAATATGTATTTAGATTACATTTTTGGGAACTTTCCTTTTTTTTTCTTTTTTTTTAAACCGTGCGGTGTTTCTTTGGGTAGTGTGCGACTTTAACGCACCAAAACCACACTCTTTTCGAACCAAACTTTAGCAAAGAACCTGTGTTACAGTTTGGTTAGAGAGATTGAAATATGGAAGGTTTCTGGGATTGTGGGGAGGTTAGGAGGGTTATTGAGCAGAAATTGCGAGGGATATTAAATTTGGAGGGATATTGAGCACAAAGATGTTAATATTCTTCTTAAATTTAATTAAGTCGTACACATACGAATTACCAACTTTAGGAAACACATTGGACGGAAAATGCTTCCATTATCTCGACATGCGCATAACAAACAAATTTTACAGAAAGTTCTCAACTCTTTTGCTGTAATTCTAATCCGGCTGCGAAATTAAAATTAAAAATGGACAAATAAAGTATTAAACCAATTTTTGAAGATTATGGGTTTGGTCGGGGCGAATTTTATGAAAGGGTTTCTAAAAGTTGACAAGGACAACTAGAATCTTCCTAATTTTTTTTCTAATTTTTAGTCCATTAGTATATGTATTACTATATTTATATTCATATGTATTTTATTATGCGGTGACGACCCTTACCTGTTCTTTAACTTTTTGGAACAAAAGGGAACCTTTTTTTTTTTGGCTTTATTTGTTTATAATAAGTTTCAACACCATTTTATCCTTCGGTGTCACGCTTAATTAAGTCATTGTCCAATTTTATACTATATATATAAAAATTGTGAAAGTTTATAAATAATATGAAACCTAAAAAATCGCGCGATTCAATTATTTGCAAAGAGTAAAAATAAAAGTTTTAAAAAATAAAAAAAAAAGGAGGTCCCTTTTTTATGACTTAATGTCACCTTAATTAGTATTGTCCTGTCTAAATATAAAAAAGTTAAGTTTTTAACGATGAAAAAAAAAAAATTTAAAAAAACAAACCATTTATAGGTATTTAATAAAAAAGTTACAGGTGACATTATAGGTAAAAATTTAGAACCGAACAAAATCATTACAAACCAAAGTAAGAAAAGGGTATGAGTTAGGCAATGACATTAATGTACAACAATCTAAATATATTATATATAACATATATGTATATATAGCTTCCGATCGGTCCCTTATAAATTTTTTTAATTCTTGGAATTCAGTCAAAATTTGAATTTTATCAATGTTAAAAGTGTTTTGAAATTGTGTGTTTGTTTTAAATTTAATTTTGTATAAAAAAAAACCACAAATTTGAGTCTTTGTTAAAAACGCTTAAATAATTAATAAAATTTAGTGTATTTTTTTTTAAAAAAAGAATGTGAGTTAGTTAATTTATATATATATTCTAATGTCAATAAGGATATGTTGTTTAAGGGGACAGGTGAGCAATTTTAAAAATACATTTTCTTTTGTTATATAAATAACATATTTAAAAATTAAAGACTTTGTGGTGTCATACACACAAGTTTTCCCTGAAGAATAATGTAAATTAAATATATTTTTGTAATAATTTCGTCGTGAGGTCTGCTAAAACATCAATAAAATGAGAAAAGATAGTTTTAAAAAACTAATGAAACAGTCTGTCGATGCAACTAACTTAGTAATACCATCATGTTCCTAATAAATTCAATTGACAGCTCCTTCCCAATTTTTCTATTGGATCTTGCGTCGGAAATATTTTAACCATCACTCCAGCTGATACCAAATTGAGAACATAAGGAAAATGGGGAGAAAAACCCCTGTATTAAATTCTAAAAAGTTTCTACCTTTATTTCAAGTAAATATCTTTATTAATTTCGAAGATAAACTTTTAAATCTTGGGAGATTTGTGGGAAGTACCTGAACCCAATTGGTAGTAAGAAACACCTCCTTATACCAAATTTGAAGCTTTTATATTTATTTTAAGTTACTATCTTTATTAATTTTGAAGATAGTCTTTTACGTTCCGGGAGAGTTGTGGGAGTTACCGATAGAATCACTCCAATTGGTCCCAAATTTCGCAGACACAAAGGAAATAGGAAGAAACTCTCTTGCACCATTTGAAGGTTATATTTTCATTGGTTTCGGAATTATGCTTATTTGGCCTCAATTCAATCAAAAGCTTCTGGAATCCGAACCCATGGATCCTACGCATTTTATTTCTCGCTAAACTTTCTTCCATAGTAATCCACAGTATAAATTTTATCGAAATAGCACCGTTAGGTTTTGTGTTATCGTGTTTACAGACAGACTGATATTTATAAATCGATTTAAGAGGTGACGCTGAACAAAAAAAATTATGTTTTTCTATTTCGAGCTTGTTTCCTCCTCTTACTAGTTACCGTACCAAAGTTAATACACCCAATACACTATAATTATTTTAGGTGTAGGGCATAAAAAGAGTTTGTATTTTGAATACTTTCCTTACTTTCCACTATCTAACTCGAGCAGTTCCTTCTTTATTTTTATTGTTTAAACTTTTATTTATCTAAGATCAAAAACAAAGCTTTGTCCTCCAGTTTCAGTTTCGCATTGTCTTTGTTTAACAGTTAAAAAATAAGTCTCAAAGCGACTCCTAAGCATATCAAGGGAAATTAAAATCTATTAAAATCAATTTACTATTTCTTTAATTTGTAGATAGACTTACTCGAAGACTATGACTTACAAAAGCAATAATTTTTTGTATTATATTTGAGTTGATTAAATTACAACTTATTTTCATGAGTTACAAGTTTCAACTCGTTATTAACACGTGTTCTTGAAATAATTATTCTACGTTTTTATATATTTAAATAAAATTTGTAAATGGGCGGGAAATGAATAAATTAAATTTTATTCTTATTTCTTTCACATGTTCAGTCGTTGTTGTCGTCGTCGTTGTCGTTTGACATTTTAAAAAATTTTTTATGAAATTTATTATTTTTTGTACAAAGTAAATTTTCCCTCCCAAAATATTTGAAAATTTTTTTTTAGTTTTATAATTTTGAATGTGTATATTTTTAATATAAAAAATAAAAGAGAAAATAAAATTTAGAAAAACTATTGTTATTAAAAGATTACCCCCGAATTATCGATTTTTTTTAAAGTCAGTAGACAATATCAAAAATTTAAGAAATCTTTTACCTAAAATTTTGAAATTGAATGAATTTTTAATAATACAAATAGTTTAACGGATTTTTAATGTGTTAAAATAAAAATTTTCTTAATAACAGATCTTGATGACCCTTCTTATGTCACTTTCTTCTCTTTAGAGTTTACTAACCTTGGAAAAAGTTTGTTGCTAATGTGATCTGTTGCATTCGACTAATATTATCTGCCTCCAACAAATGAAACAGACTGATCAATTTTAAAAAGACTCTTATGTGTTTAAATTTTACATAATTCCAGAAAACCTTTTTATAAAAATATTGAATTACGGGACTTACGGACCAATAATCGGGATTTCGACCAATTGACTTTAAATGTAAATATTTTGAAATATTAATTTATGTTAGCCTTGATTGCAATTCCCTACCAGCACAAGATATTTAAAATTAACTGCACTGTAATATAAGGGGAAGGGTGATCAATAATTGATTCGACATTGTATAAAGCCAACTAACCAACTTAAATCAAATAAGATAAGTTTACCACTAAAAAGCCAATCTGTTAGAAATGATAATACAACACCCTAACTCGGTTGATACGCCGAGTACTTAACCATTGCGTTGCGAATATTTTCAAAAAAAATTGCATATTTTTAGGAGAATATAGCTCCTATAATATATGCAATACAATATTAATATATTGTTTTTTCTTTAATATGAATAATTTTAAATATTATAATAAATTATTACACTTACCAGTTGTAAAAAAATCAAATGTAAATGATGTATCCATTATTGTAATTATATATTTATTTATTCAACGTTTTTAAAATGGACTTTTATGGAAAATTTCAAATTTTTTTTTATAATTCAAAATGATAAGCGTTTAATTTGAACCAAAATGAATTGGCACTTAACAGTTAATATTAGAAAACTATTTTAAAATTATTAATTTTGATTAAAGTCATTTTAACAAAATGTTTTAATTGCATATGCATTATGTTTAAAATAATTTTTAATATTTTTCAACTTTAATTACTAAATTGTGAACACATTTATTTTATTAATATTCTTTTAAAATTAAAATTTTGTAATTACATTTAAGAATAAGATACCACCAATAATTCATAAAAGTAACTAATTTTTTTAAAAATATATTTTAAAAAGATTCACTAGAAAGCGTCACTTTGATATACACTGAGGTACACTGTGTTCTGAACTTTCCGAATATCAAAAAAAAATTATTTATGTACGTGTATAAGATTAAAATTGTAAAAAAAATGAATTCCAAATTGTTTAAAGTTTTTGGAAAAAAAACAAAACCAATTTAAATTAAATTTAACTTTCTTTGTATAATAATTTTACTTATTATTTTTTTTTTTACAAAATACTGCATTCATTTTATTTTATTACTGAACTTTTTTTTAATAGTTTTTAAAATTTATTAAATTAAATATAAATTCACTGCCAGATCTTATCTCTACCCTGTACCAATGCCAAATTGTTTCAAAAATTTAACTGGAATTTTGAAAATATAAAAATTTACAAAAAAAAAAAAAAGAAGAAAATTAAAAAAAAAACAAAACAATGCGATTAAAATGCCGCCGTATATTAAAAATAAAAAATGATTTTTGTTTTGTAAATTTGCGATATGCTCTCCTTTAAAAAATCTAATGAACTTTATGGATATAAGAGTCTTAACCTTTTTTTTTGAAATATTCGTGTGTCACTAAATTTTATTTTTCTGTTTTTCATTTGTATTTTTGTGTTGATTGCGAATTGTTTATTTGTTTTCCCTCTCTTTTTTGCAAAAAAAAAAACAAAAAAAAAAAAAACACAAAAGGAACAGAAGAACTTAAAAGAAAGAAAAACTAATACTTACTAAGATATTAAGCTTAATAAAATGATAGTTGACTTTTTATTTTAAGTAGAGAGGTTCCTCTATTTTCATATAAGTTTTCTTTTGTTTTTTATTTAATTCTGATTTTTTTTTTTAATAGAATTTGCAAAAATATCAAAAGGTGTTAGGAAAAAAGTTCCAAGACAAAATAAAAATATCGAGCAAAATAATTTAATCACACATAAAAGTCAAATATATACATAAAATATTTATAGGTTATTTCATAAACAATTGTATGATGTTACAATTGCATTATAAATGCTTGACTGCAATCATAGGATTTTATGACAATCAAATTATAATAATTTATATACGTACACGATTATTGACATATTTTAGAATTATTTATAAAAAAAAGATGTCCACATTCGCAACATACCAACGTACAAGAAGTCCAATCGAAATTATTTAAAAACCTAGTTACCTCCTATTCTTGTACTATTATTAGAATTCCCTTCTAATGAAGAGTTTAAGAAAATGGCGAGTTAATGAAACTTCAAATGGAACCAGGTATTTAAGGGCGGTTCTAATTCTTTGCAATTTTTAAATACATATTACCAAAAATGAGAATAATACCATTTTTATCTCGTTTCGATCTGATTTCTGATTGCGAAGATACATAGATTACTTGCATGTCTTTTCCCTGCAGTACCTAATTACATAATGCGTAGTAAAGTGGGGACGAACACCTGTTCTAAAGAAATAAAACAAAAAAAACTCAAAGTTTTCCAACGTGAAACCAGTAGTGCAACGGATGCTCATTCATACTTGTTTCGAATTGTTAAAAAGGCGTAACACGGCTTATGGAAATATTCCTCAAAATTTTCCCCATAATCTAAAATTCCCAAATAGCATTCTCACATTCCCAAACTCCTTTCATATTTCCATCCCTGTAACCAAACTGTACATCTGTATCACAGGATCATTCCTTAAGGAATTTTGTTCAAAAAGGGTGTGGTTTTGGTGCGTTAAAGTCGCACACAACCCAAAGAAACACCGCGCGGTTTTAATCGGTGATTTTCGAGCGTTCCAAAGCCTCGAAAAAAAAAAAAAACAAAAAAATACACATGACGTGATTAATGTAAGCATTAAGAGTTTTTAAAAAAGCCTTGTATATTAAAAAATAATTAAAGAAAATTTAATTTAAAAATTATAACTCACAGATACAAACAGTAAAGTTATAATTTCAATATAAAATTATGTGTTACCGACAACACTGTATAATACAACAAATCAAATTGTATCAATTTAGAATTTTTAAAATTTTACATGTCCTAAGACCTACAGCAGCTGCCTCACGTAGAAAGTTTATGTGGTATTTTCTATTAATATTAATTTTTAGTACCCTGCTACTGCTCTTGTTCAAATATCTACAAATGATACAAGCCATATAATTACAGTTTCAAAAAATAAATTTAAAGAATTGTAGGAAATTTTACAACTCATAACAAGTTTGTTCAATTGAAAATTTGTTTTAAAATAAAAACTAACAGATAAATTGGACAATGGTTAGAGTGTCGACTAATCATTCGAGAACAGCAGCCTTCCATTCTAATAAAAATGACAAAAACTTTACCTAGTTGTTCGCTTGATTCAATTACCATACGCCATTGGCCTCTAAATTAATAATAATAAGAGAAATTACAAAATAAAAAAAAAACATATTTTAATTAAACAATATAAATCACAGATACCAAAATACCGTTAACTCAAATACAAAATTATTACAAATTAACAAACAAAAAGAATTGTATATGCATTTAAATCTAAGAGGTATTTGTGTTTTAACATTTCGGCCTTATAAAGCGCACTGACATGAAGTAAAAATAAGAATATAAAATGTCCAGTGCCTTTCCAACACTACCCCCTGATGAACCTTCCGTACAGGGATTCTAGGCGGCTTTCGATGCTTTCCATCAAACCTCGTAATAAAAAAAAACTAGTACCTTTCCTCATGTTAATATGTACATATTGTATATACAGGCTTTCTAGCACTTGCACAGTTAGCATTCTATATTAAAATTTAAACTTATTTCCTTTTGGCTTTATATCCCAACTCACCCTTAACAACTTATATCAATTTTATTCTTCAATTTATTTGTTAAAATAAAAACACTGAAAACAAAAAAGGTTAAAATTTATAACAATCTATTAAATTATTTTTTTTTCTTTTTCTAATTTTTTTTTTTATCATATATGCTATTTCATTCTCTCTTTAGGATTGTAAGTAATGAGAAGGAATGAATATTGGGAAGGAACAAGGAAGATGGAATATTTTTGTTAACTTAGATTCGAAAATGGTTCGGTGGTTAAATTTAAAAATTTATTTTTAGAATGTAATGATAAATTTGGAATTTTTGTTTTTTTTTAATATAAAAAAAAAAACAACAAAAAAAAAAAAAAAAACCATGACTATTTATTATAATAGTAGTAACAGTAGTAAAAGTAGTAGAAAAAGTTGTAAAACATTAAAATAACGAAAAATAAAATAAAATATATAATCGTTGATTTACGTGATTAACTTAAACTTAGATTGTTATTTTGTATATATTTTTTTTTTTTTTTTGTTTTTTTTTGGGGTTATTCCATTCTTTGTTAACAAGCTAAATTTTATTTCAAGGATATGCTAAAACAAACTTTATTACTTCGTTATTAATCCTTCTTAAAAATTTAAAGCATGGAAAGGATTTGGTAAAACTGTTTTTTTGAGAAAAAAATTAAAACTCAAAAGTTTTTAAAGAAGTAAAATCTGCCAAATAATAAATTTCATTAATTTCAAAGACATGCAATTTTTTTTTTTTTAATTAAATTTGTTCCAATAAAAAGCCAATTAAGTTTTTAAATTTATAATTTAGATCGGGCTAACCGTCTTGTGATCAAGTGAATTGTCTATTTTGAATTATCCTTTTAATTTTAATACCCCGTATGACTATATAGTCAAAGGGTATAATAAATTTGCCATTACGTTTGTTACGCAGAGAAGGAGGGGGGTAGATATAGACTCAAGTGTATGGATCGGATCAGAATCGAAAAATAAATTGATTTAGCTATGTATGCCCGTCCGTCCGTCCGTCCGTCCGTCACACGATAACCCAAAAAATAAAGGAGCTAGGATTATGAAATTTTCACAAATTCGTTTTTATGCAAAAACTGGAATCGCTATTTAAATCCAGCCATTTTGGTCCACGGGTTCGAGTACCTGCCATACAACTTCTAATTTTATATGAGCGTTACTCTATACCTATGGAAGCTGCATGTCTGAAATTTAGCCAAAAATAGTTTAGTATAATGGCCAATGTTACTGCAAAATTCGGTTGGTCTACTGCAGAGGGTTCAAGTAGCTGCCATACAGCTCCTTCTTTTATATGAGCGTTACACTACACCTGATGAAGCTGGGTGTCTGAAATTTTGCCAAAAATAGTTTAGTGTAATGGCCAAAGTTACTGCAAAATTTGGTTGGTCTACTGCTGATGGTTCGAGTAGCTGCCATATAACTCCTTCTTTTATATGAGGATTACACTAAACCAAATGAAGGTGGCTGTCAGAAATTTTGCCAAAAATAGTTTAGTGTAAGGGCCAAAATTACTGCAAAATTTGGTTGGTCTACTGCAAAGGGTTCGAGTAGCTGCTATATGTTACGGTCAGACGGGTATCCCATAATTGACACAGTCTACTCTACTACACTCTTCCTCGTTTTTTTAATTTTTATAGAGATGTCAATCAGATGTCACTAGGTAATTTGGGTAATAAGTAAGTATATATATTATTGTATCTTCCTCAAGACTCAAAAATTGATCTTAAAGAATTTCACATAACATTACTTCATAAGCAAGTTCTAGGCTTTATAATATGAAAACCATCTTAATTTCGTTTAGAAGTCAATTCTAATTTTGATTTAAATTTATTTTTTTATCTATTAGTTACATTTTTAAATTGAAAAACTTTTTTTTCATCTTATTTTTATTTTTAAATTATGTATATATAGGATGTCTAGCATTTATAGTTTGATGTCTAGCATTAATTATAGTTTCACTCTGAAATAAATGAAAAATGTTCCTATAGTTTCCCTCAGTTTGTCCGTATGTTTACAAAATTTCTAAGCCGTCTGAAATGAAGAAACAAAAATTTGCAGATCCAAAGCACAATGGTAAAAGTGCCGACCAATTATTCGAGAAGTGCGGGTTTCAATTTTAGTAAAAATGAAAAAACTTACTATGAATGTCCAAAAAAATAATTATATGGAACAAATTTTTCTTTAGCCCAACCATTTACAGTGCTAGAGCCCCCCTAAAATCCAGGAAGCAATATATTGAAACTGATATAACAAGAGGTATTTTTTCAATACAAAAACGGTAAATGGCAACTGTTTTTTTAAGCTTCGTAAATATATATAGCGTTGCATTCTGTACTATAATTTACCGTTATTTAAAAGACAAATTTGCAAAATTTTTGACCTCTCATATCCTATGAAGTGTTAGAAACTTCTAAATTGCCTTGGATTTATATTTTAAATTTAGATCTTATTATATTATTCATAATAATTTATTAAAGAAATAAAATAATTATAATATTATTAATTTATTTTTATATTGGGTTTTGGGTTTTATTATCACTTGTTATTATTCATATAGAAATATTAATTATTGGCTATGCCCCTTACTGTAAACCAAATGACGATTGGCATAGTTAAATCGAGTGGAAAACCGGATAAAAGGTTTTTATTAGGTTTTAATCCCAGTCTACCCTTATCAAACTGTTGAATTAGATACTTAAATCTGAGGCCGAATCCTCGAGTTTAGATTTGAAAAAAAGAGTTCCAAGTTATTCATTGTTATCTATACTACCCAATGGAATCTTCCTCTGTTAGCTTTATGAATTTTAATGTTTTCCACTTATCATATTTAAAATAGAAATAGTAATAGTACCCACGAATCTATGTACCAAATTTGAACTCATTCCGACGGTTTCGAAATTTTATTCTATCTTAGAATTCAATATCAAAAATCATAACTAAAATATATTCAAACCTATATCTAGATTTTTATTATAATTAAGTGTTTATTTATATTAAATAAAAAATTTTAAAAATATTCTAAATGTAAATTTTACTCTAGATTATACAAAATAACATATTTTATTACCACTTGAATTGAACACATGTTCTTATAATACTCTTAAACAACTCATAGAACATAACACGCAAGTTTAAATCAAAATATTCAATTTTACTATAAATAAAAATAAAAATTTATTAAATAAATATACACTCAATATTATATATTAAATTCTAATATTATATGTAAGTAAATTTTGCAAAAATACTAACATATACTAATTTTCAGGTTATTGAACTAGAATTTATAAATTTTTTTCAGAAATTTCCAAAATTGTTTCAATCATTAAATTAATTAGTTACATAGTTTTGGATTTCTATAAGACCTTAAGTATGAGAGCAATAATCTTGTAAATATAAAAATTTATATTTAAATTAATTAATTAAAAAAAATTATATATAAAATTTTTTTTTTCAGTACTGATTCAAGAACAATTTTACAAACAATATTTAAATATCTACATATACATATACTCAAAATTTATTCATCACCCTGTCCTCTTTTTTCTACAAATAACTGTTTCAATATATCTAAGAATAGCATTGAGAATTGTTTGATCGATTTTCAGTTTTCTTAGACATTTTAACTTTATAATAAAGCACCCCCACACACACACACACAAATGAAAAAAAATAAATTCACGGAAAATATTTAATACAAAATTAAAAAAAAAAAAAAAAAAAAAAAGTTCAATTACATTTTTAATTTTGATTTGATTTTGAAAAATTGCGTCACAATATATCGAAATCAAATATTTACTTCCGGTTCTATAAAACAAATATAAAAATAGGTACTAATAAAATTTTTACAGTTAGTTATTTTTAGATTTATATATATATATAATTATTTTTAATTTAACTGTTCATTTTTAGCTTAAAATTAAAATTACAGTTATTTTTAGAATTTAAAATTTTTTATACACGATTTATGCACTATATTGAATTTTAAAATATATATATATGTAAATTTACATATACGTTATGCAGTTATTTTTACAGTTATAAACTTTTTGGAATGTGAATGACCGTTTTATAAAACACATAACGGAATTTTTTTTTTATTTTATAATCGGATCAATTATGTTTCTCTTTAACACGAAAATCAATTTATTATTTTGGTGTTTTTTTTTTTTTTTAATATAACGGTAAATGAAAATGTAAATTTAAAAAAAAAAATTGTAAAATATAACTGTTCTTTTGTTTTACTAGTTTTTTGGTAATTAATTATATTTAAAAAAATTTAAAACTAAAGCGATTTAATATATACATATATATGTGTATATGTTCCGGTTTGACAATCCGGAAATAAACAAGAAAAATATTAAACTGTCTTATTTTACTGTTATATTTAAACTGTAAAATTTATAAAAATCCCGTTAGGGAAATCATAATAATAAAAATAATATTGTAACAACATAACAACACTTTACAAACAGTTATTTCATATTTATTTTTATTTTTTTTTTTTGTTTTATTTTTAATTTCACCGTTAAAAACAAAAAAAAAAAAAACAAAAGACGTTGTTTTGTCAAAGTTGTTTGCCTTAAATTTTATTTTTAAAATACAAAACCCAACACCCTGCACTCCTTTCCCAAATTGGGGTGGAGTGCAATAAAAATAAATAAGAAATAAACGAAGTTAAAGTTTTCATATACATATAGTAAACCTTAAGGATATAATTTAAACGGTTGTTATAACCTTTGGGAACATCATGTTTGTTTGCGAAATTAAAAAAAAAAAAAACAAGCAGACATGTATGAATGTATGTAGTTTAGTTATGGATATAAAAATATTTAGGGCATTTGCTATATTAATTTTTTGTTCTGTCATTAAAAGGGTAATCCATGAAAAAAAAGGTTAATTAGATTCTTAAGAATAAAATAATATTAATATAAAATTAACTAAATGTTTAAATGTATTTAATAATAGTGTATATAGTTAATTAATGGCGCCATTAGAAAATTGTTAAAGAGAAGGAATAAAAAAAATAATCTATTTGAAATTAATAAGTAAGATGTTGTTTTTTAAATCAAAAATTTTAGATTTTTACCTTGGGGCTCTAGTTCGCCCAACTAACATTTATATTCTAATTATTTTTCGCAGCTAAATTTTAGCTTTTACAACGTCATCCTAATGGACTAGAATAACTACTTTGCAACTAATGCTAATTTACAAGTTTTCGAGTCATGAAAACGTTAGCACAACCAAAAATAAATTTAAATAGCTTTTGCTATAATTATGATACTATTATGATACTATAACTATTTTGTAGTTTCAGTATCATAATAGTCACACAGCTAATTTTCTTTGTTACGTTTTCAAAACGTCGAGAAAGCCAAAATATGATCACCGCAACATCATGATCACGTCATAAGAACATATTCATTATTTTTGGACCTAGTAAAAATAGCTAAATAGCTGCGAATTTTTGCTGTGGCAACGTTTTGGTGACCTAGAATTGCTAGTTGGGGATTATAAACTGCTAAAGTAATGCATCAACTTTAATAACTTCCTAATAACACTTAATTGATTTCCTCACAACGGAATAATTTTAATGTGCCTTTAGCAACAACATTTTTTTATATCCCTCCCGTGAATACGGGTATATTAAAAATGCTCCTCCGTTTGTAACACATGATCTTGACATGATAAATATTGATTCAATATGAAAAGGATCAGCGTTGAAAAATAAATCAATCCAGCTATGTGTATATGTCCGTCGTTTTCGTCGAGTTTTAGCCAACTTCTAGGCTCCCTATTGATTTTGGTTAAAATCGAAAACGAGGCCTCGGTTAGCTGCCACACAATTTTTTTCACTCTTCGAATCTAATAATACTGGGAGGGTGGAAATTACACACGATATGTTATGTAAGAAGGAGATAAGTTTAATGAAGTTTAAAAACTTTATGGCTTCAATTTTGAGGAGCTGCCATAAAAATTTTAGAACTCTGCTTAAATATCTAAACACTACGAAGTTTAAATTAAAAGCATAGGGAAATAAAGTAATGCAGCAAGCTTGTTGGCAAATTTCGAGATTTATTGGGACAACAAAACCAAGAGTTGCTGTCATGAATACTGCTGCAACTACAGCACATATCTTTGCAACTAATAACACTAGAAAATAAAAAATTAAAATCTATAGGCAATATTGAGGTTTTGAAAAATTTGAGAGGTTTCAAGAAAATAGTGAATACCTCTAGTTTTATTAATTCATTAAAATAATTTAAAGCAACCCAGTTTCTTCGATTTGCTATAATGGACTTCAAATAACGTTTTAAAGTGTTAAAAAAAAACCTGTTGTTGAAAGCCCCATAAAAAACATTCGCATTTTATGCTAATCAAATAGCTTTTTGATTAACGTATGGTCCGAATTTTCAACGCAGATACTATAGTGTCTAGCAAATATATATATATGTGCAAAAATCAGTTTATTTTCAATCGATGTTACACAACTTTTTACTGTGGGTGGCCCCTACAATAAATTAAAAAATAAATCCAGGTGAAAACTTAAACGGCATATGTGGAAATAAATGAAAAAAAATATATATATTTAGCATAACATGGAAATAGGTTGTAAATTATAAAAATAACTAAAGACATTTATTTTAGAAACAAAAGAAATAATAACACATTATCTTATGCACCTTTGTTAAGTAAAAATTTATGCAGAGAGGTTCGACGACGAAAGCCATTTTAGTTGTTCTAGTTTAATCAAATTGTCCCATGTTCTTTATGGCTTTTTAGGTGTATTTTCATTTTCATATTATAAGTTAGGCTTTTTTTATTTATTTATGTTTTTGGAGCCTCACTTACAACCAAATGAATAAAAAAACAAGTATTGAAATAACAGTAAGTCGATATAACCGACTTAGAAATCGTTACTCTATACCTGAAAAATTCAATTAACAGTTACACGAACCAACACCTTCAAATCAATTCTCATAGATTTCATTAACATTAAGCAAACAAAACAGAACTGGTATGTTATGCCAAATTTTAAATTTCCAACTTTATTAATTCCGAAGATATGCTGATTAGGTCTATGAAGGTGGGATGCAGGTATTTGAACCACTACTTTTAAATCCTTTCACATTTCAAAAACATAAAGGAAACATGACTATACACTCTTTTACCAAATTTCACGTTACAATCCTTTTCAACTTCGAAGATATGCTTATTGGATCTTTGGAGGCATGTTGAAGGTATCTAAACAACACTTTGATAGAATTCAAAACTTAAGATAATAATGGAAACAGAACAGAACTATCTTCTACCAAATTTCAGGTTTCAATCTTAATTAATTTCGAAGATGTGCTTGTTAGCTCTATAATGGTGGGTACCCGAATAACAACTTCTATAAATAATTTTTCAAATATACTTACATTTTATTTTATATTGTATTTTATTAATGAAGGATATGTTGTTGATGATTAATTTCCTTCTCTATATATGTATGAATCATTTATTTTTCCGGATTTTTGTGAATCAATATAAAAAAAACTCCCCTAAAATTAAAATGAAGCAGAAATTTCCTTTAATGTTTTCTAAATCATTTCCTTATCTTTGCTTCTTTTTTAAGTAGCCCCTAAATTACCTCCCATACATTTTATCTTGTTTTGATTCTTCTATACATTTTAAGGTTCCATTATATTGTTTCTATTTATATTTATTATAAATGAATGTGATTTAGCATATTATGGTATAGAGAATATTATATATTTATATATATTATATATATGGTATATAATATATGTATATTGAAGCCTACATCATTTATTTTTGGTAATATAATTTTTTTTTTATTTAAATCAAAATTGATGAGATTTTTTTTAATATGAAGACATGGTCAGAATTTTGTTAACAAACTATCAATGATTTTGGATGTTAAACTAGTATGTGTGTATTCATATTGTATAATATTGAAAATAGCTTAAAATATATTTAAAATACTTTAGAAATAAAATTACACTCTGAATACGACAGCTTAGAGGTTAATAACCATATTGTAGGACTAGACTTAAGTTGATGCCTTAAGGTTGAATAAATTAATTAGAATATGACTTAATACTTTGTACAATTCCCCGCCGCAAGTCTGCAATTAGTTTACCAGATCTGCAAATATTTTAACTAACCACTTTTTTTCATATTATATATATTAGATTAAGATGTAACAGTGCTGCAATGGTAAAAATCAGCATAATTATAGGTAAAATTATTATATAATATCAAAATAATGGAAAGCAGTCAGCATAAATCTTATATTAGTAATCTTATATTATCTGCCCATTAGAAGACACTGAACAAACTGAGGGAACCCTATTAAGTTAAACTCTGGATCTCAGCGCATTCAGCAGATTTTTTCAGCAATTAAAAAGCCAACGAACTGGTTAAAAGAGTCAAAGCCGACATCAGTCAATAGAACTCTCACTCTCGAAAGTAAAGCGAAGGATCATTGGCTATGCTTCATCGGTTCATTTCAGACGAAGGCCTGAAAGCATGAACCGAAGGCATGACGAGATGCAAGTAGCAATCAAACTAAATAAAAAATTCCTGAAACAGAATATAAGAGTGAAGACTAATAACAGAAATAATTCAAAATTTATATAGAATTTCTTAGCGAACATAAAATTTATTTTTTATAGAAACAATAATTTTTCCAGCTTTATAAACTTATTTTACAATTTATTATGTCATATAAAAGTCAAAAAAAGAAAGAACAAAAAAAAGGGAATCCCAATAAAATGTCAATAAATTTCGATTTATTTTGTATATTATTTTTTTTATTAAAGCACGCGATAAACTAGATAAAAAGCAATATACATTTTATTTAAATTTTTTATTATTATTTAGAATTTAATGCTCTTATTTGTCGATAATTGTCCTTCCAATGATTATAAGATGTAGTAGAAGTATAAGTAATTTTAATAAATTTCGCAATTCAAATGCATATATTGGTTTTTCAGTTTTAAGTTAATAAATGGAAAAATTCATAATTACTTTCAGAGATCTTTCTTTAATAGCTAGGGAGATATAGTTATTTGGCCATAGGAAGCATGTAATAGTTATACCCAAACTACATCTCCGTCTATTCAATCTAATTCTCAGAACTTTTTCAAATTTGAAGTTTTTATCTTTAACTATTACATGCTTCCTATGGCCAAATAACTATATCTCCCTAGCTATTAACTTTGTGAGATATGGTTATTTGATATTTAGAGACGTTCGAAAGCTACTCGAACTGCATATTCACCTAAAATATCAGGAACGAAAAAGAGTTAACATGTAAACTTCGAATATATGATTTTTAGGTATTGGGATACACGTACAGCCACCCGAAAAAATATTTCGTTCCTCAGATAAAGAAAACATGTCAGAACTTCTTTCTATCGAACTTGAAGGTATTTTTCGGCCGTCTATCCGCACGATAATTCAAAAACTAAAGGCGTTAGGATTCTGAAATATTTACAAAATGATTTTTATACAAGAGCAACCTTTGCCATTGAAATCCAGTGAATTTGCACAACTAGTTTGAATAGCTGCCATACAATTTCTTTTTTGTATTTCGAATGTCTACAAAAAATTAGTTGAGTTGTATGACCAAAGTTTGCATAAAATCTAAATATAATAAAAGACAAACTGCTGCTGCTGCTGCTGCTGACTAGCGAGCCCTATGTTATGTTAAGTGTTATTCACACATGTAACTTACTTCTAATTACAAATACTTACATACAAAAGAGAAAGAAAAAATGAAACTGATAAAATGTAAATTATGAACAGAAAGAAACAAAGATCAAAACGCATAAGAAATGTGTTAAAAGGTAGATACAGAAAATTATAATAAAAACGTATAAAGCTATTTTTTACATTTCAGTGTGTATACTTTTATTTTAATACCACTTACAGAAGTACAGAACTAATAACTAACTACTATAATGTTAATTTAAAATTGTTTAGGTAACGAATTTCCTTTTATTAATTCTGTAGCGGAATAGTAGGAGAAAAAAGAATATATATAAAAAGAGAAATTAAAATTATAGCTGTCGTCCGACAGGCTTTTTTACTAGTATAGTTTGCTTAGTGCAAGAGGTTCGAATAGCTGTCATACAACGTATATTTTCGTTTGCACATAACTTAGATTTATAAGAAATTGTGTATTTGAAATGTTGTCAAACATAATTAATCGAATGATATAATGTTTATATTAAACGTTCATGCGAATATCCTAGAGTTATAACATAGTTTACTCTACACTCTTCCTGGTTTGCTGTTGAATTCAATCAACGTAGAATTTAATTTTGGCATTTTGAACTTTAAAGTTGATATATAGATTAATATTAATACTAAATTAATATTAAACTATATGTCATTAATACTAAATCTAAAAATTTCATGCTTTTATATGAAGTGTTCTTTTAGATGTATTATGTCATTCGGTAACTAAAAATTCAATTTTATATGTATATGGATACGTAGTCAATGTTATTGTTATTAAATGCAATATATTAAAATTAAAATGACATTTGATTTACTATTTCTTAATCATAATTTAAATAATTTTAAATTTTTAGGTTAATTTAAAGTAATGTAGTCATAGAATTTTTAAACAAGCTTCATTTTAATCAAATTTCTTATTTATTTTAATTTTATATTTAAGTGTAAAAAAAATTTTTTTAATCTATCAATTTGACACATAAATATACATTATAATACACGTTCATACATGAAATGTCATTTAATTTTTTTTATTCATAAAACTTAAGTAATATGGTGTTTTTAGCACATTTTCAAAAAATTTTGTAAAAATGTGCCTATATAGCTTCACTCTGTCCGTCCGTCCGTCCGTCCCTTTTTACCTACGATTGACTAAAAAATATCAGAAATGGGTAGGTTTTGCAATAAAAATAATTTAATGTTAAAACTTTTTTTTGTAGCCCCCCCCGTTACGGAGCTACAGCCCCGCAAAGTCGAAAAAAGCCCCATATTTAAACAGTTATAATTAGAGTTCTATAAGGTATATTTCCAAACTGAAAACTGTAACAGACAGCTGTTCTTATAAGCTTTACAAATTTTTAAAAACCAATTGTATAGGGTTACCATACGGTACTAAAATTTACCGTTATTCAAAACTAAGTTTTACAAAATTTTTGGTCCCACATAACTTCGGAACGGCTAAATCTAGAAACTTGAAATTTTGGGAGAAGTTAGATCCTTAGAAATAAGTAAGAGTCAGTTAACAACATTTTTTTGTCACGCCCCCTCTTTAGGAGCTGTGCGGGGTCGAAAATTGAAATTTTGCTAAAAATTTAGCTTTTAAACACCTATAACTTGAATACCAGTTAAAATTTTTTTTTATTTGTATACAAAATTGAAAGCTCCAAAACGAGAGTTTCAATAAGTGTCAAAGGTTTTTCTTAATTTTGACTTTGTCCGTCCGTCCGTCCGTCCGTATGTTTACAAAAACTTTTACACCGTTTGAAATAGAGTAAAGAAATTTTAACCACGGGTAGATATTACAAAAAAAATAATTTCGTAGAAGAATTTTTTTCTGTAGCCCCACCCGTTACGGAGCTACAGCCCTTCAAAGTTGGAAAAAGCCCTATTTTTAAATTATTATAACATGAGTTTTGTTAAGTGTATTTTCAATTTGAAAACGGCAAAAGATAGCTGGTTTTATAAGCTTCACAAAAATATAAGGTTAAAATGTATAGGGTTACCATACGGTACTAAAATTTACCATTCAGCTAAACTCAATTTTTGCAAAATTTTTGGCCCCATATATCTTCTAAACGGTTCAACCTAGGGTCTTGAAATTTTGGGAGAAGTTAGGTCCTCCAAAATTAGTAGGAGTCGGTTAACAAAATTTTTTTGTCACGCCCCCTGTTTAGGAGCTATAAGGGCTCGAAAATTGAAATTTTGCTATTTTCAACCACCTGTAACTTTAACACCTGTTCAAATTTTTTTTTACAAATATGCAAAATTTATAGCTGCAGCATCATATTTCAACATACGTTAAAGGTTTTTCTTAAATTTGAAAGAGTCTCTTTAAATTGAAGAAATTGTTCTTTGTCTTAACCATTTTTGGTTTGATAATAATATTCTAGGTAAAATTCCAAATTTTGTTGGAGTTCAAAATTGATTTCCTAGAACCGAAAAAAATGGAAGGGTGAGGACAGGAGGGGGTGGGCAGATCCATCATAAGTTTGCTAAGCAAAAATTTGAAGGGCTACTAGGTCTTCAAAATTAAAACTTTTATGTTCTTATAAAACAATAACTTATTCACCATTGTAAGTTTTTCCAAAATTAAACGTTAACATTGAAGCTCCAACATTATATTTTGCACTTATTAACAGGTTTTCTTGAGTGCATTGGGGTTATATTCTAAGTAATTCACTATTAGTCATATAATTAATTATTAATGAAATAACAAAATTATAATATTATCATAATATATATTTTTATAAAAATACATGATAAAATACTCAGTAAGAAACCGTATATAATTTTAAAAATGTGCTTTTTAAAAACCCTTGGTTTTTTCCCCTCACTTGTTTTTTGTATTATCACTTGTATTTGTAATTTATATTGTACTTGATTTCATACTAATGCATACTTGGGTATCCATCCATAATAATTTTTTTTTGAAAGTGAGAAAGAGACAATATTAACATAACGGTAACTTGTTTTTTTGTCATTTTCTCATTTCCAAACAAAAAAAATTGGAAAAAAAAACAAAACGAATCTAGATCACAAATATTTTGTTGATTGCTTTCAATTTTTCCAATTGACATTTTGTTTATTCTGTTTTTTTATATTATGTACATATATGTAGGTATATAATATATACATATATGTATTTACTTATATTCATATTAATTTCTTATAAATCACATGATTTTATATTATTGTGTTCTCCATTTTTGTTTTTAACAGGAATTCAATTTTTCGATTTATTTTTTTTTCCTGTACACGAAATTTTTTGTAAAAGTTCTTTAGTCATGGAAAATATTTAGTATGCAAAAGAAAGTGGGAAAGAGAAAGAAAATAAATATAAATTCTTAAGAATATCCTTGGGATTAAAATTCATTTAGTTACCAAACTTTGAAGATTTTTAAACAAAGTAAATATGTGGGATTACAAATATGGCAGGATTGAGATAAAAGGCTCGATAAATCGTTCTGAACGTGTATTAATACACGCTAAACTTAAACAGAGCTACTACTCTATACAGTCAACATCACCCTCTTCGGAAATTTTGCCTAAACAGTTTCAAGTACCAATTTGTATCTACTACAATAGCTCTTTAAATGTATTTAAAAAGTTCTTAAATCAAATTTTAGATTAAAATTTCTGTAGATTGACAGTTTTTGCGTAATTACATTAAAAAAAGGAGACTTTTGTTTCCGTAGAACGCCAGCATTTTTCGCTATCATTAGTTTTAAGTGTCAATATTTTATTAATAGTTGAATTAAAAAAAAAGAAGCTTTTGTTTATTTTTTTGACATTAAAAATATGATGTTGAAGTTTCATTTTGCAAATTGTCTTAGGTTTTTATTTGTCTGTTAAACAGACAGTACACGAAAGTACGGGTTTACATTAGATAGCGCAGTATGTGTACGCCAGATAAGTTTTTTTGAACAGTGAAGTAAGTTTAATAAGACTGAGATTACAATAAATATTTATTTTTATGCTAATATTAAAGATAAAGATAAAGTTTTCGTATAAATTTAAATTAAATACATCAATAACTTTGAGATTTTGTGAAATCTTGATGTTTCTGATTTTTTGAAGTTTCTGACTTTTTGAATTTAAAACGAAAAAGAAATTCAAGAAAAATATATCGGTTTTTATAAGATTCCTCTAATCTAACACCCCTATTCTAAATTCCCTCGTACAGCTACGCCAGAGATAATATACTATCTCGAAAGTAATTCGTAGCCAATTTTTCTTAGAAAGTCTACAAGGGAATTTAGAATAGGTGTGTAAATATACATAATAATTTTTCTGAATCAAGTATTCGATTATTGAGCTTCGTATACTTTTCACCTAAATATATTACATTTCCATTTAAAATCAATGTAAAAATAACGTAGCGAAATACTTACTGAAAACCGAAAATTTCGTTGTTAATTTTTGATCTGATCACGAAATGAAAATGCGCTATAGAAATAGGTTTTCAAAAATTTCCCGATAGATGTCACTACAGTCATTAGAAGTTTTTTTTCATTGCGAAATAGATCAAATAAATGTCTAACAATTAATTTAACTGCGAACTATTTGAAATTTTATATTTTTTACTTAAGTTTTGACAAAATGCCACCGATATCTAAATATATAAAAGCGAAAGTTTGTTTGTTTGTTTGTATATAGCGAATAGACTCCTAAACTGCCCAGCCGATTTTCATGAAAATTTGTATATAGAGGTTTTTGGGTACGGAAAGAAATCGTGGCCCAAAAATTTTTTTCTAACGAACCGCCAAGTTGTGGTGCAAATATTGGGGCTGTGGTGCAAGTATTTAAACTTTTTTGTTCTAAAATGGAAACGGTTTGACCGATTGACTTCAAATTTTGTGTACGTGATGGTCTTTGAGAATTGAGTTGACACTAATAACTGTTTTGGAATTTGTTAACCCATGTCGGGCCGACGGTTGGTCAAAAAAAATTTTGAGTCCAAATTTTGTCCGATTTTACGAAATACTGCTTTGGCTAAAAAGAAAGCCCCAAAATAAATAAATTTTGGAATGTAGTTTGTACTGCTTTGAATTACAGAAAGTTTCAAAAATTACTAGAATATTCCTAGAAAAATCGTTTTAAAAAAATTGCTTTCATACATTTACAAAATTTACATGTGTAAACCGTGTGTAATTTTTGTGTTAACTTTTTACAGTAAAATCAACTTCGATTAAACCTCCATTGAGAAGCGCAGTAACGCGCACCGGGTATTGGCTATTTAATAATAAATCCCGTATTTTTGTCTTCGTTTATAAGAAAATTATTTATAAGAAATTCAAATATTTTTTTTTTTGTTTACTTACGTCATATCTAAATTTTTGTTTTACAATACGATTTATTAATATTGATTAGCCCAATACTACTCGTAAGTCCACAAAAAAAATTTTTGCGTATACATAAAAGGTAAAAATTTGGATGAACAGCGTTCTAAACTTTAAATGTAAATTCTACCAACATTTTTAACTATATGCGTTTTTTTTTGTAATCTGAGCAGAGCATGAACATTAAAAAAAAAATTTTTTTCTTTTTTTAACTCTGAGCGGAGCGGTTAACTCTGAGCGTTTAACTCTGAGCGGGCGTGCTCTACGTGCTCAGTGGAAATGTATCGAGCACAGCTGAGCAAAATAAAATACAAAGAGATTTGACGTTTGTTTAAGATTTTACTTGTAAAACAAAAGTCAAAATGGTTTATTTATTTTTAAGTTATCTTGTTTTAATTTAATTTTTTGACAATTTAAAATGAAAATGACAATTTTTTCTAATCGTGTTTTTTTATAATTAAATCTGAACCCTCTGAACGTACTTTATTCATGCTTTGCTCAGAGTGTGCTCGTTTTGTTTAGAGCGTGCCCAGATCTATGCTCTGAAAAAAAAACGCCTTATATAAACTTATTCAATTAATGAAATACGTCACTGTTCTTAAAAGTAGATTTTTATTGAATTCCAAACAATTAATTTGGAAAATTTCTAAATAATTTCTATTAAGCTATTCAATATTTTTTTTAGAAATTATATATACCAGACATACATTAAACATTTAATGTGGCTTTTTTTTTATTAGAAAGCAATCAATTTAAATTTTATTTTTTTTATTTTGTTTATTCGAATTGAACTGGAAGGAAAATGGGAAAATTTCTATTATTATCCATTATCCATTGTTAATAGTATCAATATTCAGTATTGTCTAGTCATGCCAATTTTCACTTAATACAAAGCATTAAAAAAAAAAATTATATGGTGATAAAATCTAAAAAAAAAAAAAGATTAAAACTTTGAATGACATGATGATATTTTTCAACTGAAAAAACCAATAAAAGAATATTAAAAAAAATTAAATAGTTTTGTTAGGGATAAACCGTACTTGCAATATCTTTTAAATCAATCGATTTAATTAATTGTATCTATTGTAAAAAAAAAAGATTATTTCGATTTTGAATTATTTTCTCATCTCATTTGTTTTTTTAATCGATTGTTTTTTTTGTTTTTATGAAGTCTGAATTCATGCAAAAAAAAATTGGACAGACAAAATTTAATTATCTGAAAGTTATTAGTTAAACTTTGTATATGTTTTGGGATGATTATTTCGGTGGAATTAAATAGAATTACTATTAAATGATCTGTTTGTTTTTTTTCAATTTTAAATTATACGTATACATAATTTTTTTGCATAGTTTTATTGAAACAATAGTTACTTTAAAATTTAAATTAAAAATTTTTATATATTAAATGAAGTTTTAAGCAAAGGAATGTAAATTATAGCATTTATCAACGTGAATTGACGCCCAAAAGTTTTTTAAAGGTTTTTCGTTACTTTACTTTTAGTTAGAAACGGTTTAACCGATTGACTTTAAATTATGTATACCTATACGTTTTCCACTTTGAGAATTGAGTTGACACCATTAACACACTTAAAATTTATTAACCTATGTTGGCCCGACTGTTGGTCAAAAAAAAATTTTGGTAGTAAATTTCTAAGGCTAGATTTTTTGTTTTAAAAAAATTACTTTACTACATTCTTGAATTAACATTTACACCATGTGTAATTTGTGTTAACTTTGTTTACTAACAGCAATTTCAATTAAAAACCAATTGAAAGGCGCAGCAAACCTCACCGGTTATTAGCTAGTATATAATAAAATATAAATACCTAACTAAATCACTTTGAATCTATGTTCGACAAAAACTTGTAAACCTAATTTTATTTAGAGAAATCTAGATATTTTTTTCTGAGATTTATCGTTTATTTTCTATTTATGTATTTTACATTTGTCAGTTTTATTAAAATGCCATAATAAATTAATAAAAAATATTAATGGCTGCAGCAAATAATGTTTGCTAATAAACCAAAATATTGTGTGGAAAGCTTTAAAATATTGTAAATATGGACTTTGAACAAGTTCATTAAAAATATTATTAGTTTCCCTTATTTTAACCTTTTTATTATTTATTACCCACAAAATCAAAAAAAAAATATAAAACGTCAAACTTTATGTCTTTAAATACAAATACCTACAAAGAAAGAGTAACTCCCGTTTAATTTTCAATTGGACCAAAAAAAGCACTATGAATTATAACTTTTATAATATAATATGAATTATAAAATTATATAACTTTTCTGTTATTATTGGTATATAAAAAAAATAGACGCAGTCATTCCGCTGCCATGAAAAAGGTTGTTTAACTTTTAACTTTTTCGCTTTCTTTACGTGTTCAAATGTCAAATAATTGAACTTTCATAAATATTTTTTATTGAAAAATCAAAAAAAAATATATTAGAATAAAAAATTAATAAAATTATTAATTCTTTTTCTATCTTGGATTTAATAATATCAAACCATTATTCAAAATAGCTACACAATAAACTTTAAACTATTGAATATTTTTAAATACATGAAATTTGTAAACAAAACAATGTCAAAACACGCTGTCATGTAAATTTCATTGTGGACACTAATGAGTAATGAGAGTGTCATTGTAGAAAGGCCACAACGTTTTTTTTTCTGCAATTCAAATAATATTTGAAATAATAAAAGTAATCTTCAGAAAAATATAAAAATTTGTATTTCCAATAGTATGTTGAATAAAAATTTGCCTTTAAAATTTAAATGTGTTTTCTATAAATCTTTTCAAGGATTTATAGATAAAACGGTTTTACACCGTTTTAAATAAAGCAATAAAATTTACCTGAGGGTATTCACCTAATACAAAAAAAAAATTAATTTTATGAAACAACATTTTCTGTACCCTCCGCATCCGTTACGGAGTTACAGGCACCCGCAAAGTGCGAAAAAGATTAATATTTAAATTTTTATAAAAGTTTTTAGGGTTGCCATGCGATTTTTTAAAATAAAATTTTGCGAAACTCTTTTTTTTTTTTATCTTCCAAAGAATTTGTGTTAAAAACATGAAATTTTGAGATAAATTAGATCTTAAAAAATAAGTTGAGTATATTTTAGGATAACTTTTCAGTATGGCCCTCCATTAAGAAGCTATAAGGAATCAAAAATAGAAATTTTGTAGTTTTTAAACACCTTAACATTTCAAATACGTATCTATAGGTACTTCAAAAATTAAAACTTTAACATTATATTTTAATGTGTGTTAACAGCTTTTCTTAATTTTTAAGAGTTTTCCTAAAATTAAAAAAAATTACTGTTAATTTTTTACAATTTTTCCTATAAATATTTATAATAAAATTCTATACCAAAAGGTCTAAAATTATTATAAAAATTTTCATTTTCATTACTTGTCTTGAATTCATTCTATATTCTTAAACTTTTTAAATCAGCTGATTAACAACAGCTTGTTTATTAGAATATATATAAACAAAAATAGCTTTTAAAATTATGAAAATTTTTAAATACATACAAAAAAATTAGATTAAAATACACACATTACACATTAAAAAACATATGCGATTAGAGCATAATTAAATTTAAATACTCTAGGGTTTTCTTCTCTCCTCTGCTTCAAGAGACAAGATTAAAAAGGTTTTTTTAGAGCAATGTATTTTTTATTTTGATAATTTCATAATTTAATTCGTATTATCAGCGGTCAGCGCACATTTTAAATAACATGACGTCATTCATTTGAAAAATGTTTTTGGGAAAACACCGAACTTGAAATTTTGTGAGAGCTATATAATTTTATGAGAATTTTGTTTTTGTTTTTTTTTATGCTGATTGCTGATAATCTTCTGATAAACAGTTAAAGAGCGAAGCGAAGCGAATGAATGAGTAAACAATTTAAATTTTGAATCATCGCATTCGCATTCAGTAGAATTCATCGCTATATATTAAAGTTTTTGTAATATTATTTTAGTTGATATTTGAACGTTATTCAAAAGTGATTATAAAAATATTAGTTTTAAATTTTTTTAAATATTTTTTAAAATAAATAAAAAAAAACAAAAAATAAAGTGAGTATTTAATTAATTTAAAAGTTTTACCTGTTGTTAAAAGATATTGTGAATTATTTTTAGCATTCATATCCAATTTAATAGTTATAAATAATTATTAAATTAATTATTAATTTTGCACGTAGTTTTTTGTTTTTGTTTTTTTTTTTCAATTGAAGATTTTTTATTATTAATTTTTTTCTTTACGAATAAAAAAAATACACAAATACAGCAAAATACTTTTTCTTTCGATTAAAACTTTATATATTATCCCTTAATAACACACAGAAGTTACTGTAATTGCAACATTTCACTAATTTCTTTATTTTCTCCGAAATTTTTTTTTTTTTTTTGAATTTAACAAAACGAATTTGTATTTAACAAAATTAACAACATAACAAAATTATTTAACATGCGAAAAATTAGAAAAAAAGAAAAAAAAAAAAAAAGTCAAAATTATAAGAAAAAAAGAAAAAAAATTTCTAATTTAATTTATATTTGAATTTTTTTTTTGAAAATTAAAAAGAATAATAAATTATGAAATTGACAGATATTATAATTTTATATTATTATATACATATACATATATATATATATTTTTTTAAATTTATATTATTCATAATAACATTGCATTTACATTCATTCATTGAATAATCAAAATACAAAATATTGCTGATACAAATGATTATTAAATTTGATTAGAAGTTTTCTATAATGATATTGTATATACATATATACATTATATAGCTACTATATCATGATAGAATTTTTTTAATCAATAAGTAAGATACTTATACATATATAAAATTTTATACATATTCAATTTTTAATTTGATATGAATGATTTTTTTGAAAGTTCTAACTGTTTAACTGTTTGGCTAATAGTACATTGGTATATGTATGTATGTATGTTGATACAGGGTGGCAGGATATTTTTTTTATTATTAGAATAGATTTTAATAAATTCTACATACAATTTAAATGTGAGATGATTACTGAGTTTAATCTGACCGATAGCTCGGTTCGGTGGTAAAGTGGCGGCTTTTCAATCGAAAAGTCTCGGTTTCAAACCCTGATCGGATCATATCTAATAAAAAAATATAGTGTATATATTACAATAATTTAATAATAAGTCCAAATGTCAAAACAGCAAAGGATTAATATTATCAGGCAATATTTACTATTTTTTGATACTTCAAATAAATGAATAAATAAATTCTGGGTCTTGCAACATGTATAGAAACATCTTAGATTTTCTAATATTACAAAAGTAACACAAGTTATTTAAATAAAGAAATCTATCAATTATATAAAGATAATATGTTATTTTATTGTTTGGCACAAACATATTGTCAAATACAATCATTTTATTTTATGGGTTTCATTTTTTTTTTATCAATATCGGGGAGTTCCCTATGTATATATAGTTAATGAGTATTTACTTTTTCGCCTCTATGAAAACGGGAAAATTTTAAAAATAGATTTGTCACATTGTTATTAATAAGCATTGTAAACATAAAAAAGTTTTCATTCTCCCAATTAAATACTGCCAAATTAAAGGTATTCCCCTTTTTGGTTGTCTTTTTTAGCACATTTTCAAAAAATTTTGTAAAAATGTGCCTATATAGCTTCACTCTGTCCGTCCGTCCGTCCGTATGTTTACAAAAACTTTTACACCGTTTGAAATAGAGTAAAAAAATTTTAACCATGGGTAGTTTTTGCAAAAAAAATAATTTCGTAGAAGAATTTTTTTTCTGTAGCCCCACCTGTTACGGGGCTACAGCCCCCCAAAGTTGGAAAAAGCCCTATATTTAAATTGTTATAACAAGAGTTCTGTTAGACATATTTTAAATCTGAAAACGGTAATCAATAGCTGGTTTCATAAGCTTTATAAAAATGTTTAGGGTTGCCATACGGTACTAAAATTTAACATTACACAAAACTCAATTTTTGCAAAAAATTTGACCACACATATCTTCTGAACGGTTTAAGCTAGGGTCTTGAAATTTTGGGAGAAGTTAGATACTCAAAAATTAGTAGGAATCGGTTAACAAAATTTTTTTGTGCAGGCCCATGTTTCGGAGCTATAAGGGCTCGAAAATTGAAATTTAGCTGTTTTTAAACACCTGTAACTTGAATAACTGTCCAAATTTTTTTTTAGTGATATACAAAATTCAAAGCTCTTTAATTATATTTCAACATGTGTCAAAGGTTCTTCTTAATTTTGAAGGGTGACGAAGCTACAGCCCCTGCAAATTCCAAAAAAGCCCTATATTTAAATTGATATAACAAGAGTTCTGTTAGGTTTATTTTCAATCGAACGGTAGAAGAGAGGTGCTTTTATAGGCTTTTCAAAAATATGTCGTTCAAATCTATAGGGTTGCCATACGGTACTAAAATTTACCATTATATAAAACTCAATTTTTGCAAAATTTTTCGTCCCATATATCTCCTAAACGGTTTAAGATAGATCCTCAAATATGATTAGGAGTCGGTGAACAAAATTTTTTTGTCAAGCCCCCTGTTTAGGAGCTATAAGGGCTCGAAAATTTAAATTTTGCTATTTTTAAGCACCTGTAACTTGAATACCTGTCCAATTTTTTTTTTATTAATATACAAAATTTAAAGGCATAACATTATATTTTAACATACATATGTTAAAAGTTTTTCTTAAATTTAAAAGTGGTTCCTTAAATTGGAGAAAGTGTCTTTCAGTTTTACCCATTTTTGCTTAGATTGTATAATTCTAAGTAAAATTCCAAATTTTTGTGGAATTTACAATTTAATTCCTTGAACCTAAAAACATGGAGGGGGACGGAGGGTGGGGGGAGGTAGATGAAGTTAGAAAGTTAGATCCTTGAGAAACTTGGCAACCTTCTCCATTGAAGGGCTATAACAACTTTAAAATAAAAACTTTACTGTTAGCAGTAAATTTTATAAGTAAGCAGTAACTATTTCCAAGTAAATATTTCCAAAGTTAAACTCAGTATGTAATACGATATAATTTTGAAAATGTGCTTTTTTAAAAACCCTTGGTTTTTTTTCATCACTTGTTTTATTTTACTTTCTCATTAATCGGTTAATTTGCTGCTCAGATAAATTTTGTAGTCCACATATTCTAAGAACTTTAGTACAATTAAAATAAGTGATAGAATGAATTTGGGAATAGAATCAGAGGAAGAAATAAATTAAAAAGAGCCCTAGAAGTCGATTCGGTGTTTCATTAAATTAATTTAAAATAGGCAATTGAATGCTCGAAAGTGAAAACATTTACATTCATAATTTCGGACATCCAACATAATGTATTATTAAATGAAACCATCATTCAACTCTAAGCGTACATCTTACGTTGAAAAGTAAAATAAGATTTCAGAATCAGTTTATTATAGTTTTAGCTTTCTTAATTATTAATACTGTAGCAGAATTTTAGAACTGACGTTATAAGTTCGTGTGTCTGTTAAAAACGAAAACTCGTGTAAATTTCAACCGATTTTGATGAAATTTAATATAAATGCTTTCTTTGTCTATAGTACGGTTTAGTTCGTACATAGGCCAAATCGGACCACAAGATCGAAAGGCTCTCATACAAAATAACCAGACTTTTAAAAAATCTTGAGTTCCAACCATAGAAATGAGTTCAAATTTGGTACATTTAAAATTAGTGGGTTCCCATGAAGAGTAGCTTTTTCCCATTAATTGTCACAAGTATCATGATGTTTATATAAGTATCATGATGTATAGGAATTTCGAAAATTTCAATTTCCAATAGTTCAAAATCTCCACGATTTTAATAAAATTTAGTATGAATGGTTTTTTTTTGCCAAAATAAAGAACTATTTCGCAGATAGATAGATTCCAAATTGGACCATGGGATCACTCTGATATAACAAGCAAGTAAAATAATGTTGATTGAAATTTAGACTTGGTTTTCATGATTTTTACTGAACTTTAATAAAGGACTGGATTGTAATTTACAGAATTTTAATTCACTCCATTTCAATATACACCGCGATGGCGACCAAATATTAAATTCAAAATAAAAATGTTTTTAAATATACTCTTTTCATATGAACTTGATCCATGTTTTTCATTTCATATAAAATTTTTCTATTTTCTAACGATTTCCGTTATATTCTTTAAAACGGCCCACTATCTTCAGACCTAGAAGCCATAAAATAATGTGATTTGATAAACTTCATTCCCATTTCTGCAATAGAAACTAAAAGAGGAAAAGCAAATAAAACAAGTCCCAAAAAATTACACCTAAATTTTTGAGGTTTACATTTAAGAATTTGCTTTATATATTTGAATGAATAATTTAGATTAATACTTTTTTTTTAATTTGATCCAACAACCGGATCCCAAGAAACGGAATTGCTTAAAAAAAGGACCAATATAATTTTAAAAGTTTCGGAATATTTTTATTCGAAAAAATACCAAATTTATTTGATTCAAAACATATTTCACGCGAAAAAGGACCAATTTTATGTGAAAAGAGTATACATAAATTCATAAAATTTCTTTAACTTTACTAATCTGTAACAAAACTTAATTTATAAAATAAAATTTTTTAACAGAATTTAAAATAATTTATGACTATAGAGATTATAGTTTATAAAAACTTTTAATTTTTTTACCCCAGATTATCATTTTAAAAAATATTGTTGTAATAATTTGTTAAATTTAAATATTTAAATGTTGATTCCATAAAATTTTATGTAAAAAAAAAGCCCACAAAAGTATAAAAACTTTAAAACACCCAACATTTAAAATTGGCTTTGCTATTTTGTTTTATTTTGTTTTTTAGGATGAGAGCGGAACCAAAGTTGTAATTTGTAAATTTTCTGTAAACTTATTTTTAGTATAATTCTGATGGTCATGGTATTATGAATAGCTACTACTCATACATACATATTATGTATACAAATGTATATATATACAAATGTATATATGTATAACGAATGTTCAGTCCTTTAATAACCATTGGTAAGGATGTCCAAATAACCATTGGATATTTAACAAAATTTATAGTTAGTATAATTTTGTTTTAAAACATTGCTTTGCTTTTGGGAGGAAACCGAATTACAATGTTGTTAAAAAACTTTTGTATTGTGGTTTCCGTTGTCTGGTATTCAAACGTGTAAAACTCTAAATAAGCTGTAAAATCACAGTAGAAAATCTTTTATTTCAAATTATGTGATATATTGTTAAAAACCAAATTTTTTTCTTTTTATTTTTTTAAATTTTAAAATATAAAATATAAATTATATTTACGAAGCTTAAGCTGTATAGGATTATATACTATGGGTATCTGCTAGATAAAGATTATTTATCGATTGGACACCTTCGTTAGTATAAGAATGATGATAGTAAATGAAAGATTAAACTTTCGGAATGAGTTCGAATTTGGTACATAAACTATTAGGGAATAGTGGGTACTCATTAATAGTAGCTTACATAAATTGATTCTAGTATCATATGAAGTCTAGAGATTTTAGGAGTTTGGGGAATGTCAAACTCTAATAATTCATAATAATGTTAACCGATTTTAATGAAATTTGGAACTATTTCGCAGAAGGGTAAAATTGAACCACTGAATCAGACAGGCTTCCATATACAAATCCCATTATGCAAAAAGAAAAGCTTGGATTTAATTCTACATTTCTTTATTTTTTAAGGATTTGGTAAAATCTTTACTTTGCATTTATAGTTATTAGCCTTGGGTCATTTTTCTACATAAAGTTTCTTTGCTGCTTCTGTTGATTTAAGGCACATCTGGTTCCTCTAAGCTTTTGCATCGCAATTGTTTTTCATCATAAATTCTAGCTCGCGTGCAGTATTTGCAATCCTCTTTAAAACTAATTAATCCTGCAGATTTTTCCAGCAGATTTCATTCAAATGTTTGTCAAGGAATTGTTTCTGACACTTTTCGGAGTATTCAATAAGCGAACACAAGTTTGAGAGTTTCAATTTTCCCGTATATTATTAGCTTCGTTTAATACCATTTCAAAGTTCAAATCTATTAAAATGAAATCGAAGGATTACTATAGATTACTTGTGTAAAAGAGATAAATTATACATAAAAAAAAAATTTTAAAATATGTCTCGTATCATCCACAATATTGACTATGACTAACAATATATGTGTACTGTATTCTTCCGGAACCTTTTTTAAATGTCTATTAAAATAAACTTAATTCTCATTGCTATAACACGGCCATGCAATTTTCTTAAAATCAATAAAAAACAACAATTTAAATTAAAAAAAAAAATACCGTAAGGTAAAAAAAATTTTAAACTTTTAATATTGTAATGAAAATATTCTAGACACGTAATTTCCGTTCAATCACCACCCACGCATATACAGACAGATTTCTATATATAAAAATTACTATATACATATTAGATTTAAAGAAAATGCCTATGATAACAGGATAGAAAAATTTTTCAATCAATATTATTGCTGCTATTTTTTTTAATACATTTCTAGATATTTTATCCCTTCCTCAAAATATAACTGTTTATCCTCAGTTCCTGCCTGTAACTTCTTCTCTTCTTCAATTTCACATGATATTTTATTTTTATTTTATATACCTACAACACTTTAAAATTAGTGCATGATATACTGTAAATATCTGAAATGTCATTTTTACAGTTCAGGAATGAATTATATGGAGTGCTTCGATTGAAGGTCTTAAATTGAATTGATGGTTTAAAATATTGTAAATTTGCCTTTAGATATACCGAATTTAATATTTAGAGGAGTTTGAAGGGTACATTAATTGGATGTGGTTTAGCAAAAAATTTTACACTTTAATTTTTATTATAAATGCCTAAGAAAATGCTTTAGGTTCCTATTTGAAGGCATCCACTAAGTTATGTTATGTATGGGCTAGAACTATGGACTATGGTTCAGTTATTTTAATAATTATTAACACAGAGCTTTTCGTTGCTAGATTTTGGCTAATCAATAGGTTTATTATATTACACGAAAATTATAAATGTATAATTATATAATATCCATAATTTGTGATGGCTTAATCAATAATTATTAATTATATGTATATCTGTAATTAAAATATACATTAATTATTAATATAAACCAATAATTTAATTGAATAATATAACTCACAGATATAAAATACATCATAACTAAAATAAAAAATTATAAAAATACGCGTTATTTTTTTTGAAATCAGAGCACTGCATAAACTGTCAAAAAAAATCCGTTTATTTAACTCCGAGCGCTCAGAGCTTGTGATTCTTATTTTTTATTTTTAAATCAGAGTGTGTTCAGGTCTACTCTACACGCTCAGTTGAAATATTTCGAGTATGGCAATGCTAAATAAAATACAAATACATTTTGACGTTTGTTTAAAATTGTATGTACTTGTAAAATAAAAATTAAAATGTTTTTTAATTTATTACTTATTTACTTTTTTCAAATTCCTTTTTATTTTTACCAATTTTTTAAATTAACTTATGAATATTATGTCTCTTATATATTTAATTACCTATCCCCAAAAATAATTATTTTATAATGTTTTGTTATTCCAATTTTTCCAAATTTTATTTTGTTTTCAAAATTTAAAACGTAACTTAAACAAAAATTACAGGTTTTTCAAATTGTGTTTTTTTTTTCTATTAAATCTGAGAGCTCTGAACGTATTCTGTTCATGGTTTGCTCAGATCATGCTCACATCTATTCTCTGATTTGAAAAAAAAAACCCCAAAAATATATCTATAATAAATCTCATGTTTAAATTGTATGTGGAATTTTTTAAGATCAATTCTAATAACACGAATATAATATAACCCCCTGTTCCAACATGTACCATTGGTTTATACAGGCTATAGATTGGTATGGTTTAGATTAACCCAACAGTTAGCACTTCAATATATATATTGCATATGATCTAACCGGGATTTCAACCCAATACCTTTCGATTAAAAAGGCTACCGACAACCTAATCTTTGCGCCGTTGTTCAAATTTTTATTAAAATTTTGGAAATGTCCATTTCAAAATCTTAATAAAATTTATGTTCGATAATTTCTGTTTCGAATTTCTATGTTGTAATAATTTTGATCTTTAACTGTAACATATATTGATGTACGAATACCTATGTATAGTATATACTTAATAACATACATATTTTTATATTATTCCCTAAGCTGATTTGGGTGGGTTTAAAAAGGATGATTTGGGAACGTAAATAAATGTGAAAGTTTGTCTCTAATGATTTTTAAAGTATGTTTTAAATTTTCATAGAATTAATTTTTTTTTTTTTTTCATACCGTTTACAGTTTATGTTAACTTTTTCCAATCTGTTCATGTTTAACAAATTTATGCAAAGTTAAACCACATCCACATATTGGAGAGTTTTTTTTTTTATTTTTATTTTATATGGAAATATTTAAAAAAAAAAAAAAAAAATTTTTAATAAATTGTTAGAATACTTTTAACAGTATTCTAATAATGAAAGAAAAGAAAAGGAAACAAGATAAAATCAAAATATTTTGGATGTTAATTTAATGGAAGGGATTGTGTTTTAGAAATATACATAATCATGGAATTTTGAAAACTTTTTAAAGATTTCCTCTATATGAACATTTCATACTCATGAATATTTTGGTTTAAAATTAAACATTTAAATATGTAATTACTAATCCTAAAGGGTATTCACGATTAGGTGTAGAAGTGTAGTAGGTGTAGAAGTGTTGTAGGTGTATAAGTGTAGAATTTTAGTTCAACGAATTCGTGAACGCACCTCTGTACTTTAAGTCTTGTACTAGATGTATGTAGTTTTCTTTGACATTTTTCAAATAAATTTTTTTTTCTAACACATATTCTGACATTTTTGATTTTTTAAAAGTTTTGATACAAGTTTTAATTTATACCATAAAAATTTTGTCAATCAGTTGGCAGAGTTAAAGGAAGTTATGTTACATTATGATTTTATTATAATTATTATTATTATTATTATTATTATTATTATTATTATTATTATTATCATTAATATTATTATTGTTATTAATATCTTTGTCCAGCAAATGAGGTGCAACTAACGGTAATGTGTTTTGTTGCATGTGTTTTATTTTAGAAAATAAAATATCATAAATTAATATAAGCAGGCCAACAAATATTTTATTAATTTTTAATAAAAAAAAAAAGTAAAAAAAAAAATTTTTTTTTAAGAATTTAAAATATTTTAAATATTTATGAATTAGTTCATTTCAGTTTTTAAAACTCACAGGATATTTTCTGAAAATTTTATATAAATATAGTAAAACATTTTGATATTAAAAATTAAGACAATGCTTAACAAGATAATTTCAATGAATTATATAATTTATAGAATTTTAGCAACAAACAAATATTTCGATTTGAATCTGAACAAAGGTTATAAAACAAAATACATAGCTTAGCAACATCTTTTAAAAATATGTATACAAAAAGTTAATAGATGGAGAAATTGATCAATCATTATTGAAACAAAACAAATCTATAAAAATTAAAAATCTTTTATTAACAAACAAATTTATCGAATTTAATTTTCAAAATTTTAAATTTACACAAGTCCATACTTACACAAAAAAAAAAAATAATTGAAATTAAAAAAAATTTTACCGATTTCTTAATTCAATCCTCGGAATATTTGGGTAAATTGTTATTAAATAATATATGGAAAATTGTAAAGGTGTTTTTAACGACGAGACAAAAATTCTGGAGTCAAAAGTTCCCGAAAAATGAGCCAAAAATTTTTGGAGAATTATAAGTGGCGAGGAGTGGGCGAAAAGTGTCCTAACAAATGTCTCCTAACAGATATAACTCCCCATTATAAACTTTTCAAACATATTACTAAGTTTTTAAAGTGAATTTTGCAAAGAAATAAAGTTGAAATTGATAAGAGTCGAATTTATTTTTATTTTCAAATAATTTTGAAAATCTGAAAATTTCAAAATTTAAAAGTAAAGTAACAGTTGGTGAAAATTAACTTTATGTCTAACAATGAAAGATTCTATATTACGAAGCATATTGAAATTCGATATACAATCACAATTGTCCCAAATTAATCTAGAGAATTTATGAATTCGTTTTTGCGAATTTTTGAATTAGAAACGAGTTTTTTAAGTTGTTTACCAAATGTGCGTTTTGAAAAAAAGGGGAAATTCCCGGTTTTAAATATAAAATTTTTTGTTAATGGTTATATTTTTATAAATTTTGGAAATATAATTAATTGTTTTAATACTGAAAATTATATTTTGTTTTATATTTTAAAAAATTCAGTTTTCGAAGCCATAAGTTATCTGGAGACTTTTGGTAACATAATTTCCTGAAGACTTTTAAGCCCCCTCGAAACTTCACTTTCTAAAAATTTTAAATTGTAGTGCAATATGACATTAAATTTTTATCCATTAAGCTTAAAAGTGCGTTTTGACAGATTTAGTGGAGAAGCTCAATCACTGCAGTTAATATAAATTATGGCCTATACCAATGACCTCTTACTAAGTCGTTAATAAGAACTAAAAGCTACAACTTACAACTAATCTCCTGCTAAATTAATGTAGGAATTATAGAAGTGTTCTTGGTACGGGACTGTGAGTTGTAAGCCGATATATAAAAAACTACTTATATAACCCAATTTAACAACTAGATTTTATCAAACTTTTATTACTTCTTTTTTTTAGTAATAAAACAGCAGACCGATAGTAAATATGGTAATTTGCACGCGAGTTTTAAATACATGTACATGAAATATTTTTTTATTCAGATTCCTTAAGGAATCAAATATTGATTGATTCCAAAACTATAAAGAAATAATAAAAATGAAATACAATACGTTTAAGTTTTGTATTTAACAAAATTTTTAAATTATCAAATTTTGATTATATTGCAGTATAATATAATTTATA
This sequence comes from Dolichopus griseipennis, assembly GCA_963082915.1. Taxonomy (NCBI): domain Eukaryota; kingdom Metazoa; phylum Arthropoda; class Insecta; order Diptera; family Dolichopodidae; genus Dolichopus; species Dolichopus griseipennis. Next base: position 338,630,446 of record OY720441.1, on the reverse strand, counting down.
TATTTTTATAGGAATTTAATTCCAATCAACATTGAATTTTTATAGGGATTTAATTCCCATCATAAAAAATTTGTATAAATCGGGAATTATGCTGAAAATATGAAAAACTTGCATGTTAAATGAATATTTAAAAAAAATTATTAAGTTTACATTATCTTTAGCACCTTTCTACATTATAATATTTTAATAGAATTTAAAAATGCTTATAATAAAAAGGGTGTACATACACTTGACAAATATTAAAAGACAAACATCAATTTCGCATAAGTCTATACTTATCACAAAAATTCATATTAAAATAAAATGAGGAAGTTAATAGTTGATTTTATCAGTTTTTAGACACCCGTACCAACCCACTATGATGTTAAAAATAAAGTAAACTATTATAATATAAGGGAACATAATATTTTTACCTCTCAGCCTTATTACATTCACAATGATCAAATTTAAAACTTTATATGGGAGCTTCCCAAAAGTGGAGTTTAAATTTGTCAAAATATTTGAAAAAATTGCTTGCCATATTATATTACATAAGGATTTTAATTTTCAACCATCTAGTCTTTTTACTTGCAAAGTACTATATGCAGTCTGATTCCAGCAACCTCTCTAGCAGTTACACTAAGAGCTTTGCCCCGAAAGATCTCAAAACTTGTTATAAATCAGCTTGCCACTTTGTAAATCAGGGAACGTATTCTAATAAAATAAATTATTATCAAATATATATGTATATTTAATTAACCATAATATATATGTACATATAGTACAAGAATTTAAGTCTTTGATTTATTTTATAGAATCTAATAAAGAATTTATTATTCTTTCGTGTTTTTGGCCGTTTAATGACATGATGAATGTAAGAAATGATTACTGTCTGCAATAAATAATTTATAACTCTTAATCCGTGTTAAAAAGTAATTATTAAAAAAATTTTATAATAACAGTTAAAAATGACATAAAATGTAAATGATTTTCTTGTTTTTTTATTTTTTAAAAAAATTTTTCTAATAAAGAATTGAGAAGGGAGGGTTTACAAAGGAAGTGCACAAAAAATTCTGGTTGGCACAGTGGTTAGAGTGTCGCCGATATTTCATTCGCGAGGTCTAGGTTCGAATCCCAGTAAAAGTGATCTGATTTCTATTCTCTTTCGGGTTCCATTCTGTTCAAATATGTCAATCTTTATCTTCCTTTTTCTCTTGCACCAACATGCACCTCAGGCACAGATATGCTTATTTAATTAACAGTAAAAATATTAGCACTTAAAATAAAAAAAAATGGAATAAATTAATAAAAACTATGCACATATTCAACGTGATATTAGTTCGTATCAATTCGCAGTCAGTGATGAAAAAAACCATGAGTTTTTAAAAAAGCACATTTTATTAATTAATTATTAATTAATTTCTGAGGATCTAACATCTCCCAAAATTTCAAGCTTGTTTGTTCCAAAACTTCTAGCTTGAGCCGTTCAAAATTTATGGGGAGCCAAAAATTTTGCAAAAATTGAGTTTTGGATAACGGTATATTTAAGTACCGTATGATACCATTTAAAGCTTATAAAAACACCTGACTGTTGCCGTTTTCAGGTTGAAAATATACCTTATGGAACTCTATTGTTATAACTGTTTAATTAAAGGGCTTTTTCCAATTTTGAGGGGATGTAGCTCCGTAACGGGGAGGGCGGTGGCTACAGAAAAAAGTTTTAGCATTGAATTTTTTTTATTGCAATACCAGCCGTAGGTAAAAAGTGACGGACGGAGTGAAACTATATAGGCACATTTTTACAAAAACGATACCCATATGACCGTAATATAGACATTATGTAATCCGCTTTATTTACTTTTGGCAAAATTATAATAATACAACTTATTAAATTTTCAGTTATGTACAAAAGAAAATATAAGTTGAAAGGCAACTCTTCGAACCTCTTCCACAACACTGACTATATATTATTCAGACGTTGGCTATTAAAGTTAACTACTATTGACATAGAGTAATTTAGATATGATTTTAAGTCTTGTGAAGTGTGTGAGAGGTAACCAAACCATCGCTCCAATTCATTCTAAGCTTTAGAGGCACAAGATAAATATAAAGAAACAATTTACTTGGTAACAAACACCGTACGACAGTAAATGTACCCTTACACCTTGTAGTAGTTTTATAGGGTATAAAAAAGTATGCATATGGAATTATTTCATTGAAAAATCCTTGACATATTGAAGTTTATTCCTTACTATATATAAACTATTCATAATAATATTGTATAAATTATCTTGTGTACTTGAATATTTTTATAATTTAAAACAAAGCTCTGACAAAGAAATTCATTTAAGGGAAGAAACTTATTTCATATAAAATATTTTTATAAGCTTAAGACATTCTTAGTTTTACTCATGTGTAAAAAAAAAACAATGAAAAAAAAAACTAAATTATATCCTTCCGGAATTTTATTACTAGATTATCCTTCGAAATTTTTTATACAGAAACACGTATCTTTTAGAACCATGTAATGATAATGTAAAGTAATAATTAGAGAAAAATTATGACATCAGTATAGAATTAAATTTCCCGCCAAATGTCATTGAACATTAGATCTGAGATTAAAACTACTCAATAACTGTTCTCTTACTGTTAATCTTAGTACAGGAAATGGTTTTCTAAAAATCCACTAAAGTTTAAAAGTTTACTTTGAACTTCAAAACTTCTTTTTCAAAATGTCAGCTGCCACAATTTAAGGTATAATTGCAATTCGATTATTTAAAGCCGAGATTTTTTTTTTTTTTTTGTTTTAAACTTTTATTTATTTTTTTTTATTATCTTAGTACAAACCTAAAAAAAGTTTACAAAACGGCTTAATTTCAAATATTATTAACATTTAAAATAATCATATTTTTTATTGTTAATTTATGTAAATTTAATTTAACTTAATCTATATATTTAAATTCCTTCATTTATTATATCTACAGTACATAATGCAAAAAGTTATAAATTTAAAGCCGAGATTACTCAGATATAGAGTAATTTAAATTGAAATTCCTAAAAATATGCAATCATTTAGATTAAAACTGAATTGTTTTTTAGCTTATATTCCAAAAACAAATTGATTAAATGTGCCTCTATAGTTTCAAATTGTACGTATGTCCGTCCATCCAGGTGTTTACAAAATTTCTTCACTAATTTAAAATTTAAATGTATATAAAATAAATATATAAGGTTGCCATATGGTATTTTAATTTACCGTTATGCGAAAGTGTATTTTTGCAAAATTATTGATCTCTTATATCTTCTAAACGATTTAAGATAGAAACTTGAACTTGGAAAGTTTAGAAGGTGTTTAGATCTTTGGATAAAAGGAGAAATCATTTATGAAATTTTTTTTTTGTGTTGTCTAAACTGAAATTTTACTTTAGCAGTATTAAAAAAGTGAGATGAGATGAACGGAGTATGGAATGATATAAAATTTAATAACTTAAAGATTGATTATATTATTTTCGTAAAAAATCATTTAAATATCTGAAATTTCTTCTTTTATTATTTTTTTTTATTCTCATTATTATTAAACATTGATGACACACACACACACATTTTAAAATAATTCAATAATTCCCTTAAGATTCTCAAAATTTTTTTTTTTTTTTTCACGCGGTTTTTAAAAATTTAAAAATATTTGGTACTTTTACTTTGTACAATAATTTTAATATTTAATTGTATATAAATTACTTTTCATATAAATACACAAAAATTTATTTAATAAGTGTTATGTATGTATTTTTTCGTTCAAAATGTTTTTAAAAAAAAATAATTGCTTTAGTAAAAAATTTATTTGAAAACTAATATAAGAAAAACATCAAAATCGGTGGCGTATTCATTTAGGGCGCGCGCCTTTCAATCGAAGGGTCTCGGATTCAAACCCTGATCGGATCATATCTAATTAAAAAAATATAATTAATAATTTATATCAATAATAGTTTATATCATAATACAAAATATATACCTGGCACAGCTGAAAAGGAAGGTACATTGTATGTGCCCTACCACGACTGTTCATAAATAAATAAATAAAAAAAACTGTAAAAAGTATATTATACTCGTATAATTCCGTTTTTTGACCAATTGAAAGGAACAAAGTTTTTAAAAAGCATTAGTCTTCTGCAGGGCCGTATTGCAGCAATCGCAAATCCCTTAACAAGTAACTAAATAACTATTATTTGGATAAGTTGCATCAAACTATAAATTATTTTTTGAATATTTGATCTGGGATAAGTGATTAGCGGCACTTATCTGGTACAAAATGATAATAAAATAACTGTTAATAAGTTGTATTTTAAGTTATTATGTTAATAAAATTTATAAAATATAATAATTTATAGTTCTTTGTATTAAAATTTTTATATAATATGTATATGTTAGTTTTATTATAATGTTGTATTTTCATTTTCTTTTAGTCACGAATAAAAAAGGAAAAAAAAATTCGCATTCGCATTCGCATAAAATATAATTCTTAACAGTATAGAAAGTAAAATTGAAAAATTTAGAAAGAAACTTAAAAAAAAAAAAAACGGAAAATAAGTTGCTCCGTAGCATTTAAAGGTTTTTTAAATAAAACTATTTAAAAATTTTGCTCAAACTAAATGCATTTTATATGCATTTTTAATGCAATTCTATGAATAATCAACTTATTCATACGAGAGAAGTCTGCTTACCAACAAGAAGACGTCTAGAAGAGATCTGCTTACGTTTAGGTATTAATATCAATAGCGGTTACCGAATAAATAAAATATTTAAAAATTTACGCAATTTTCCTTTTAGAAAAGGTACAAAACAGTTAAAATCTATAAATAATGTATAGGTATTATAAATATTACATTTAAAATAAATGTAAAGGGTTGCCATACGGTACTTTAATTTACGAATCTTAATGCAAGTAAAATTGAAATTTCATATATCTTTTAAATGGCTCATCTTGAAATCTTGGAAGCAATTAGATCTTTAGAAATTAGTATGAGTAATTTAAAAAAAAATGTTCTTACTAACACCCTCTATATGGGAGCTGTAAGGGTTTGAGTATTGAAATTTTCCTATTTTTAATCACCGGCAAATTGAACACACACATCCAAATTCTTTTGTTTTAAAATAATATATAAAAATTAAATCTCCAACGTTATAATAGAACCTGTGTAATTGATCCAAATATTGTTTCAAGTCTCAATTTAATTCCTTGAAAAAAATTAGTTTTTTGTGCAGGGGCAGGGCAATTATATCCTTGACAAAAGATTTTTCAAAAAATTTTTAGAAGCTTTCCAAATTCAAGCACTATCAGGACTTAAAAATTACATGGTATTTTTGTATCTGTGAGTTATATTATTCAAGTAAATTATTTGTTTAAATTTTTTATTTTTTTATTTTGTTATACAAATTAATCTATTTTTTATTTATGATTATATAATTATTAAATATTGGTTATACCATTATCTGACTAATGGCGTAGTGGTAAAGACGCCGTCTTTCATGTGGAAGGTCTCGGGTTGAAACCCCGGTCAGATCATATCCAATAAAAAAATATCGTAAAATTGTTTAATTATATCGTAATAGTTTATATCGTAATATAAAATAAGATTTAATAAAAATATATAAATAATTCTTGTGTAAGATTATAGATGGCGCACAAAGTTAACATTTGTGCATTCATATTTCATCATAACCTTATACAATAGCTACAGCCGAGTAATCAACGGCTCAGTGAATATTATGATTAAAGAAACTGAAGCCTAATTTAAAATAAAAACTTGGTGAATGCCCTATACTCCTTAAAGGAGTGGAAAAGGAATAAAAAAAAAAAACCATTAATTTAAACCCATCGGCGAATGGAATAGTTTTTTCACTTTCACTGGAATTCGAGCCGTGGACTCTAACCATTCTGCCATACAGCTGATTTTTTAAATAAAAAATATAAAATACTTTTGTTTGTTTGATAACATAAAATTAGACACGTATATACTACGTTATAAACTAAAAATAAAATTTATGATATCCTTGCATGCAATTGTAAAAAAAAAAAAATAAAAATAATAATATAGGACAATATAAATAATATGGAAAAATACGGTTTTTTTTTTTTTATTTTTTTATTAAAAGTTCAGTACAGTTCAATTCTTCGTCTTTTTTACTACTCTATTACTTTTGTTTAATATTTATAATATCGCAGTCAAATTTAATATAAAGTGTTTCTAAGCAAAATAATAATAGCGAAACTAAGAATAACAAATAAACAAAATAAAATAATAAAAAAAAAAAAAGATTGATCAATAAAAAATCGATTTCTCTATGTTAAATTATAGTTTTGGTTTTCTTTAAGGTTTTTTTCTTTTCAATTTTTTATTTTGATTTTTTTATAACACATGTCTATTTTAATTCATTCACAATTCATCCCTTATTTTTCATTCACAATTCAAAATTTATTTTATTCAACACAATGTACCTGCGTATATTCGTTTTTAAACAATCGTGTGTATAGTTGTAAAAGTTTTGTAAGCGGTTTAATTTCATAATTTTTATTTGGATTCAAAATTCCTTTTTAAACTTAAAATTATAGAAGGTTTTCCTTTGATAGGAATAACCTATACTTACAATACTTAATTAATATTTAATCAAAGACATTAAAATTAAATCCAGATTTATATACAAAGGATTAATTTAAAAATTCACCACACAAAGTTTATTCAACATAAATTAAAAAAAAATAATTATTTTGAATAACAAGTAATTGAAAAATTTTTAAATTGTTTTTTTTTTTTTTATTTATAATTTTAAAATTATCATTTAATTTTTAATAATTTTAATAATATTTTAATTATTTATATTTTTATTTCAAGAATAATATACAAAATTGGAATTAAATAATTAAAATCAACGAGATCATTTTATTAAGATAATAACTATTGGAGGTGGATATCCGCATCAATTCAATTATAGTGGACCAAAAATAAAAAAATAAAAAATTACGAATTACGAATTTTTTTTTTTTTTTTTAATTATTTTAACAAAATCATAGAATATTTAATATTAGTAACACTTAAATAATTATTATAAAAACAGTGTACAAAATAATTGTAGTGAAAAAATGGGACGTAAAATAACTGTTGCAGTTTCAACACTCAATCAATGGGCATTAGATTTTGAAGGAAATTTAGCACGAATAATACAATCAATATTACAAGCAAAAGAAATGGGTGCTAGTTATAGAACTGGTCCAGAATTAGAAGTATGGTGAGTATATAAATTATATTTAATAATAATAATAATTAATGGTGAATTAATTTAAAAATGATGAAATACATGATACTACACACATTCAAAATTGAATTTATCAATATGATGATATTAAATATTATTTATTTGTATATTAAATAAAAGCACATTCCTTACAAAATTAGTTTAAGTCTGATTTACAGTTAATTTTTAATTTAATCTAAAATAAATTCTTATATATAGCTATAGTATTAATTGTAAAATTTATGTTTTTATATATATGTATATATTTAATCAGTGGATACAGTTGTGAAGATCATTTTCATGAACCGGATACCTATTTACATTGTTGGGAAGTTTTACTTGAAATTCTTTTATCACCTGTTAGGTAAAATATTCACAAATCACAAAAATCTTTTTAAATAAATAAAATATTTAATTTTATATACAATTGTAGTGAAAATATTCTTATTGATGTTGGTATGCCAGTTATGCATCGTAATGTATCCTATAATTGTCGTGTAGCTTTTTTTAATAAACAAATTTTATTAATACGTCCAAAAATGGCAATGTGTGATGATGGTAATTATAGAGAAACTAGATGGTTTTCATCATGGACAAAAAAACGTGTAACGGAAGAATTTGTTTTACCAAGAATGATATCAGAACATACAGGACAGAATACAGTTCCTATTGGTGATGCTGTAATTGCAACAAAAGATACATGTATCGGTTATGAAATTTGTGAAGAATTATGGAATGTTAATAGTAATCATATTGATATGTCATTGTCTGGTGTTGAAATAATTGTTAATGGTTCCGGAAGTTATATGGAATTAAGAAAAGCATATATAACAACAGATTTAATAAGAAATGCAAGTTTTAAAGCAGGTGGTGCCTATTTGTTCAGTAATTTAAGAGGTTGCGATGGTCAAAGAATATATTTTAATGGTTGTTCAGCAATAGCTTTAAATGGTGAAATTATTTCTAGAGCAAAACAATTTTCATTGCAAGATGTGGTAAATATTTATTTTGTTTTTGTATATAATAATTTTTTCATTATATGAAATTTTTTTTTTTTTACTATAATATTAGGAAGTTACTGTTGCAACACTTGATTTAGAAGATATTCGTTCATATCGTGTTGGAATTAGATCTAGATGTACATCAGCTGCTTCGGTTCCAACTTATCCACGTATATTTTGTGAATTTGAGATGTCAACACATAGTGATATATTTAAAATTTCAAATCGTCCAATGCAATGGATTTATCATACACCAGAAGAAGAAATTGCATTAGGTCCAGCTTGTTGGTTATGGGATTATTTGAGACGTTCTGGTCAAGGTGGATTTTTTTTACCTTTAAGTGGTGGTGTTGATTCAAGCAGTTCTGCCTCAATTGTTCATTCCATGTGTAGGCTTATTGTGGCAGCCGTTGATAACGGTGATGAACAAGTTTTATATGATGTTCGAAAGATATTAGGTGATCATGAATATACACCAGATAATCCAGCAGCACTTTGTAATCGTTTACTGGTAACATGTTATATGGGTAGTGTTAATTCAAGTAAAGAAACAAGACACCGAGCCTCAATATTAGCTAATCAATTGGGAAGTTATCATATAGAAATAAATATTGATACAGCTGTTAATGCACTATTGGGAATTTTTAATGTTGTTACCGGTTTAAATCCAAAATTTAGAAGTCAAGGTGGTTGTCCAAGACAAAATTTAGCTTTACAAAATATACAATCAAGAATTCGTATGGTACTTGCCTATTTATTCGCTCAATTAATGCTTTGGGTGCGTAATAGACCTGGTGGTCTTCTAGTATTAGGATCTGCTAATGTTGATGAAAGTTTAAGAGGTTATTTAACAAAATATGATTGTTCAAGTGCAGATATTAATCCAATTGGTGGAATTTCAAAAGCTGATTTAAGAAAATTTTTAAATTTTGCAAAAGATAAATTTAATATTCCGATATTAGAAGAAATTATTGATTCCCCTCCAACTGCTGAGTTGGAACCTTTATCAGAAGGCAATTTGGTTCAAACTGATGAACAAGATATGGGTATGTCATATGCTGAATTAACTGAATTCGGTCGATTAAGAAAACAGGAACATTGTGGTCCATATAGCATGTTTTGTAAATTGGTTGCAACTTGGAAAGGTGATTTAACACCGAAAGAGGTACAACTTACTTTCTATTATATTTCGAAAAAAAATTTTTTATTATTTCCTCAACAGGTAGCCGATAAAGTAAAGCATTTTTTCAGATGCTATGCTATAAATCGTCATAAAATGACTGTTATTACACCAGCTGTACACGCTGAATCCTATAGTCCAGACGATAATCGTTTTGATCATCGTCCATTTCTATATAGAGCAAACTGGAGTTGGCAATTCAAAGCAATTGATGATGGGGTAAATTAATAAATTTTATTTCCAATTTTAATTTTAATTTTAATTACATAAAATTATCATTTTAGGTTGAAAAATTGACACCAACCCGTTCTGCAACTATACAAAGACAAGCTACCCAACGTGAAACATCAGTTGACGACATAGAATCAGGTAGTCATCATAGTCGAGGATTTTCACATCGTGGTTCAAAAAATTCATCTCCTCTGTCATGTTCATCAGCTGAAGCAGGTGGTAGTGGTACAACAAAAAAAGTTCCAAATACATCGGGAACAACTAGTGGTGGTTACAGTAAAGTACATGTCAATGTTTTGGGCAAAATCAAAGATAGAACTGGGATACCCGTTTAAAACAAATAAAAAATAGTTCATCAAAATTTATTAAACAATTGTTTTTATAAAAAAATGTTTGTATTATTTCTGATGTTTGTAGAATTTATGATAGATTTTTAGAATAAATTATAAACCAATTTTGAAAAAAAAAAACCATTGATTAAAATTTCGATAAAAATCATATTGTAGAAAAAAAATCATTACTAGATTAATTAATCTTAAGATTAGAAAATTTAAAATTAGCCATTATAAAATGATAAAAAAAATATATAAAGAACAACTATAGCACAATTGAACTTAGTTAACAAACAAGCAGTGGAATTGCAGAAAATAAAACATTTAGGATATTTAGTATAATTGTAAAAATGTTTGAATTTTTAAAGTTCTAAAAATGTTAAAAAAAATTCCTAAAGACAAAAATTTGAATTAATTAAGAAATATTTCCACTTTACGTTATCTAAACCCTTTACGTTATCTAAAATTTAATAAATTCAATTCACAATATTTTTTAACTTAACTTAACTTAATATTTTTAACTTAAAAATAAACGAAATAAATTTATCTTATGTTTATGAACTTTAAAAAATCTCTTTTAAATAATAATTTGCAAATTACCAGTAAAGAAAAAATGATATTTATTAATAAGGTTAAATCTACACATCACAACAACTTTATTTATTTTTGGAAGTTATTTTTTATATTTTTACGGTTTTCCCTTTCCATCCACTGCTAAAAACATAAATAACAGCCATTGTTATAGAAATCCAAATCACTTTAGCCAATACTTGCATTATATATTATAATACCTATAAGATCTTGCAATCAATAACAAAATTTATTGTAGAAATTAATTAGAATTGATATTATAGTATTTAGAAAGAAAGAAAAAAAAAATACTTTTATTAGCTTTTAAAAAATATTAGAAGTGTAACCAGATACTAATGTACAATTTAGTTTTATAAAAAAAAAATTCATCTTATATAGTAGGAACATACATACATACTTATATATCATATTATAAAACACAACTTATAGAAAACATTTTAAATTTTTTCCAAATTTGGCCTTTTATAAGAAATAAAAAAAAAAACTTAACTTAGAAATATTATAAATCTAATATTAATATTCTAAAATTTAGAACTAAATGAAAAAATAATTCAAAATTCTTTTACTGAATATTAAAACTTAATTACTTTTTTTAATTCCATTTTTTTTATTATTCAAAAGTTAAATTAATTTGAAACTTATAATTAACTTTTTAAAAAACTTCTAAGTTATAAACAAATTTTTGTAAAGCAAAATTTTAATGAAAACTTTATTTAATACACATGAGATATTTTTAAAATTATTTATTATAATGGGATTTTAAATTAAATCTAACGAGAGTAAATTAATTTTTATTGTAAAAGATTCTCAGAATTTATTTCCCCTTATTTTTTTTTTGATTAATGTAGACATCATATTAAGTTTTTAATTAAAATATGGCAGCCTAATTTGCAAAACCATTAAAGAGCCCACTAAAATATTAAATTAAAATAAAACATGTGTAATATTTTTTTGAAATATATTATAAATCTAGTTTGACTAATTTGAATTGCCTTATAACTGATACAGTTTAATCAATAAGAATAAAATTTACTTTGCTGTTTTCTTAATTCTAACTAAAATAAACCTAAAGCTGGGTACTAATTACTAATAATGGAAAAAAATAAATAATTGGTTAATTAATAAATATTAATCAACAATTAGATTTTAATTAATTCGTTTATAAATCATAATTTATTTTATTAAAAAAGATGTTTCTTAGTAATTTAAAAAAAATTTAAACTTTCATTTTTATAAAATATACTTACATTCAATACCTCGCAATAAATAAAAAAAATCAAATTTTAAGATTTAATTTTTTTTTTTTTTAAATTCTGACTTCTACACAAAGTAAAGTTTGTTTTAATTTGAACACATTTAATAAAAATTGTTAATCAGATTCTTTTCTTTAATGGTTATTTGTTTTCTAAACAATAATCTGTATAAATTAATTAAAATTTAATTCAATTAAAGAAACATTAAAATTTTTATAATATTAATTAAATATTTTTTCTTTAATCAATTAATAATTAATTAAAAAAAAAAAAATAAAATATTTCAATAAAAATCTTTTTGTTTATTTTTTTATACAAATAAATAATCTATTGTATTCACATTTTATTTTATAGTAGTCAAATGAAATCTTTGAATTTTGTAGATTAAAGATACAAAACCTTTAAAACTGATAAATGTATTGTAAGTATTGTATTTTTGGATTTGCATGGAAGAATATATCAATTAACTTATGTGTTTTACTTTGCTCATCATTACGTTTGTCAATTCAAGCTGCCATTCAAATACATCAAGTCATCAATCAATAGGCATCACTTCAAACCTAAAAATACCAGGTAAGTTACTACGTAGTTCTGATTTCCCAGATATTCATACTAGTTTCAATCATATAAAAAGATTTTTTTTTATAATTTAATTTAAGTTAGTTTCTTTAAAATTTTATATCTCTGTTGTAGTAATTTTGATTTTTTACAAATTTACAAGAAGAAACAAATGTTATAATGTAAATTTTCAAAAATTTTTAATCATGACACAATTTTTGCAACACGTTTTTGTTGCAGGGTGAGGAGGTGGCAACTTAACTACACAAATTATATTATGTATGAAGCAAGCAATTTTACTAAATTATCAAGTTTGTAGATCATATTTTCGGACAGCTGAAATAAAAATTACGTAATTTCAACGCTTTGAAACTATCTGCCGATTGAAATTGGAAATAGGTAACTTAGGCTGCAGATCAAATTCGTTTGAAATTATTCGGACCACATAAAGGGATAACGTTCAAAAAAATTTTTTTTTTTTTTATATAAAGCGTCCTGGATGACGTCGTATACATTACCATTTTTGTACATTTTTTTTTTTTAAGCGCTAACTTTTCAACTGTTAGGCTAATAAGCCTGTCTATAGCATAGGTTACATTTTGGAACAGGGGGTCTATTATATTCTTGTTATTAGAATTAATTTTAATGAAATCCACATACAGTTTAAATATGAGATAGTACTATTCCTAATAACGTGTGGAACAATTATATTTTTAGCACATTTTCAAAAAATTTTGTAAAAATGTGCCTATATAGTTTCATTCTGTCCGTCCGTCCGTCCGTCTGTCTGTCTGTCTGTCTGTCCGTATGTTTACAAAAACTTTTACATCGTTTGAAATAGAGAAAAGAAATTTTAACCACGAGTACGTATTACAAAAAAAATTATTTCGTAGAAGAATTTTTTTCTGTAGCCCCACCCGTTACGGAGCTGCAGCCCTCGAAAGTTGGGAAAAGCCCTATATTCAAATTGTTATAACAAGAGTTCTATTAGGTGTATTTTCAATCTAAAAACGGCAAAAGATAGCTGGTTTTATAAACTTTATAAATTTTTAAAAGACAAATGTTTAGGGTTGCCATACGGTACTAAAATTTACCATTATGCAAAACTCAATTTTTGCAAAACTTTTGGCTACACATATCTTCTATACGGGCCAATCTAGGGTCTTGAAATTTTGGGAGTAGTTGGATCCTTAGAAATAAATAGAAGTCAGTTAACAAATTTTTTTTGTCACGTCCCCTGTTTTGCAGCTATATGGGCCCGAAAATTTAAATTTTGCTATTTTTAAACACCTGTAACTTGAATACCTGTTCAAATTTTTTTTTTGTGATTTGCAAAATTGAAAGCTCTTTAAATATATTTCAACATGTGTCAAAGGTTTTTCTTAATTTTAAAGGGTGGCGAAGCTACAGCCCCCGAAAATTTCAAAAAAGCCCTATATTTAAATTGATATAATAAGAGTTCTGTTAGCTATATTTTCAATCTAAAAACGGTAGAAGAGAGCTGCATTCTTAGGCTTTACAAAAATATATCACTTAAATGTACAGGGTTGCCATACGGTACTAAAATTTATCATTATGCAAAACTCAATTTTTGCAAAATTTTTGGCCCCACATATCTCCTAAACGGTTCCAGCTGGGGTCTTGGAATTTTTGGAGAAGTTAGAACTTCAAAAATTAGTAGGAGTTAGTTAACAAAATTTTTTTGTCAGGTCCCCTGTTTAGCAGCTATAAGAGCTCGAAAATTGAAATTTTGCTATTTTTAAACACCTGTAACTTGAATACCCGTTCAAATTTTTTTTTGTTGATATACAAAATTTTAAAGTCCTACATTAAACTTTAACATATGTTAAAAGATTTTCTTAAATTCAAAAGTGGTTCTTTAAATTGAAGAAAGTGTCTGTCACTTTTAACCATTTTTGCTTATATAGTAAAATTCAAAATAAAATTCCAAATTTTGGTAGAATTCACAATTTAATTTCTTGAACCTAAAAAAGTTGGGGGAAGGGGAGTAGTGAGGATTAGATCCTTGAAAAATTGGGCAACCTTCCCCATAGAGGGGCTATTAGGACTTAAAAACTAAAAAAATTACGGTTTTTATAAGTAAGTAGTAACTTAGTCACCAACGTATATATTTCCTTAATAAAACGTTAACATTGAAGCTTCAACATTATACTCCGATAAAATAATCAGTATGAAACACTATATTATTTTGAAAATGTGCTTTTTTAAAAACCCTTGGTTTTTTTCATCACTTGTTTGTTTATATTGTTATATTTTGTATTTGAGTTATTTGGTATTCTATATCTGTGCATTATATTATTCAATTAAATTATTTGTTTATATTTTGTATTTACATATTTATATTGTTATATTAATGTATTTTTTATTAAAGATATATAATTATTAATTATTGGTTAATCCATTAATTTGAACCCAATGGCGAATGGTAGTAGAAAACCAGAAAAGTTTTTTCACTTTCACTGGGATTCGAATCCGGGCCTTTCGCATGAAAGGTCGGCACTCTAACCACTGTGCCACCGAACCTTGATACTTGAGCTGAACTCTATATATATGACTAGCTAATACTTGGTGCGCCTCTAAATGCGGGTTTTATTTTAAGTTTATGTTATTGAAAATAGTTAACACAAAAATTACAGATGGTATATGATGAACAAACAAACTTTCCCTTTTAGTTTTTTGAACCATTTCGGAACAAAATGTTTAGCGCAAGAGGTTCAAATAGCTGCTACACGTCTTCTATTTTTAAGAATAACTCTAGACTTTTTATACCCGTGCATACATATATGACATCGGGTATATTAGAATTGCTCCTCCGTTTGTAACGCATCGATGTAGACGAGCTAGATATAGTGTCAAAGAAAAATTACTAAAAAAAACTAAAAGAGCTGGAGTTTAGAAATTTTCACAAAATATTTTTCAATCAATTTCTAGGTTCCCTATTTTTTTTGGTTAAGATCGGACCAAAACTTCGGTTAGCTCTCGAACAACTAACTTTTTTAAATCCAATATTTTCATATAAAAATTTGAAATTTTGCTATGCATCTTGTATTTAACTAACATGAAATTATATGAATTTTGTTTTTTTGTTGTTTTGTTTTGTTGGTTTTGTTTTTTTTGTAGATAACGATTTCGAGTTACGATTTTATATGATTTAAATGCTGCGGAGTTTATTTAAGATAAGCAAAAAAGAACACAAAGATTTTTTTTAAGTAAATGGCTTATTGATATTGATAGATAAAATCATTATGAATATAATGATTATTATCTATCATTATGATCATTATATGAATATGATCATATGAAGCTTATTTTTGCTTAAGTTTAATCATTGATTAAGAATTATATATAGATAAACATTTTCATGTTAAAAATTTGTATGAAACTTTTTTCGCATATTTTTTAAAATTCTATTAAAATCGTTGGCACGTTTTAAATGTATTGTAACTATTTCTATTTTATAGTATACCCTTTATTTTTATTCTCTCAAAAATTTTTCACTCTACATAGTACCATGTAACATGATTCAAGAATATGAATACAATGACACTAAAGAAAAGAAAAAAATCGAATAAGAAAAAAAACGAGGAAGTGCGTAGTAGAGATTGTGTCAACTCTGGGATACCCGTATGACCGTAGTATAAACATTAGAATATCATCCGATTAATTACTTTTGGCAAAATTTCAAACACACAGCTTTATTAGGTGTAGTGTAATGCTCATATAAAAGAAGGAGTTGTATGGCACTTACTAGAACCCTCTGCAGTAGACCAACCAAATTTTCCAGTAACTTTGGCCATTACACTTAACTACTTTTGGCAAAATTTCAGATACCCAGATTTAATAAGTACAGAGTAATGCTCATATAAAACAAGAAGTTATATGGCAGCTACCCGAGCCCGTTGTGTAAACTAGCTGAATTTCAATGGCGATGACGGTTTTTTTTAAAAATCCGATTTGTTGAAAGTTCCAGAATCCTAGTTTCTTTAATTTTTGAGTTATCGTAATTACGGATGGACAGACGCACGGACATACATAGCTAAATCGATTTATTTTTATTTTTCAATTCTGATCCGATCCATACACTTGAGTCTATATCTCCCCCCCCCCCCCCCCCCTTCTCTGCGTCATAAACGTAATGGCAAATTTAGTATACCCTTTTGACAAATAGTCATACTAGTATAAACAATGATTTTTACATTCATAAATTCGTAGCTCATTTTTTCGAATTGATTTCGTTTTTTCTAAAAAATTATTTAATTTTGTATGTACTTGCGTACACACCTATATAGATATGTATGCATATAAAGGTTCTAAAATAATTATTTTAAAATCTAACTTTATAGATCTCAATAAAAAATAACCTTTATGAATATTTGAAGGTGACCAAATATTTTATTTTCAGTTTCTTATGAGGTTTCAATTGTAACGGGGATGTTTTTGTTTTGATTTTTTCATTTTTGTTTGAATAAATAAATTTTTCTAAAACTTGCAAAGTGCATAGTTGTGAATGGAATCTATAAAATTTTATAAAGTGTTTATGTATAGATGTATGTACATATGATATGTATTCAAATTTCTATTTCTAAATTCTTTAATCGTTAGAGGTTTTTTGTTGAATTGAGATCAATTGTAATTTTGTTTTAACTGAAAATTTCTAAATTATCCAAATTTTCAAAAAATTATTTAAATTTTCAAAATTCGATTTATTTTTCGATTCTGATCCGATTCATACACTTAAGTGTATATCTACCTACATTTATAAGAGTAAAATGTGTAATAACTCTTTAAAAATCTTAGGACAAAGTAGTTCTTTAAATTTTAGAAAAAAAATTGTTTCCGACAAATTATATTGAACGTCTACTGTACGTTTTTCAATCGGTGACAAAATGGCCAAAGCTTAAAACTATATTTATAAAATACTGGTCTAATGGGGGAACACATGAAAATTGCAAAATAAATTACAATACAAGAGAATTTACTAAAAATGTTTATGTCAAACACAACTCACAAGTAAAATTTTTTTTTAGTTATCAAATTAAAATACTCGTTTCACAAGAAATTCCCAAAATTAAAATGTAGTCAATAAAGAATGAAGTTGAATTGAAATTGAAGATCATTTATATTGAGCTTTTTTAAAAGCTTGCAGAAATTTGTTTACTTTCATTCAAAATGAAAACAAATATTTTTTCAGTCAATTGATAAACTTAGGAGGAGACAGTATGATAGAAATAAAATAAAACTTTTTATTTTTGGAAATATATTTACATTGTTAGTATAAATAGTATTTAATTAACAGTAAACCAATCTATACTTAACTTAATTAAATAAATAAGTTAATTAGAAGCACTGGAATCTTGAAAGATATTTGTAAGAAATTTTGATTATAAGCACCTAATGATTTTATTTATATTATAAAAAAAATGACAGCTAATAAAAATATAAAACATGTACATATACATATGTATGTATGTATATATGTATATATATAAAAAGATGAAGATTAAATTAAAATATTTTAATGGATTTCCCCGCTAATAAAAATGATTCATTGAATTTTTTGAATTTTAAGTTTTGTTAAAAAAAGCTTTTATAAAGTTATGAAAGTAAAAGATTTTTTTAATATCTTAAAACTTATCAAATAAAACAAATTTTATTTTGAAAAAAATTAATTTTAAAAAATTTATAAAATTACTTTAATAATATTTACATACATGATATAGTCACAAATGTATTAGGTACTTAATTTGTTTTATTATTAATTAATATTTCGCAATTATTTGATAATATTCATATACCTAGGTATTAATTTAATTTTTAATTAATAATCAAATTTAATTTGTTTTTTTGAATTAAAAAATAGCTATTGATCATGTCTTCAACGAAGAAAATACTTGATGTTTCAAAAATGAAGATTAAGGGTGATGATGAAGTCACAAATGGAAAAAATACTGTTGAATCTAACTTGGAAGTAGAGCAGAATAAAAGATCAAATATTTTATTAACCTTACATGGTGGATTGTATCAAATCAAATTATTAATGTTGTATCTTGTCGGTGGTGTACGCAAAGAATACTCTTTTCGCCTCAGCACAGAATTGAAGCAAGCCAAAAAATTTGACGACATTATTTTCGAAATAATGGAAAATAGTGTTAAACAATACTGTCTTGTGCAAGCGAAACACAAGGAAGATCAATCTAAAACAATTAAATTAAATAATGATTTACTTCATGGAAATCTATGGAAAGGCGATTTCAGCTTAATTAAATATTTCTTTTCTTATCAAGAGTGTTTGGAAGAAAAACTTTTCAAAGAAGGAAAAGTTAAAGATTTAATTCTATGTACAAATATTGATTTTGATTTGAAAACAATTGTCATTGAAAAATATAGTGGGGATTCTATTTCAATTGAACAAATAGTAACTGAAGTAAATTATAAAGATGATATATTAAATTTTAAAAGTGAAAATTTAAAAAGAAAACCTCGTTATTATAAATTTAATCAAAAAATGTTTCCATATTTTAAAACTGTATTGGAACGATATCTTATAACAAGATTAACCAAATGTTTATTAGACAATAGTTTTATAGATCACAATTCAAAAAACGATATTTTTCATATTTATCACATATTTTTGGCAGAAGAAATCATCAATGTTGCAAATAAAAAATTTAGTGACAAATTTATAAAAGAAGAAGGAATATCAGAAGAAGTTAAAATGTTTAAAGATCATTTAGAAGGTGAAATTAAAAGTGCATCAAAAAATAAATGGACTTTAGAAGAAATATATAAAGAAATTGCTAAACATGGCCTGAATTTATCTGAAGGTTTTGGAATCGGAAAAAATAGGATTGTCCAAAAAAATTTTAGTTGTGATATATATATAAAAGAATTTTTTGATCGTTTAATATTTGCAGTAAATCAACCTAATGAAGAAGAATTGGATCAAATAATAAAAAACCATATTAGTGAGGATTTCGATTATATTTTAAAAGATATTGAATTTGATGTAATACTAGTTAAAATGCAAAACTGGGCTAAGGGAAATGGTGACGAATTTCTTTCATATTATGATGGTAAAAAATGGTTAAAAAATTTTAAACAAAATTTAATTGAAACTGTTAAATTAATTATTGAAACATTAGAATTTAAACGTAAAATTGTAAACTATAATATATTTTTTAAATCGAATATTGTACAAAATTTATCTTTAAATAATTATCTTTTAGAAAATACAACAAAACAAATTTATAATTTTGTATCAGAACAAAGTCCATTAACTTGGATTAAAATATATCAAGTTTTGCAAAACATAGATGGATTACAAAACAATTATATTTTTTTAGAATTAAAATCAATTTTAAAAAATAAAAATGATGTTATTACTGCTTTTAAAGATCACAATAATATATTAATAATTGAGTGCACTTCAATTACACATGAAAGTTTAAAAGGTATTTCTGAAATATTTCAAGATCTATTGAATATAATTCAAAATAACACAAAAAAGAAAATTATTCTAATTAACAATTCCGAAAATATTTTTACTAAAATAATTCAAAGCAAAAATTTAAGAGATAAATATCAAGAAGAGATAGACAATGAGAGCAACTTTATTCATCTTGACAATGATTCACAAAATCAACTCTTACAGAATAGTAAAGTTTTATTTCAAGGAAAAGAATTAGGCTTGAGTGCATTAGCAGAAAATATTAATATGAATAGGTTTATAGATAAGTTTTCATTAATGAAATTAATAAATGGTGATAAAATAGAAATAGGTAAATCTTTAATGGCTGTACAAGATGTTAATAAATATTTTATCAGCAGAACTTTTAAGCGACAAGTATACGTTAAAGAATCATTTAAAAAAGATAAAGATTTTATTATTATTGAATTAAATAAAGATATCGATAACATTAGTATCCTACCAGAACAAGATATAGTTGTGATTTCGAATGATATAAAAATATTTAAAAAATTATGTAAAGAATATCAAAAATATAATATACATTGGATTCAATCGAAATCAATGAATGGCATTGAATTTGTATGGCAACAAACGTACA
The DNA here is from genome assembly GCA_963082915.1 of Dolichopus griseipennis. Classification (NCBI taxonomy): domain Eukaryota; kingdom Metazoa; phylum Arthropoda; class Insecta; order Diptera; family Dolichopodidae; genus Dolichopus; species Dolichopus griseipennis. Next base: position 338,609,944 of record OY720441.1, on the reverse strand, counting down.
ATAATTTATATAAGCTACGTAAATACTGCTTTAATTCTGTTTCTAATATTCAAATGGATTTTAAAGATTTAAATCATCAAATTGTAATAATATCTGGAGAGCCTGGCATGGGTAAAACAACGATATTAACTGAAATAGCCAAAAAATTAATAAATTTGAGTCATGCTAATTGGATTTGTAAAATAAATTTACTTGATTATTCGAATCAATTTTCAATGTGGAAAAAGAATGGTGCAACAGTAAAACAAACCTTACAGTTTTTGTTTAATAATATTTTAATTCAAGAATTTAAAGAAAACATGATTGATTTTGTGAATACAGAGAATAGTTATAAGATGAAGTTAAAAAATAATGATAAAATCGATATTAAAGGTATCGATTTACTGGAATTAAATTTATTAATGCATTATTACAATGAAAGAAAATTAATTATACTTTTTGATGGATTTGATGAAATCGCACCTCATTATAAAGAAATTATAATTGCATTATTAAAATATTTTAAGAACTCTCAATTACATGGTTTATGGATAACTAGTCGAAATTATAATATACTACATGAATTAGAGAATGAATTAGGTACATTTTCATTTACATTAGATCCATTTTCAGTTCAAAATCAAAAAAATTTTTTACAAAAATTTTGGAAATTTAAATTAGAATTAAATGAATTAGATACTAATAAATTTGTTCCGTTTGCCAATCAATTATTAAAACTGATTTCTGAAAGTATTTATTATGACAGTTCAGAGTTTTTATCAATACCTTTGCACATTCGTATGGTCGCTGAATGTTTCGAAGATGTATTTGAAGAATTTTATAAATCAAATTGTGATGAACTCTCAGAGGAACATAAAAGAAAATTAAATAAAAAAATGAATTTAGCTATTTTATATAGAACATTTATTGAAAAAAAGTTTTATGAAATTTTACATGATAGACTGGATAATACTAAACCATCTATAAAAACTTTACTAGAAAAAGAATATTGTGATCTTTTCGAAGATCATACAACATTAGCACTATATAGTATGTTTTCTAAAGAAAGTTTCAAAATAATTTTACCAGAACAAAAAGTAGAAGAAGTATCAAATTTAATAGAAGAAGTAAAAAAAGGTAGCGAAAAGACAGGAATCATTATTAATATTGTTAATGAAAGACCTTCTTTTGTACATTTAACATTTGCCGAATATTTTACTGCAAATATTATTTGGGAAAGGCTTAAATCAATTCCATATACAAAACTGAAACATTTTATTCAAAATATAATAATTAAAAATCTAATAGATGATAACAAGGTACAAATTTGTAATTTTTTACAATCAATTGCAACAGAAGATTTAGAAAAGAATATTTCTTCAAAAGATAAAAGTTTAAAATCTATTATTCTATTTGAATCACTTTGTCTGAAGTTTTGTTCAGATAATTATAATCATTCTTCAAATGATAGTGTAGCCATTGAATTACTTTTTAAAATAGTTGAAGCATCAATAACAATCAATGAAAATTGTGATAACAAAATTCTTGGAAATATTGAAAAGCTTACAAATGATCAAAAAGGAATTTTGTTAAAAGTTTTTGCAAAAAAAGGCTTTACAAAGATTATAAGTTTTATAAGTTATACTTTAGACAAAAAAGATTTAAAGTTTGATGTTTACTTGAGAAATTGGATTGACAGTTCTCTATATTTGGCCTTATATCATAAACATTATCAAACAGCTCAAATTCTTATCACAGAACATATTATCGAAACTACTGCACTTGACAATAATGGTATGGATTTTACAGATTTTTTAATAAATAATGAAAACTTTAATATGCTGAAGCATTTTTTTGAATTAAACATTCACGAAGACGATATCCTTCATTATGGCCAGAAAGTATTGATTTACTGTATTGAAAATGATGCACCAAAAGATTTAATTAAGGTTCTAATTAAAAAAGTTAATTTTGATTTACTTAAAGTTGAATTTACAAATAAATTCGCTTTCAATTTATTTTATAAATATGACGAAGATATAACAAAACTTTTAATAGAGAAGAATTTTGATTTTACTAGAATTTTTATAAATTTACGAAACGAATTTTATAATATTGAGAATATTTTTATATATTTTGAAAATGGTAATAATATTTTTGAAAAATTTTATCTCTTATTAAAAAGCGGTGCACTATTTTCAATTGAGTTATCGGAATTCTTAATAGAAGCATATTTTATAATTCAATTTTTATTTGATGTGTATGATAATGAAGATTTAAAATTAGCAGGAGAACAAATGGATAATAAAGTGGACATTGCGTCAAAAGAAAAGAATAAAACATTTTTCCAGAGTATTAATGAAATATACAAACTATTCAGTTGTCCTAAAGAAAGTGATTTTAACAAATTCATAACAGAAATTATTAGAATTCTGAACAATATTAAGGAAGACGATCTTAGAACTAGATTAGAATGCAATAACTTTAAGAAAGTAGCCAAGGAAATTGTATGTTATTTTCAAATTAAAAATGATGACAATGATTTGAGCAATGCTAAAAAAATGGCAAAACAAGAAATCCTAAAATTAAAAAATGTGAGAAAAAAATTCCAGGAAAATAAAAATTTAAATAAATATGATGACATTAAAATAAATTTTACAGACGATAAAATTTGTTATTTTTTTAACAAAGAAACAATTGTTATAAATAAAGAGTTACAAAATTTAGTTAAGAAAATTTACGATTTCAGTTGCATTCAAATATGGGAAAAATTAAAATTATTAAATGAAAGTAAAAATTGGCAAGAACAATTGGTTATTTTAAGAAACACATCATCGGAAACAATTGATCTTATACAAAATTATTTTAATATATACAATAATCTTATTTTATCAATTGAAAATAAAAATAATTATGTTGGAGAATTTGAAAATATTTCTAACTTATTAGAACCAAATATTTTAAAATTATTTATTAATAAAAATATTGGAAATGATCGTTCTCTATTGCATTACGCTGTATATAAAGGTAATATAGAAGCAATTAACGTTTTTTTATCACATGGATCTAACCTCAATCAGGATGTACTTGAATATAGTCCAAATTTACTAAAAAATTTAATACAAATAGATAATAATTATATTACGGTAAATTTTAAAAATTATTATCCATTACATATTGCTGCTTGTACAGCCAATAAGGAAATGTTTGAATTTTTAATAACTAATGGTAGTTATATTAACATTAATGATTCAAATGGAAGAACTCCTTTACATTACGCAACATTAGCCGGTAATTATGAAATGGTAAAATATATTTTTAGTATTACAAATGAAATTTATGTTAGAGATTATGAAGGGGCAATACCTTTACATTATGCTGCATTGACCGGTAGTATTGAAATAGTAAATTATCTTTTAAGCATTAAAAATGAAATCAATATTAAAGATTATCAGGATCGGACAGCATTGCATTACGCTGCCATTGTTCATAACAATAAAATGATTCAGTATCTTTTAAAAGAGAAAAATGCAAATCCTATTATAATAGATAAAAATAAAAGAATGTATCTTGATTATAATGATTCATGATTAAAGTCGAAAATTCAAAATTCTTTCACAAAAATTAATTTTAAAAATTAATCAAAAAAACATAAAAACGACAAACTTGAAAAGTTCTACAACTGGACATACTAGTTATCTTATAAAAACTTTTAATTGTAATTTTGTTATTTAGTTTAATTTAAGTAAATTGATTAAAATTTAAAAAATAAGAAAATCTAATTAACTTTATAATTAATTGAAATAAAATAATTTTGAATAAATTGTAAACAAATAGCATTTTAATTTTTTTTAAATTTTATTGTTCAAATTTTGATAGCAAACTTAATGAAAAGATCATAAATACAAAACTTATGGTGCTATTGTAATTAACAACACTTTTTAGTTGAGTTGTTTATAACAAAACACAACCAAATTTTTATTGTAAATAAAAACTTTAGCTGTTGTAAAGAGGTTGTATGTCATAAAAGTACTGCCATCGGCATGTTGTAATTTTAGTTGTAAAAACTTGTTTTAAAATGTCAAATTTAAATGTTTGAATAAAAATATTTGTAAGAATAATTTTAATTTAATTTAAAATATGTTCATAGGTATATACCTCTCCTTTTCCAAAATTTTTATTGATAGAACAATTTTACTCACTTTAAAAAAAAACCGTACTGAGTAACGGAGTAAATATAAAATAACAAAGACTTTTTTAAAAGCGAAAATCTTTTTTAAGTCACATTTACTAGACAACGACAAAAAATTTGTATTAGCTACTTTCTCTCTTTTACAATTCTAAAACTCTTATATATTTAGCGTAAAGACAACTGGTCTGAACGTATTGTCATTTTTAAGTTGTCTCAAACAATGTAATTGTAAAAGTGTTGTCATTGACAATAACTATATTTTAACATAACTCAACCTAAAAAATAGGATGTGTTGTCAATCAAAATAGAGAATCACAACAAAGTTGTTAATAGCAACCTTTTTTTAGGTTGTGTTGTAAATCAGAGTTGCCAAATTGGCTTTTTTTAAATATTGTGTGGCGCTCGCAAAATCAAAAAAGAGCCACTGCACTTATTAAATGTTAACGCACCATGGCGCTTTTTGGTGTAATTTTTTTTCTAATTATTTAACTTGATCTACTAAACCATTTTTTTTGCAAATTTAAAAAAAAATTTAAAAAAATCAGTTAATTTTGCGAATGTAGTAAATTTTAACTAAATTGCTAACCCTATTATTCAAATTGTCAAATGTCCATTGTTATCTTAAAATTTAAACTAACAAGTGTGATATATTGAAAGCAATTTGAAATTTTTAACTTAGCAATAATTTTCAAACTTTTTTCAATATAAATAATACACACATATTGACATATCAATAAGTTTGAATGTTTGAAATGTTTGAAATTTAAATAATGTCTGGTAAACGGCAATATAATCCTGAATGGGAAAATGAAGCAGATTTCAAAGGTTGGTTCAGATTTTAATAATATTAATAAGCGTTGGGTAAATAATTTAATTTTAAAGGTTGGTTGAATAAATCTACACAATAAGATGCTGCATTTTGCAATTTTCCAAAATTCAAATTAGACCTCATAAAAGTGATATAAATGAGTTAAAGCAAACACCTTTGGATATATTTGGTAGAACTCTATTTAATAATCAAATAGGTCGTTACCTATAAACTAAATTTAATTTTTAGTGAAAAAGAAAGAATGCAATATTATTCAAGAATATGAGATTAGCTATTTATGTAGCTATGCATTGCTCTTTAAGAACAGTTTATCATCTTACCAATTTAGTAAATGATATCACAAAACATAAACACGTTATAAATTAAAATTTTGTATGTTTTGTTTGATCAGATAAATATTTTGTTTTTATGTTTAATAGAATTTTTTTATAATTTGTTTTTAATGAATTAAATTTTTTGTGGTAATAAAAGTACTACTCTAAAGATATAGTATCGTTTTATTAAAAAATTATAACCGCGCCTTTAGCCGCTTTTTACTTTCGCGTATTAATACAAAGTTCTGGCAACTCTGTTGCAAATAACAATAGCACCTTAAATATGGTAGCCAGTATAATACATTGTTAAAAATCTGGGAAAAATCTTGCAAAATAAAAATTTAATTTTATAAATTAAACTTCAATTTAGAATTTAAAGTTTTCAAATTAAAAAAATGTCCTTTTATAAGTATTTTCTGTCATGCCAGCTTTTAAAATTTAAACTAAAAAAAAAAAATTTTTTTTGGGTTTAATTTTTGACTTTTACAAAAGAAAAAAAAAAAAAATGATTCAATTTTAATTTAAATTGTTCTCTTGAATTTCGAAAACATATAAAATATAATTAAAACCTACAGAGCATATTCACATACGTCATAATTTAAAAATATAAACAAAAAAAAATTTAATAAAATTATCACAATTTCAGAAAAAGTTTTACTCAATAATATTTTTTTTTGCTTATTTTGTGATCAGTTCTTTTTCTTTATCAGAACAAATACATGTTTAGTTAAACAATGCTTTATTATATGTTTTAGTGGTATTAGTATAGTATTACTAAAACTTTTGTGTGAGATTAAATTATATTTTTGATTAGAGCGAATTAATGGTCGCGTTCAGTAGCACCTAGCGCTACACTAGATTGCAGCGGTGTAGCATATACCGCTACACTGTTGTACTGAACTATTTGCAGCCAAAATAAATGACATTTGATTTTGAGTGACTTTTAGGTATGGTCGTAAATGTAAACTTTTTGACGTAAAATATGCCATTTGAAATTTATTATGATTTTAAGACCAAACAATTTGCAATCAGTAGACATTCAATTTACAAATAAATTTTTGTGGTCGTAAAAGTAAATTTTTTAGTTTTGCAATGGATATAAAATCAACAGATTGTTTTTGTTTTCCACTTTTGAAATGAGTTTCCATCGCTAATCTTGTACAAATTAGTAGTTTTAAGGTGGATGTGTCCCACAACAAACTTTGTGATTCACTTTCAGTTTCACTCCTGTTAGTTTAAATTTAAATTAATTTACAAAAAAAGACATAATATTTTCTTACTTACATTATTAATCATAAAAATAAAACGCTCAAAAAACTGTACCTTACTACTTGGTAAACTGATTGTAAATAAAAAATTTAGTTTGCATAGTTGACGTTAGGGCCCTTACCTAAATCACGACGTACGGCGTATATTTTCTGTCAAAATAATTTTAAATACATATAATTATATGGGAGCTCCCGAAATACGCGACGTACCATACGTCGGGTTTTTAAAATTTAAAAATTGACAAAGCGTATTAAATTTTTTATTGTTTTTTGTTATGTTGTGATGGTGATTATTTGTTTACATTGAATAAATAAAACGTTTTTATATTACGTACGCGTGTGTCGATTTCGGGATACGTCGACGTATATTTTCTTTTTAAATTTTTTTTTAAATTTAAATTTTTAAAATTAATCAAATTCGTTTTATTTTCAATATTTTTAATTTTAGAATAAATGCTTTACTTTAAAAAATTCATAAAATATTATAAATACACTTTTTTTACATTTAAATGCAAACACATAAAAGTCAAATAAAATCCGCTACAAAATTTAGCATAAAATATTTTTCATATATATGCCAATGTATGTCAAATTATATTTCAAAAGCTTTTCGATTAATTCTATTGAAGAGAACCAGTTGTCTGCTGTAATGTTTCTGTTAGACCCTTTTAAATTTGCAACCAATAGAAGGAGAGATTGAGTTGGTTAAACCAGTGCCATCGCTGTCTTTACCACAGTATTTATAACCATTATAAAAATAATGCGATATGGCATCAGTTAAACACATTATCTTTAAACCGTATTTTACCGGTTTTGTGGACATATACATTCGAAAGACACAGCGACCATTAAATTTTACAAGCATTTCGTCTATACAAACTGTAGATCCCATTGTATAGCATTTCTGGCAATTAACAATAAATTTATTGAAAAGTTCTGAAATCGCGGCTAATATATCATTCTTTTTTCGCTCTTCTCGACTACTTTTATTAATATGATAATAAATCTTTTTATGGACATCATAGTACGAAATATTTCTCTACCGGTACTATCAGTAGCAAAAAGTAATTGTATATCTTCTCTGTTAGATTTAAACACTGAAGTATACAAAAGAAGCCCAATAAAAGCTCTGAACTCTATTAAATCCATGTCTTGAAGTTCTGATCTATGTACCTTGCTTTGTAAAATTTTTTCAATATTCTTTTAGTTTCAAATTTGTGTAATAAACATTAAGTTCTTGCATTTCTTTATCAAAAAGGAGTTCAAAAATCTGGTAATAAGTTTGATGGAATTGAATTTTTCTTTGTAGGAATACGTAACAAATTATAACTGTACGTACATTTCTTGTTGGTTCTTTACTTGACCATTTGAAACGATTTTTACCTCTGAAATACATGACTCTCAGCGGCTCATTTTCTACTACCGGTTCAGTTGCTAAAGTTTCCTTAACCTTCTCGTCTGAAAATTCTGAAATTGAATCATGCTTAGATACTTCCGGGTTATCATTTTCATATTTAGAAAAATTGTTTTTTCTGACTATGAAAATGAACCAATTATTAACAACTTCTTCAAAATCGTCAGTGATACAAGCAATGTGTGCTTTGGAAGTAGTTGGAATGTTTGGTAGTTCCATAATAGAACTATTTCGGTTTCAGTTCAAATTATCTATAAATATGCTTTTTTTATATTCTAAAAAAAAAAATTTAGTATGCATTGTTCTACGTCTTAGAGACGTAATTGAAATTCATTTTACCTAATAACAGCTGACAGAAATAACTTTATTACACATGCGCATTGTTCCATAATAAATTATGAACTAACATGAAATGAAGAAGGTACAGAAAAATTCAAGCTCATATATAAAAAAAAAGTGAGAAAGAGAGAAAATAAGAAAATTAGTACGTCTCTAAAACGTACAACAACAATAAACGGTTAACATTCAAGAACCATCCCATAATAATAACAAATACATCATTGGTTGCCGGTTGGTAAAACAGATGACAGAACACTGATATGATAACTTATTAATTTTTACCCAACTCAATACTCTCATACAGCGCTGTCACTTTTGGAACCACTAGTTTTACTTTATAAAAAGTTCAAAATAATTTGCACTAGTTTTACGTGGGTATACTATTTGAAAAATGTCAACAGATATGAGCAAAAATTGAGTTTGTTTTTTAAATTTTTGTTTGGGTTTTATTTTAAAATGGATAATTTCTTTTCTTTAGCAAGCAATTAAATTTTTTATATATTTAAGATATATTCTAAAAACTAATAAAAAGGGTTTGAATGTGCAAACAGAAAATCAAAAAAACTGCAGAACCTACCAAAATAAAAAAATCACCCTGGAATATTCAAAATGAAATTCAAATAGGAAAACTGGATGATTGAAAAACTGTACCAATAAATGTTGCTGCACACTGTAAATACTGCTAAACTTTTCTAGCAAATAAATAGACGCTATTTGTAAGACATGAGAGCTCTAATATGCACAAAAAATTAATAAAATCATTAGAAAAGCAGTCGTTAAATAATAATATTAAAGAAAAAAAGAATTTTGCAAAAAAAATTTTAATAAAATTAAAACTGTAGAACTACAAATTATAATGTTTCTCATATCACATAATCTGCCATTTTCATTAGTAATAGGACAAATTGACTTAATAAAACTATTAGCATCTGATTCGGAAATAGCTAAAATGCGGAAAAACAAAAACTAAAAAAAAAATCTTGTTCTCGTACCAGTCTATAGTACGATTCACTACCATACTACTATCTACTTCAAAGTACTATCCAAAAATAAGAAAATATACTACTCTCAAAAATTTTAAAACGACAGCACTGGTCTCATAATTAAATCAAACCACCAGTGTTTCCAATTGATTCTGAAAAAAATCCACTAAAAACTTAGAGAAATTCCACAATTTCATTAAAAATTCCACAAAAAATAATTAATTTAATTAATTAAAAAAAAAATAAATTTAGGCAGGTAAGGTCTAATATTCCAAACTTTGGACTTAATTAAACTGCCGTTTCGTGGAAAATCCGATTGTCCTCTTTCCTCTTTCAAAAGTATCTGTACCAGTTTTATTTTTATGATTGGTTTTAAGAATTTCAGTTGACTAAAGATTCTTTCAATACACGAAAAAATTAGGAAAAATTGACACATTCACGGATTATTTAAATTTAAACACTTTTTTTTTCCAATACATACATGAATTGATGAAAGTATAAAAAAAGGTTAAATATAAGTAGTACATAGTACCTTGTACATAGTACAAGTACCATAGTACAATTGAGTATTAAAATCTTACTAATTACCACTTTGTATACGGTCTCTTCACGAACAAATAATTAAACTTAATTCAATTAAAATCGTTTGTCTCGTGAAGATGTTTTTTGTGAACAAAATTAATTGAGTTATTTTAGTTTGAGAAACAGCTGATATTGAAATTTCATTTGTTTATATTAGAAAATTATTTTAATATAAACAAATGAATTATATTATTATATTTTGTTTATATTAGAAAAATGTTGATATTTAAGACTTTTTTTTATTACTAATAACAAATATAATATGTATGTAAATAAGTTTGAAATTTAATAAGTCAAAGAAAAGCAAATTAATTTTAAATTGATTAAAAAAAAACAAAAAAGTTATAAAAAATTTTAATTAAAATATTATTATTTTAGAAATTACTTAAAAAAAATTTAACTTTTATTTATTAACATGAAAAATGTAAATATTTACCTTTTGTTTATAAACAACCTTGCTGTCACCAGTTGTCAAAGTAAAATAACTCAATTAACTTTAATTCAATTATTTAAAAACTAGGTAGCCCTGAGGCTTGTTATTTATGAAATAATTGAATTAAAATATTCCGTTCGTTTTTTCCATTTGTTCTAAAAGTGTAGCAAACTTTTTATATGGCAATGTAATTTTTCTAATTTTTTGATTGGTTGAAAAAGCAAACTAGTCATATAAACGAACGGAATTGAAATGTCAAAAATAATAAGTTAATTGAATTAAGTTTAATTCTTTGTTCGTGAAGAGACCTATACAAAAATTTACTTCATTGAGTAAAATTATTAAATCTTTACTTTATATGAAATTCCACTAAAATTCCACACAAATCCAATTCCACAAAAAAATGTATTTTTTAGTTGTCATTTGAATGCTGTGTTGTTGGAAAGTGGTCGAATTTGTTTTATTTTTGATGGTTACAGTTAATTTTTAATAAATAAGGTGAGTATTAAATTTATAAGTTATTAATTAATTAATTTTTAATATGAAAAATTTTTCCAATATTTATTATTCCAATTCGCATAATTATGTTTTAAAAAGCAAAATCGAATCGCGTCGCAATGACTAACTTAGTTTCACAAAACATGTTTACTCTTACTGAGAATTGAGAGATTAAAGTTGAGAGACTTGAGAGAAATTATTAATTTTTTATTTCTAAATTCTAATTGACTAGAGTAGCACAGCACTATGAATAGAAGAAAAAGAAAAACCATAAGAAAAAAATACACACCTCCTAATTAACCACACCTTTTTTACCTAATTTACAATGCTTTTTTAAAGGCGCCCTCTATTCATACATGAACATATGTTTGTGCGAATAAAATTACGTTATTTTTACATAGTTTTTTAAATGCGCCCTCTCTGATTTGAAAATTTTTTAATTTTATAATAAAATGTTGAAAAGTAATGTACATTTATCTAATATTTAATGTAGTGATAAAGTTTTTTGATATTTTTTTAGGTAAAAAATAAATGTAAAGTATGGATAAACATTATTTAAAATGTTTAATTTGCGGTTTAAAATAAGAGCAACACAACAAAATAAGAGATTAAAGTTTTTTAGATTTCCCCAAAGAGAGTTTACTGTAAGTAAATAATATATTTTAATAAAGATATGAACGTATTTTTTTTAAATTTCTGTTATCAGATTTTAATATGAATATCTATTTATCATACATATCATAGGTACATGGATATAAGATTTATTAAAAACTAAAAATTGGGAAAAAAGAAGGAAAATCTTTTTTATCTTAATCAAATTTCAGCTATTTTTGCTACACATTTATGTTAACAATTTTTTGTCTCCTTCTTTTCTTGCAAATAAAATTCTTATTACAGTCTAATTTTTAAATTTAAATTTATATTTAATAGAATTAAATATAGAAAAGAAAATATGTCCATAGGTATTAAATAAAATATATTTAGTAATACCATATGAATGAAAAGTGATTAGTGTTCAATCTGAGTATAATTGTTTTCTAATAATCAAAGTGAAGGAATATTATATGACCGAGTATGGTCCAAAAGATCATAATCAATCGTGTCCGAACAAATTAATTTTCAAACATGTTACTGATTTGATTGAAATGATTAGAATCGATCAGTTATTGATTAAATTATTTCACTGATTGTTTAAAACTTGAATGTTTGATTAAACCGTAACTTTAGTTAAAAATTTATTTAAGTAAAAAAATTTATTTTGGTACTACCTGACCTACCCTATTAAAATTTTAATTCCATTTCAGTAAAACATTTCGATATAAAATTAAATATAAATCAAAATTTTTTATATAGACCTAAAAGTTATGAATCGGATCAGAATTGAAAAGTAAATCGATGTAGCAATGTATGTCCGTCCGTCCGTCTGCACAATAACTCAAAAAATAAAGGAGCTAGGATTTAGAAATTTTCAAAAATTTGGTTTTATACAATAGCCGTTATAGCTATTGATATCCAGCCATTTATGTCCTGGGTGTCTGAAATTTTGCCAAAAGTTGTCTAGTTTTATGACCAGTTTCTGCAAAATTTCGTTGGTCTGCTGCAATGGGTTCGAGTAGTTGCCATACAACTTTATATTTCACATGAGCATTACTACATAATAAAACTGGATGTTTGTAATTTTGTCAATAGTATTTAACTTTATTGGCCAACGTCTGAATAAAATATAGTTGGTGTTGTGGAAAAGGTTCGAAGAGCTGCCTTTTAATTTGTATTTTTTTTTGTTCATATCTGAAGGTCTAATAAGTTGTGTTTAATTTAAAATCTTGCCAAAAGTAATTAACCGGATGATATAATGTTTATATTACGGTTATACTGGTATCCGAGAGTTGACAGTCTTCTCTACTACTCTCTTCCTGATTATTAAGACCTGATAATGTAAATTTTGTTTTATACGTTTTCGATCTCTTGTTTTATGTATTTTTGAATATATCCTGAGTTTTAAATTAAACTTTAATTATTTATATACCTACCTATTTATATATTATTTGTGTACTTATTTGTATTCTTAGAAAAGGGGAATACCCTAATTTTAAATTCCACTTTAAATATATATACATATTCAATAATCAATATACATACAAAACCATACTAATTAATTACAATGAACTTTAAATTTTTATTACAGTAATTATATAAACAAAGTTTGATTAAAAATACCAAATGTACTTTATTATATTATACATACATTAAACAAATACATGTTTAAAAAATAATACCATATATATATTATAACAATATACATATATTCGAAATTATACCATAATAACAAATACATCATTGATTGCCGGTTGGTTAGGTAACTAACACAGAACACTTATAATAAAATAAGTACCTTATTAATTTTTATTAAACTGATAAACTCATACTCAATACTCTCAAAATTCAAACCACTCAATTTCATTTTGTTTAAAATTTTGCAAAAATTTATTTTTAGTTTTCATTTGAATGCTGTTGAAAGGCGGTCGAATTTGTTTTATATTTTATTTGATGGTTACAGTTAATTTATAATAAATAAGGTGAGTATTAAATTTATAAGTAAATAATTTATTAATTTTTAATATGAGAAATTTTTCCAATATTTAATTTAATAAATTTTAAGTTGAGTTTTTTTTTTTAATATAAATCAAATCAATTCTCATAATTATGTTTTGCAAAATCAAATCACGTCGCAACGCAGTGACTAACGTAGTATCACAAAACATATTTACTCTTACTGAGAATTGAGAGATTAAAGTTGAGACTTGAGAGAAATTATTAATTTTTTATTTCTAATAAAAAGTGTTTTAAACATTTGTAAACAAAATACATATTATTTAAATTTTTATCTTTATTAAGAACTAGCTAATACCCGGTGCGCGTTGCTGCGCCTCTCAATGGAGGTTTAATTGAATTTGATATTACTGCAAAAAGTTAACACAAAACTTACACACGGTTTACACATGTAAATTTTAAAATGTGTGAAAGCAATCTTTTTAAAACGATTTTTCTAGGATTATTCTAGTAATTTTTGAAACTTTCTGTAATTCAAAGCAGTACGAACTACTTTCCAAATTTTGACGTAATTTACTTCCAAAAAAATTTTTTTGAAAAATCGAAGGACCGACTGTTAACACATTCAACTCCATTTTCAAGTTGCTTCACACATATAAAATTTGAGGTAAACCGGTCAAATCGTTTTTAATTTAAAGTTAAGTAACGCAAAAATCTATTAAAAGCCACTTTGCCCCACTGGGTTAACGGAACTACACTTTTCCTTTGGGCAAAGCAGTATTGCGCAAAATTGGACGTAATTTGCTTCCGAATCACTCAACAAAATTTTTTTGAGGCTTTCTTTTTAGCCAAAGCAGTACTTCGCAAATTTTGACAATATTAGCTTCCGCAATTATTTTGACCAACCGTTGGGCCGACATGGGTTAACAAATTCCAAATCTGTTAATAGTGTCAACTCAATTCTCACAGGGGAGCACGTATACAAAATTTAAAGAAAATCGGTCAAACCGTTTTTAATTTAGAGTTAAGTATTGAAATAACCTATAAAAAGCTGTTGGCCCCAATGGGTTAATGGAACTCAACAAATTTTTTTTTGGGGATTTCTTTAAAGCTAAAACAGAATTTCGTAAAATAGGACAAAATTTGGACCCAAAATTTTTTTTTATCACCCGTCGGCCCGACATATGTTAACAAATTCCAAAACTGTTAATAGTGTGAACTCAATTCTCAAGGAGAATCACGTATACAAAATTTGAAGTCAATCGGTCAAACCGTTTCGAATTTAGAGTAAAATATTGAAAAAACTTATAAAAAGCTGTTGGGCCGCAATGGGTTAATGGAACTCAACAAAATTTTTTTTGGGGCTTTTTTTTAAGCCAAAGCAGAATTTCGTAAAATCGGACAAAATTTGGATCCAAAATTTTTTTTGACCACCCGTCGGCTCGATATGGGTTAACAAATTCCAAAACTGTCAATAGTGTCTACTCAATTCTCAAAGAGCATCACGTATACAAAATTTGAAGTCAATCGGTCAAACCGTTTCGAATTTAGAGTAAAGTATTGAAAAAACCTATAAAAAGCTGTTGGGCCGCAATGGGTTAATGGAACTCAACAAAATTTTTTTTGGGGCTTTCTTTTAAATCAAAGCAGAATTTCGTAAAATCGGACAAAATTTGGACCCAACATTTTTTTTGACCACCCGTCGGTCTACTCAATTCTCAAAGAGCATCACGTATACAAAATTTGAAGTCAATCGGTCAAACCGTTTTCATTTTAGAACAAAGAAGTTTAAATACTTGCACCACAGCCCCAACTTGTCGGTCCGTTAGAGCAAAATTTTTGGGCCACGATTTCTTTCCGTACCCAAAAACCCCTATATACAAATTTTCATGAATATCGGCTCGGCAGTTTAGGAGTCTATTCGCTACATACAAACAAACAAATAAACAAACATACAAACAAACTTTCCCTTTTATATACAGAGTGTTCCCGACTCGATGGTCTTCCTTCAAATGGGTGATCGGGCATATCGAGCAGAACAAAAAATTGTATGGGAGGGGGGGTTCTATTTTCATTAGTTTAGAAGTTATGGGGCCTTAACTGTTTTTCGACCATAATTTAGTTTTATTTCGATAAAAGTGGAACCAAATAAGATAAAACAAAAATAAGTATAGCATTTAAATGCTTATTAATGCAGATTTCTTAAGTACTATCAAACATTACTCTAAAGTTTCTCAGTCTGAGGTTATAAGGGGTTAAAGTCCAATATTTTTAACAAAATGTCAATTAAATCCCTTTTATCAAGAAAATAACGGTATTAACATAACAGTTTTTTTACTTCAAAATATTACCCTTCTCTTTCCCTGCATTTTGAGTATACTAGCACTTTTATAGCTCAAAAACTTTGAAAGTTATAAAGTAAAAACTTTTTTGTGATACCTGAAATTTAACTAAATTTGAATTTTTTTGAAAAATACTTTTATAGCTCAAAAACTTTGAAAGTTATAAAGTAAAAACTTTTTTGTGATACCTGAAATTTAACTAAATTTGAATTTTTGGTGTATGTTTATAGGTAATAGAATTTAATATTTTTTGAAATTTTCAAAAATTTTTTTTTATGCAATAGCCGTCATCGTTATTGAAATCCAGACATTTTGCTCCACGGATTCAAGTAGCTACCATACAACTTCTTTTATATAATGATTACTAATGTAGTTGGGTGTCTGAAATTTTGCCAAAAGTAGTTAAGTCTAATGGTCAAAGTGTTTGAACTTTTGTCAATAGTAGTTCACTCTAATGGCCAACATCTGAAATAAATGTAGTCGGTGTAGTGGAAGAGATTCGAAGAGCTGCCTTTCAATTTGTATTTTCTTTTGTTCATACCTGAAAGCCTAATAAGTTGTGTTTAATTTAAAATTTTCCTAAAAGTAATTAACGGGATGATATAATGTTTATATTACGGTCATACGGGTATTCCAGAGTTGACACAGACTTCTATTCTACATTTTTTCTCGTTTTATATGATATAACTTTTTAAAACCAGTTTAATCTTATCTAAAAATGATACCTAACTCTATCTATCTCTATCACTGGTTAAACAATCACAGATTCTGTTTAGGACATATTTATTTTTTTATATTTTTTTAATATTAACTTTACACCCCAAAAGTTATTAATATAATTTTCAAAAGTTTTACTAGCAAAATCTATTTTTTTAAAATTTTAGATTTTTTTACTCTTGTAGTATGTGTCTATTTATTTATAACATTGTACTTTTTTTAAAACAAAATTTGATTATATTAAAAATATTTGTGTTCCGTGTTTAGCTGTCATAATTTGTTTTCTTTCATTTTCATTTCTTAACTTCATACTGTAATTTTATAATGTAAGAGAATGTGTTGAAATAATTTTCAAGGTTTACAATTTTAAAGGGAAATAAAAGTCATTAATATTTAAAAATTAAAATAATATAAGTAGGTATTTATTTAAATATGAGATTTTAAAGATTGGATTAAGGTATAAAAGTTTTCTTAATTTTGTATAGGTATATAAAAGACTTTTGCATTAACTTGCCGATGTTAAGGGTTTATTTTTCAGTCTGTCACACCGTGAATTTGTAACATTAGAAATCTGACCATACATTTAAAAGAATGATTTGGCGTAGAGCTTAGCGGGTGGTTTCGCGTGTGGAAAATCTGAGTTCTGTTCTCGTTAAAAGATAAAAAAGATTTTTTTTTTAACTTCAACCAAAGACTGTAGAATATAAAAATATAAAAAATATTCAACAGAAATAATAAAAAAATACAACTAAAATTAATTTTTTTGGATAATTTCTTTAAAAATTTGAAACTTTAAAACCGAAAATACTTAACTTTGATAATGTAAAACTCAATATTATAAACATTTATTTAATAGTATTTTACGTACTTAAATATACATGTTAGCAACAAATATTTCGATTTGAAAATAAACCAAAGTTGTGAAACAATATATTTAGATAGCTTAGCAAAATTTTTTTGCTGATCTGTTAAAAACGGAGGAGCTATTTTAATATACCTCCGTTTTTTATAAAATTATTAAAATTACTTTAATAAAATTTTCATACATGATATGGTTAAAAATATATTCACACCTATTCTAAATTCCCTCGTAGACTTTCGTCGAAAAATTGGCTACGCTACGAAAATAAAGTTTTAGTGATTTTCCTCGTAGAAAATTATATTTCTAATGGCAACTTTGACGTTTGAATTCATTTGTAAGTAAAAATGATAATTATTGTTTTCAATTTTGTAGTAATAATTTTTGAAAAATATTTTGAAAAGAGATTTTAAATATTTTTATAAAACAAAGTTAACTAAAAAATTAAATAAAAATGTAAATTCATTTAAAACTTTTTATTTATATGTACAGAAATTAACTGATCACGAAATAATATGAAGTACGAATATGCTACGAATGAATATTTCTTTCGTAGATTTTTGCGTTTTTCGTAACATTAAGTTGGAATTGAGAATCACTTTTTCGTAGATTATCTCCCACTTAGGTGTACGAAGGAATTTAGAATAGGGGTGATTACTTAATTTTTTTTATTATTAATTAATATTTCGCAATTTTGTGATAATATTCATATATTAATTTAATTTTTAATTAATCAAATTTAATTTGTTTTTTTTGAATTAAAAAATAGCTATTGATCATGTCTTCAACGAAGAATATACTTAATGTTTCAAAAATGAAGATTAACGGTGATGATGAAGTCAAAAATGGAAAAAATACTGTTGAATCTAACTTGGTAATAGTGCAGAATAAAAGATCAAATACTTTATCAACCTTACATGGTGGATTGTATCAAATCAAATTATTAATGTTGTATCTTGTCGGTGGTGTACGTAAAGAATACTCTTTTCGCCTAAGCACAGAATTGAAGCAAGCCAAAAAATTTGACGACATTATTTTCGAAATAATGGAAAATGGTGTTAAACAATACTGTCTTGTGCAAGCAAAACACAAGGAAGATCAATCTAAAACAATTAAATTAAATAATGATTTACTTCATGGAAATCTATGGAAAGGCGATTTCAGCCTAATTAAATATTTCTTTTCTTATCAAGAGTGTTTGGAAGAAAAACTTTTCAAAGTAGGAAAAGTTAAAGATTTAATTCTATGTACAAATATTGATTTTGATTTGAAAACAATTGTCGTTGAAAAATATAGTGGGGATTCTATTTCAATTGAACAAATAGTAACTGAAATAAAATATGAAGATGATATATTAAATTTTAAAAATGAAAATTTAAAAAGAAAGCCTCGTTATTATAAATTTAATCAAAAAATGTTTCCATATTTTAAAACTGTATTGGAACGATATCTTATAACAAGATTAACCAAATGTTTATTAGAGAATAGTTTTATAGATCACAATTCAAAAAACGATATTTTTCATATTTATCACATATTTTTGGCAGAAGAAATCATCAATGTTGCAAATAAAAAATTTAGTGACAAATTTATAAAAGAAGAAGGAATATCAAAAGAAGTTAAAATGTTTAAAGATCATTTAGAAGATGAAATTAAAAGTGCATCAAAAAATAAATGGACTTTAGAAAAAATAAATAAAGAAATTGCTAAACATGGCCTGAATTTATCTGAAGGTTTTGGAATCGGGGAAAATAGGATTGTCCAAAAAAATTTTAGTTGTGATCTATATATAAAAGAATTTTTTGATCGTTTAATATTTGCAGTAAATCAACCTAATGAAGAAGAATTGGATCAAATAATAAAAAACCATATTAGTGAGGATTTCGATTATATTTTAAAAGATATTGAATTTGATGTAATACTAGTTAAAATGCAAAACTGGGCTAAGGGAAAAGGTGATGAATTTCTTTCATATGATGATGGTAAAAAATGGTTAAAAAATTTTAAACAAAATTTAATTGAAACTGTTAAATTAATTATTGAAACATTAGAAT
The DNA here is from genome assembly GCA_963082915.1 of Dolichopus griseipennis. Lineage (NCBI taxonomy): Eukaryota > Metazoa > Arthropoda > Insecta > Diptera > Dolichopodidae > Dolichopus > Dolichopus griseipennis. The sequence goes on along the minus strand of OY720441.1, from coordinate 338,590,591 downwards.
TTAAACGTAAAATTGAAAACTATAATATATTTTTTAAATCGAATATTGTACAAAATTTATCTTTAAATAATTTTCTTTTAGAAAATACAACAAAACAAATTTATAATTTTGTATCAGAACAAAGTCCATTAACTTGGATTAAAATATATCAAGTTTTGCAAAACATAGATGGATTACAAAACAATTATATTTTTTTAGAATTAAAATCAATTTTAAAAAATAAAAATGATGTTATTACTGCTTTTAAAGATCACAATAATATATTAATAATTGAGTGTACTTCAATTACACATGAAAGTTTAAAAGACATTTCTGAAATATTTCAAGATCTATTGAATATAATTCAAAATAATACAAAAAAGAAAATTATTCTAATTAACAATTCCGAAAATATTTTTACTAAAATAATTCAAAGCAAAATTTTAAGAGATAAATATCAAGAAGAGATAGACAATGAGAGCAACTTTATTCATCTTGACAATGATTCACAAAATCAACTCTTACAGAATAGTAAAGTTTTATTTCAAGGAACAGAATTAGGCTTGAGTGCATTAGCAGAAAATATTAATATGAATACGTTTATAGATAAGTTTTCATTAATGAAATTAATAAATGGTGATAAAATAGAAATAGGTAAATCTTTAATGGCTGTACAAGATGTTAATAAATATTTTATCAGTAGAACTTTTAAGCGACAAGTAAACGTTAAAGAATCATTTAAAAAAGATAAAGATTTTATTATTATTGAATTAAATAAAGATATCGATAACATTAGTATTCTACCAGAACAAGATATAATTGTGATTTCGAATGATATAAAAATATTTAAAAAAATATGTAAAGAATATCAAAAATATAACATACATTGGATTCAATCGAAATCAATGAATGGCATTGAATTTGTATGGCAACAAACGTACAATAATTTATATAAGCTACGTAAATACTGCTTTGATTCTGTTTCTAATATTCAAATGGATTTTAAAGATTTAAATCATCAAATTGTAATAATATCTGGAGAGCCTGGCATGGGTAAAACAACGATATTAACTGAAATAGCAAAAAAATTAATAAATTTGAGTCATGCTAATTGGATTTGTAAAATAAATTTACTTGATTATTCGAATCAATTTTCAATATGGAAAAAAAATGGTGCAACAGTAAAACAAACCTTACAGTTTTTGTTTAATAGTACTTTAATTCAAGAATTTAAAGAAAACATGATTCATTTTGTGAATACAAAGAATGGTTATAGGATGAACTTAGAAAATAATGATAAAATCGATATTAAAGGTATCGATTTACTGGAATTAAATTTATTAATGCATTATTACAATGAAAGAAAATTAATTATACTTTTTGATGGATTTGATGAAATCTCACCTGATTATAAAGAAATTATAATTGCATTATTAAAATATTTTAAGAACTCTCAATTACATGGTTTATGGATAACTAGTCGAAATTATAATATACTACATGAATTAGAAAATGAATTAGGTACATTTTCATTTACATTAGATCCATTTTCAGTTCAAAATCAAAAAAATTTTTTACAAAAATTTTGGAAATTTAAATTAAAATTGAATGAACTTGATCGTAATAAATTTATTCCGTTTGCCAATCAATTATTAAAACTGATTTCTGAAAGTATTTATTATGACAGTTCAGAGTTTTTATCAATACCTTTGCACATTCGTATGGTCGCTGAATGTTTCGAAGATGTATTTGAAGAATTTTATAAATCAAATTGTGATGAACTCTCAGAGGAACATAAAAGAAAATTAAATAAAAAAATGAATTTAGCTATTTTATATAGAACATTTATTGAAAAAAAGTTTAATGAAATATTAAATGATGCACTGGACAAAACTAAACCAAATATAAAAAAAATGCTAAAAAATGAATATATCGGTCTTTTAAAAAATCATACAACATTAGCACTATATAGTATGTTTTCTAAAGAAAGTTTCAAAATAATGTTACCAGAACAAAAAGTAGAAGAAGTATCAAATTTAATAGAAGAAGTAAAAAGAGGTAGCGAAAAGACAGGAATCATTATTAATATTGTTAATGAAAGACCTTCTTTTGTACATTTAACATTTGCCGAATATTTTACTGCAAATATTATTTGGGAAAGGTTTAAATCAATTCCATATACAGAACTGAAAAATTTTATTCAAAATATAATAATTAAAAATCTAATAGATGATAACAAGGTACAAATTTGTAATTTTTTACAATCAATTGCAACAGATTTAGAAAAGAATATTTCTTCAAAAGATAAAAGTTTAAAATCTATTATTCTATTTGAATCACTTTGTCTGAAGTTTTGTTCAGATAATTATAATCATTCTTCAAATGATAGTGAAGCCATTGAATTACTTTTTAAAACAGTTGAAGCATCAATAACAATCAATGAAAATTGTGATATTGATGAAGAAGAATATGAAGATATTGAAATGCTAACAGATGATCAAAAAGGATTTTTTTATTTTGGTTTTACAAAAAAATTCTATACAAAGATTATAAGTTTTATAAATTATATTTTATACCAAATTTTATTTTCTAAAAGATTTGAAAATATTAAAAGGCTAACAAATGATCAAAAACGAAATTTGTTAAAAGTTTTTGCAAGAAACGGCTTTACAAAGATTATAAGTTTTATAAGTTTAGACCAAAATGATTTAAAGTTAGACGTTTTCTTAAGAGGTTGGATTGACAATTCTCTATATTTGGCCTTATATCATAAACACTATCAAACAGCTCAAATTCTTATCACAGAACATATTATCGAAACTACTACACTAGACAATAATGGTATGGATTTTACAGATTTCTTAATAAAAAATCAAAACTTTAGTATGCTGAAGCATTTTTTTGAATTAAACATTCACGAAGGCGATATCCTTCATTATGGCCAGAAAGTATTGATTTACTGTATTGAAAATGATGCACCAAAAGATTTAATTAAGGTTCTAATTAAAAAAGTTAATTTTGATTTACTTAAAGTTGAATTTACCAATAAATTCGCTTTCAATTTATTTTATAAATATGATGAAGATATAACAAAACTTTTAATAGAGAAGAATTTTGATTTTCCTAGAATTTTTATAAATTTACGAAACGAATTTTATAAAATTGAGAATATTTTTATATATTCTGAAAATGGTAATAATATTTTTGAAAAATTTTATCTCTTATTAAAAAGCGGTGCACTATTTTCAATTGAGTTATCGGAATTCTTAATAGAAGCATTTAATGAAAGTAAAAATTGGCAAGAACAATTGGTTATTTTAAGAAACACATCATCGGAAACAATTGATCTTATACAAAATTATTTTAATATATACAATAATCTTATTTTATCAATTGAAAATAAAAATAATTATGTTGGAGAATTTGAAAATGTTTCTAACTTATTAGAACCAAATATTTTAAAATTATTTATTAATAAAAATATTGGAAATGATCGTTCTCTATTGCATTACGCTGTATATAAAGGTAATATAGAAGCAATAAAAGTTTTTTTATCACATGGATCTAACCTCAATCAGGATGTACTTGAATATAGTCCAAATTTACTAAAAAATTTAATACAAATAGATAATAATTATCTTACGGTAAATTTTAAAAATTATTATCCATTACATATTGCTGCTTGTACAGCCAATAAGGAAATGTTTGAATATTTAACAACTAATGGTAGTTATATTAACATTAGGGATTTCAATGGAAGAACTCCTTTACATTACGCAACATTAGCCGGTAATTTTGATATGGTGAAATATATTTTTAATATTACAAATGAAATTTATGTTAGAGATTTTGAAGGGGCAATACCTTTACATTATGCTGCAATGACCGGTAGTATTGAAATAGTAAATTATCTTTTAAGCATTAAAAATGAAATCAATATTAAAGATTATCAGGATCGAACACCATTGCATTACGCTGCCATTGTTCATAACAATATAATGATCCAGTACCTTTTAAAAAAAGGTGCTGATCCACGTATTATAGATAAAAATAAAAGAACGTACCTTGATTATAATGATTCATGATTAAATTCGAAAATTCAAAATTCTTTCACAAAAATTAATTTTAAAAATAATCAAAAAAATATAAAAACGACGAACTTGAAAAGTTCTACAACTGGACATACTAGTTATCTTATAAAAACTTTTAATTATAATTTTGTTATTTAGTTTAATTTAAGCTTTGATTTTAAATTTAAAATTGAATTGAAATTAAAATTGATTAAAATTTAAAAAATAAGAAAATCTAATTAACTTTATAATTAATTGAAATAAAATAATTTTGAATAAATTGTAAACAAATAATATTTTAATTTTTTTTAAATTTTATTGTTTAAATTTTGATAGCAAACTTAATGAAAAGATCATAAATACAAAACTTAATAAGCGTATCGCACTATTGATTTTTCAGATTTCAAATTTCATTACTAATGACTTTATTAAGAAATTAAATTTTAAACCATAATATTTTTTAGTTTTGTAAAGATGATTTTAGCAGCACGCCATATCGACTGGATATCTAAATGATTAGGGTTAAAATAATTTAAAATAAATCAGTGGTTTATTTCTTGTATTTATCACTTGCACTTAAAAAAAGTAGCTAGCTTCCTGTTCATTAAATATGGTGTCTATACATTGCTAGAGATCTGGGAAAAATCTTGCAAAACAAAAATTCAATTTAAATATAAATAAAACTTTAATATAGAATTTAAAGTTTTAAAATAAAAATAATGTCCTATTATAAGTATTTTCTGTCATGACAGTTTTTGAAACTTAAACTCAAAAGAAATTTTTTTAAGTTTAATTTTTGACTCTTTGCAACTGTGCAACCTTTTTTTTATACCCGTATGACTATATAGTCAAAGGGTATAATAAATTTGCCATTACGTTTGGGACGCAGAGAAGGAGGGGGGGTAGATATAGACTCAAGTGTATGGATCGGATCAGAATCGAAAAATAAATCGATTTAGCGATGTATGTCCGTCCGCCATCACGATAACTCAAAAAATAAAGGAGCTAGGATTATGAAATTTTCACAAATTCGTTTTTATGCAAAAACCGGAATCGCTATGGTTGGTCTACTGCTGAACGTTCGAGTAGCTGCCATACAACTTCTTCTTTTATATAAGCATTACTCAAATAAAGCTGAATATTTTAAATTTTGCCAAAAGTAAATAACCGCATGGTATAATGTATATGTTACGGTCATGCGGGTATCCCAGAGTTGACACAGTAACGAGGAAGAGTGTGGTATCCTCGTTTATTCATATATTTCTTTTGTATTTTTTTTTTGATTTTTTTATGATCAGTTATTTTTCTTTATCAGACATCAGAGCAAATCACACGTTCAGTTAAACAATGCTTTATTATACATATATGCTTTAGTATAGTATTACTAAACTTTTGTGAGAGATTAAATTATATTTTTGATTAGAGCGAATCAATGAATCACTGAAACAGTGTTTCGCTGCCCCTCCCTCCTCTTCTTTTGTGTTATGTGAAGAGTTGTATTATTATTATCTCTCAATTCTCAACCGCAAACAAATTCAAAAATATAATATTAAGACCTGATATGTAAATTTTGTTTTTATACAGTTTGCGAGCTCTCAATGTTCCCGATCTCTCACTTTATGTATTTTGTAATATTCTTAAAAAGGGGAATACCCTAATTTTGAATTCTACTTTAAATATATATTCAATGATGAATATAGGTATGTACATATAAAACAATACTACTTATAATCACAATTTACTTTATATTTTTAAAGATTTGATTAAAATACCAAATGTTAACATTCAAGAACCGTTCCATAATAACAAATTCATCATTAGTTGCCGGTTAGTAACACAAAACACTGATAAGTGATTGATAAAACTTATTAATTTCTACTCAACTCAATACTCTGACAATTGAAACGACTCAATTTTAATTCTGTTTAATGCCCCATCTACAATGACGCTCTCATGTCGCTCTCATTCCGCTCTCAACAAAGGATTGTTCACAATGAAATGTACATGACAGCGTTTTTTGACATTGTTTTTTTTATAAGTTTTAAGAATTAAAAAATATTCAATAGCTTAAAGTTTATTGTATAGCTATTTTAAGATAGAAAAAAAATTAAAAGTTTTATTAATTTTCAATTCTGATATATTTGTTTTTATTTTTCAATAAAAAATGTTTTCAAAGTTCAATTATTTGACATTTGAATACGTAGAGAAAGCAAAAAAGTTTAAAGTTAAACACCTTTTTTAATAACTGCGTAATAGCTGCGACATGGCTGCGTCTATTGTAGATCATTTAATTCACTACATTTAGATTTACAGATTGCTACGTGTAGAGAGCGGAATGAGAGCATTTATTGTAAATAGGCTATAAAATCTTGCAAAATATTTCTTTTTAGTTTTCATTTGAATGCTGTTAAAAGGTGATCGAATTTGTTTTCTATTTGGTGTTTACAGTGAATTATAATATAAAAGGTGAGTATCTAATTTATAAGTTAATAAATTATTTATTTTAAATATGAGAAACTTTGTCAATATTTAATTAAATAAATTTTAATTTTACTCTTTTTAATATAAAACAATTTAATCAATTCACATAATTATGTTTAAAAAGCAAAATCGAATCGCGTCGCAATGACTAACTTAGTATCACAAAAGATATTTACTCTTACTTAAAATTGAGAGATTAAAGTTGAGACTTGAGAGAAATTATTAATTTTTTATTTATAATTATATGTGTTATAATTATATGTGATTATATGTGTTTTAAATATTTGTAAACAAAATATATTTTATTATTTAAATTTTTACTTTGATTAAGAATTTTCTTTTCATATAAGATTTCATCGAAGATCATAGTGTTTTTTTTTGTGTATATTTAGAGGTAATAGAATTTATTATAGAAAAGAAATTAAGATAATATGTATATGTATTAAATAAAGTATATTTAGTTATAATACCATAATATAACATTTTATTATTTTTATTTTTGTTGATACATTGATAAATTTTAAATCAAAACGAGGAAGAGTGTGGTAGAGTAGACTGTGCCAACTCTGGGATACCCGTATGACCGTAACACATACATTATATCATCCGGTTAATTACTTTTGGCAAATTTCAAACATTCAGCTTTATTAGGTGTAGAGTAATGCTCATATAAAAGAAGGAGTTGTACGGCAGCTACTCGAACCCTTTGCAGTAGACCAACAAAATTTTGCAGTAACTTTGGCCATTACACTAAACTGTTTTTGGCAAAATTTCAGACACCCAGCTTCATTGGGTGCAGTGTAATGCTTATATAAAAGAAGGAGTTGTATGGCAGCTACTCGAACCCACTGCAATAGACCAACCAAATTTTGCAAAAACTTTGGCCATAAAACCTAACTACTTTTGGCAAAATTTCTGACATATAGCTGTAATAAATACAGAGTAATACTCATATAAAAAAAGAAGTAGTATGGCAGCTACCCGAACCCATGGACTAAAATAGCTGGATTTAAATAGCAATGACGGCTATTGCAAAAAACGAATTTTCCGAAAATTTCATAATCCTAGCTCCTTTATTTTTTGAGTTATCGTGATGACGGACGGACATACATAGCTAAATCGATTTATTTTTCGATTCTGATCCGATCCATCTAAAATAACTTGAGTCAATATCTAGCACTTGATAGCACTTGAGTCAATATCTACCCCATATTTTCTTTTTGTATAAGTATGTTAAAATTAAATTTAAAACGATTATAAAAAAAAGTGTATATTATTTTATTTAAATATTAAAGATTCAAGTAGTTTAAAAGGTTTATATTTGTCTAAGAAGTAAACTTGGAAAGATTAGTAAATTAGTTAATATTAATATTTTCCAATAATATTATGAAATCAATTTTTAAGAATAATTATATTTACTAAGAATTCATGTTAATTATTAAGAATCATATTAATTAAAGCTGACTTATCCAAATTTAGTTGACAAAATCTTAGTACAAATATAAGCTAGATATCATTGTAAAGTCAAATTCCAGTCTGGCTATGGAAGCCCTAACATAATAAGTTAAGTGTTTAGTGGAATTTCAAAATAAAATAACTGTGAAAATAAATAAAAATTTTTTTTTATTAAATACAAAATTCAGTTATAAAATTATTAAACTGATTAAATTATTTCACTGACTGATTGATTCTTGAATGTTGGATTTGACCGAAACTTAAAATTTATTTTGGTACCTACTAATTTTTTTTTTTTAGGTAATATAACTGTTTAAAACCAATTAAATCTTATCTAAAAATTGATAACAAAAATAATTATACCCATAAACTAACTTAAAATTTCATTTTGGTTTCCAACAGTTTTTATCTTATTATTTTTGAATATGTTGTTATTTTGTATATTAATCAGTAATAAAGCAAATTATGTTCATATGATTAAATGAATAAATTATGAAAATTTTTTAAATTTTCCACATACCTGCACCTACGACAAACGGACATGCATTTTATATTTTTTTTATTCTTTCTGTATTAGGTCCAAAATTGAAATTAAAATTACTTTTTTCATTACTTTTATAATATAAAACTCAATTTAAATCAAATTAGATCATAATATAAAGTTTACAGTAATAATAATCATATCAAGTCAAACAATTCAGTCGATAACAATAAGTAAACACGTTAAAAATCTTTATGTTATTGATTGATCAAATTAAAATTTTTAATGATTCTATCCCTCCCGTTACGGAGCTACAGCCCCACAAAGTCGAAAAAAGCCCTATATTTAAACAGTTATAATTAGAGTTCAATAAGGTATATTTCCAACCTGAAAACGTAACAGAAAGGTGTTTTTATAAACTTTACAAATTTTTAAAAACCAATTGTATAGGGTTACCATATGGTACTAAAATTTACCGTTATTCAAAACTAAGTTTTACAAAATTTTTGGTCCCTCATAACTTCGGAACGGCTAAATCTGCAAACTTGAAATTTTGGGAGAAGTTAGGTCCTCCGAAATTAGTAGGAGTCGGTTAACAAAATTTTTTTGTCACACCCCCTGTTTAGGAGCTATAAGGGATCGAAAATTGAAATTTTGCTATTTTCAACCACCTGTAACTTTAACACCTGTTCAAATTTTTTTTTACAAATATGCAAAATTTATAGCTGCAGCACTATATTTCTACATACGTTAAAGGTTTTTCTTAAATTTGAAAGGGCCTATTTAAATTGAAGAAATTGTCTCTTAGTTTTAACTATTTTTGCTTAGATAATAAAATTCTGGGTAAAATTCCAAATTTTGTTGGAGTTCAAAATTGATTTCCTAGAACCGGGAAAAAATAGAAGGGTGAAGGCAGGAGGGGGGTGAGCAGATCCATCATAAGTTTGCTAACAAAAATTTGGGACCCTTCCTCATTGAAGGGCTACTAGGTCTTCAAAATTAAAATATTTATGTTCTTATAAAACAGTAACTTATTCACCAATGTAAGTTTTTTCCAAAATTAAACGTTAACATTTAAGCCGCAACATTATTCAACATTATTTTCCGCACTTTCCTTGAGTGCGTTGGGTGTTATATTCTAAGTATTTCCCTATTAGTCATATAATTAATAAATCAATGAAATAACTAAATTAATATTATCATTTATTTTTATATATATTTTTATAAAAATAAATGATGAAATATTCAATAAGAAACTGTATATAATTTTGAAAATGTGCTTTTTAAAAACCCTTGGTTTTTTTCCCTCACTTGTTTTTTTTTAAATCGGACTAAGGTTTCGGGGAGCTGCCATACAACTTTTTTTGAACCAATATGAATTTTTCTAAAATAACATTGGGAGAATGAAAATTACAGACGGTTAGGTATATAATAGGAGAAGCACTTTTATAAAGTTACAAAGTGTTGGGACTTAATTTTAGGGGAGCGTTGAAACACAAAGTTGTCAATTCGATAACTGTGAATCTAATTAAGCAACGAGTTTAAAATTTAAACTAGGCAAGCAAAGTAATAAGGCAATGCTGGAAAAGTTGAACATTACTCGGACCCCTCTAAAGACCAAGGTTTAACTTTACTCGGACTAACTTTTAGGGTGGGCTAAATTTTTATTTTTTTATTTTCTTTTGTTTTTATGGTTTTTTTTTAAGAAAAAATTATGGGTGCATAAGAGTTAATTAATGGTTTATTTAATTTTATGCATCATATTGGGTATGCACAGGTATCTAAAAGTTGATAAGGGCAACTTAAAATACCTAGTTTTTAATGGAAATCGAACCACGTTTTGACTACATTGTTAATTATAAAAAAAAGCTGGGAAAGTAAACAGATAAGCATAGTATAAAAGTCACAGTTTGCGATTAATTAAAGTTAATTGAAGTTTCCATAGTGATTTTTTCATGGTGACATTTCTAGATTGAGTTTTGAAGTTTCCAACCAAAACTCCCAAACCAAGGAAAATGTTTAGAAACTAATTTCAATCCAATGGAATTTTTCATTACATCTAGTGAGTTCCTGATTAGCAAATATTATTAAACAAAATGCAGATTTCAATTTGTTTCAAGTATAAATAAAATAATGAATCAATAAATATTAAACTATTTTTAAGAAATCAAAATTTACAAGAACTTATTTTGTCTTTAATATAAATTTTATTTTATTTACAACAGATTGAAGACATGTCTTTATCAGAAACAACTTCTGAAGAAACAAAACAACACATTAACAAAGAAGATGTTGTAGGAGAAAAACAACGATCAAATATTTTACTAACTTTACATGGTGGATTGTATCAAATCAAATTATTAATGTTGTATCTTGTCTGTGGTATACGTAAAAAATACTCTTTTCGCCTCAGCACGGAATTGAAGCAAGCCAAAAAATTTGACGACATTATTTTCGAAATAGTTGAAAATGGTGATAAACAATATTGTCTTTTGCAAGCAAAACACAAGGAAGATCAATCTAAAACAATTAAATTAAATAATGATTTACTTCATGGATATCTATGGAAAGGCGATTTCAGCTTAATTAAATATTTCTTTTCTTATCAAGAGTGTTTGGAAGAAAAACTTTTCAAAGTAGGAAAAGTTAAAGATTTAATTCTATGTACAAATATTGATTTTGATTTGAAAACAATTGTCATTGAAAAATATAGTTTGGATTCTATTTCAATTGAACAAATAGTAACTGAAATAAAATATGAAGATGATATATTAAATTTTAAAAGTGAAAATTTAAAAAGAAAACCTCTTTATTATAAATTTAATCAAAATATGTTTCCATATTTTAAAACTGTATTGGAACGATATCTTATAACAAGATTAACCAAATGTTTATTAGACAATAGTTTTATAGATCACAATTCAAAAAACGATATTTTTCATATTTATCACATATTTTTGGCAGAAGAAATCATCAATGTTGCAAATAAAAAATTTAGTGACAAATTTATAAAAGAAGAAGGAATATCAAAAGAAGTTAAAATGTTTAAAGATCATTTAGAAGATGAAATTAAAAGTGCATCAAAAAATAAATGGACTTTAGAAAAAATAAATGAGGAAATTTCTCAAGATCAAAAGAAGAAACCTACCAAAATTGGTTTAAACTTATCCGAAGGATTTGCAACCTTGAAAGATCAAAATAAATTAGAAGGTTGTAATTCTGACTTGAATATAAAAGAATTTTTTGATCATTTAATTTTCGCAGTCAATCAACCAAGTGAAATGGAGCTGGATGAAATAATTAAGAGTCACCTTAGTGAAGATTTCAGTTATGCTTTAAGAGATATTGCTTTTGTTGTCATTCTTGTAAAAATGCAAAATTGGGCTAAAGGACAAGGAAATGAATTTATTTCATATAAAGATGGTAAAGGCTGGTTTAAAAATTTAAAACAAAACTTGAATGGAATATTAAAGTTAGAATATGAAACAATGAAATTCAAAAGTAAAGTTGAAAATAATAACATTTTTTTTGAGTCAACTGTTGTTCGAAAGTTAAATTTAAATAGTTTTCTTTCGTTTGAAAATTTAAAAAAACAAATTTTAAACATTGTATCAGAACAAACGGCATTAACTTCGATTAAATTATATCAATACATTCACAATAATAATGAATTTAAAGAAAATTATTGTTTTTTGTCGTTGAAAATTGCTTTGGAATATAAAAATGATCTAATAAGAATGCTAAGGTATCGTAATTTTCTTTTAATAATTGAATTTGTCGATCAAGATGAAAACGATGAAATCGACGATTTATTTTCCGACATATTGAAAATAATTCAACAAAATAAAACTCAAAAAATTATTCTAATAACTAAATTAAATGATAATTTTGTTAAAATTAAAGATAAATATCAAGAAGTTGTAGACGATCAAAATAGTTTTATTAATCTTGAAAATGATTCAAAATATAAACTGTTACACAAAACAAAAGTTATATTCCAGGGAGAAGAGTTATACTTAGGAGCATTAATAGAAAATATGAATATAGAAAATATAATAGACGAATTGGCGTTGACAAAATTAATTAATGGTGAAAAACTAGAAATAGGCAAATCAACAATTGATTTACAAAATGTTGGAAAATATTTTGTTACTAGAACTTTTAAAAGGCAAGTGCATGTTAAAAACAGCTTTAACGGAAGTCAAAATTTTATAGTTTTAAAATTAGACGAGAATATTGCATCTAAAAATTTCCCTCCTCATCAAGATATAGTTATAATATCCGATGAAATAAAAGATTTTGAAAATCTATGCGATCATTACAATCAATTTAATATACATTGGCTATCAAAGACATCTAATGATTATGTTTGGCATCGATCACACAAAAGTATATCTAAGTTACATAAATTTATTTGTGATAGAAATTTCTATTCAAATATAAATATTGAAAATTTAAATGATGGAATCGTAATTATTGCTGGAGCGCCTGGTATTGGAAAAACAACAATCTTAAATAAAATAGTTAAAACATTAAAAAACAGGGAAGATATTAATTGGATAAGTAAGATTAATTTTACAGATTGTGGTAAGCAGTTTTCTATATGGGAACAAAATGGAAAAGTTGATTTTAATCAAGTACTTCAGTTTTTATTTAAAAACATGTTATCTCAGCCATTAAATGATAATATCATTGAATTTATTAAAATAGACGCAAATTATAAAATAAGTTTAAAAGATAGTGTCAAAAACAACATTAAAGGTACTGATCTGCTAGAACTGGAATTGTTTATTCGTTTTTATAATAAAGAAAAATTAATTATATTGTTCGACGGATTCGATGAAATTGTGAGTCATTACAAAGAAATTGTCCTTACGTTATTGAAAATTTTGAAAGAAACTAAATTACTTCGTTTATTTATAACTTGCCGAAATTATAATATTTTACATGAACTAGAAGATAATATGGTCACGTTTTCATATACACTTGAGCCATTCTCCAAACCAGATCAAGAGAATTTTTTTGAAAAATACTGGAAATATCGGCTAAAATTGGATGTGTTGGACACTAAAAAACTATTTTCTTTCACACAAAAATTATACTCACGAATATCTGAAAATCTTTATTATACAAATTCGGAGTTTTTATCTACACCTTTGCATATTTTTATGATTGCTGAAAGTTTCGAAAATATTTTCAAATCATATTATCAAAATAATTGCCATGAACTTTCTTTAGAACATGAACAAATATTTAATGAACAATTTAACTTAGCTCTCTTGTACAAATCATTTATTAAAAAAAAGTTTTATGAAATTTTATATGGTAATATAGATAATTGCATACCAGCTATGAAAGCATTACTAGAGAGACAATATTCTAAATTTTTTAATGATCATACGAAATTAGCATTATACAGTCTGTTTTCCAATGAATTTATTAATGAAATATTTACTGAGGAAAAAATGGATGATATACAAAATTTATTTGAAGAAATAAATACGGGAAGAGAAATGACAGGAATAATTATTAAAATAAGTGATAATAAACTAATTTTTATTCATCAAACTTTTGCAGAATATTTCGTTGGAAATTACATTTGGGAGAAGTTTAAATCTATTTCAGGAGATAGTGCGGAACATTTTATTAAAAATGTTATATTTAAAGTTGTCTTATATTCGTACAACCAAATACAAATTTGTAATTTTTTGCAAGCAATTGCAAAAGATGACTTAGAAAAGAATATTCCCTTTAAAGACAAATGTTTGAAATTAAATCTTTTATACAAATCAATCCTTTTATATCAAGATGAATTGTCGTGCTTAAAATATGAAAAACGCCTTCTGTTGCTATTTAATATAATTGAATATTCACTAACATTAGATAAGAATTATAATCAAAAAATTGTTAAAAATCTCCAGGATTTAGAATTTAAGCACCGAATTATATTGTTAAAACTTTTTGCAACCAGAGGATATGAAAAACTAGCAAGTCATTTGAAATATGCTTTTGAGACAAATTATTTTGAAAATTGTCTAAAAGCTAATTTTTACTATAAAAGTCACCTATATTTGGCTATAATAAATGAAAATTTTAATGTCGTGCAAATTTTTTTGTCAGAGTACAAAATTAATCCAACTTGGCTTGATTGCTGTGGATCTGATTTAACCAATTGTTTAATAGAAAATAAAAAATTTAACACTCTTAAACGTTGTTTGAAATTGAAACTGTTGGATTTCAATATTTTTACCAAACATAAAAAAGTATTATCGATCTTTATTGAGTGTGTAAGAAAAAGAGCACCAATAGAAATTATAAAATTCTTAATCGAAAACGTCGATATTACAAATGTAAACAAAAGCTTACGAAACAATCGCAACTATAATAGTATAATTAACCATTTGATTGAGCACAATGATGAAATTACACAACTTTTAATTAAAAGAGGACTTGATTTCTCTTGGATTCTCATAAAAATGAGTCGTCAATTTTCCAACATCTTTGATTATTACGAAAAAATTGAACATTTCAAGTTATTATTAAAAATAGTTGAAATGTTATTAGAGAATGAGGTGGTAATTCCTTTTGAAATATTACAATTAATAATACAAATACATTTCATTCATCAACTTTTAACAACTATACATGAAACACACGTTTATCAAAATGAAGAAAACTGTACGTTAGGTGACAAAATATTTAATATACTAACTGTTGGTGTCGATCAATCTTCTGAAACTAAACATTATGAAATCAGTTTTCAGAAAAATTTTTTTAAATACAAGGATGATGAGCAAGTGGAAATTATACCAGATTATATGAAGGAGTTATACATAATGTCTCTTAAAAAACGTAATTTTGACAAATTCATTGATGAAATTATTAATGTTTTAAATAGTATTTCTAGAGACAAGAGCAATACCCAACCTAATGAAAGTCACTTTAAAGATTTATGTTGTGATGTATTATTATATTTTTGGAGACAACCATTAGATTATACGTTTGTTGAAGCTAAAGAAATGGCAAAGCGAGAAGTATTAAAGTTTAGAAATTTCAGAAATAGGTTACAAGATATAGTTAATTTAAATACAGCACAATACATTACAATGGATGAAATTTTTTACATATTTAATATAGAAAAAAAAGATTTTAATAACGAAAATTTTAAAAATTTGATAAAACACGTTTATGAATGTGGCGGATTTCCAAAATTGTTTAAAATATGGATGAGGTTAAATGATATGAATCAAATGGGTAAAAAATATTTTTTAGAAAAAATAGCTATATTTAAAATTTATATCCTAAATCATTCTTCAAAAATCTTAGACGTTTGGGAAAATAGAAATCAAAATGAAATTTGTTAATTATCTAATATTTTTAATTTAATTTAATAATTTTTTTAAACATTACTAAAAGTAAATATTACTTAATAAATGAGTTGTATTCTATCAAAAAAAATTTTCAAAATTTATAATTTTTCATACTGAGTTTAGGGTAAAAAATATTTATAAAAATGAAAATTAAATAATAGGTCTCTTCACGAACAAATAATTTAACTTAATTCAATTAAAATCGTTTGTCACGTGAGGAAGTTTTTTGTCAAAAAAATTAATTGAGTTCTATATTAGTTTGGGAAACATCTGATTTAGAAATTTCATTTGTATCTTAAAAGAATAGTGTTGATATTTGAGACTTTTTTTTATTACTAATAACAGATATATATGTAAGTAAATAAGTTTGAAATTTAATAAGTTGATTAAAAAAAAAACAAAAAAGTTAAAAAAAATCTTAATTACAAAATTATTATTATAGAAAATACTTAAAAAAAATTTAACTTTTGTTTATTAACATGAAAAATGTAAATATTTACCTTTTGTTTATGAACAAACTTGTTGTCATCAGTTGTCAAAGTAAAATAACTCAATTAAATTTAATTGAATTATTTAAAAACTAGTCCTGAGGCTTATTATTTTTGAAATAATTGAATTAAAACATTCCGTTCGTTTATTCAATTCGTTCGAAAAGTGTAGCAAACTTTTTATATGGCATTTGGCAATGTCATTTTTCTAATTTTTGATTGGTTGAGAAAGCAAACTAGTCATATAAACGAACGGAATTGAAACGTCAAAAATAATAAGTTAATTCAATTAAGTTAAATTTTTTGTTCGTGAAAAGACGTAATATAATATATTAAAAATTATGAATAATAAAAAATTACATATTTAAAAATTAACCCCAATGCTTTGAAGAAATACTAATAACATTATGTCGAAATAAATTGCCAGAGATGAAATGTTCTGAAATTTTTAGAGCGAATTTATTTCTTCCTTTTAAAATTTGTTAATTAATCAGATTGATTGAAGGTAAATAAAATTCAAAACTAAATGTTCTTGAAGGATCTTTTAAGTATGGTTGTAAACCAAATAGGAGAAAACAAATAGAATCTCTTTAAAAATTTGAAATATAAAAAATGAGAACCATTTAATAAAGCCAAATGAAATAAAACTATATCTATAAATATAAATGTTTGTTTGTATGTTTGTAGAGTATATAAAATCCTAAACTGTTCAGCCTATTGTAGAGGGTGGCGCAAAACGACAAATATAGTTTGAATGTTTAATAAATTTTTTTATTTAATGGTTAATTATTATTATTATTTTTTTGTTATACAGTATATTAATGGGGAATATTTTTATGCAGTGTGGGCTGTGGCTCCATCTTGTTGGAACCAAAACTGTCGATAGTTTTCTACAGCTGGCTTCATAAAATTGTAAAGCGTCGTTCGATTTTCAGCACCAGTAATCGTAACTGATGTGCATTTTCAAAGAAATATGGACCAATGATCCTTTCAGACAATACACCGCACCAAACAGTACACGTAAGTGAGTGTAATTATCGCTGATGAACTGTTCTTTGATTCTCCGTAGCACATATCCTGCAAACAAGCTAAATTTGCTTACGAAATAATTCAATAGGAAATGGGCTTCATCACTTTTCAAATTGTTAATGAAATCGCGATTTTCATCTGCTTTTTGTCGGAATGAAATGCAGTAATCAAGCCGTTGTTGGTAGTCTATCGGCTATAATTCATAATCCTCTGAACTGACCTCCGCGTTAGCCCCAGTTGTGCCGAACGTCTTCTTGTTAATGTTTCTGGACTGTACTGCACACTATCCACAACACGTTGCATATTTTCTTCCGTGTGGACCGTACGTGGTGTTTCGGTACATGGAAGGTGTCTTACTGTACCATGTTGTCGAAAATTTGCAAAAAAGTCCAGTACGCACATTAAAAAAACGACGATAAGCACGCTGCGTCAAAACAATTGACCGTTAATTCTCAAAATAAAATTCAACAATTATTGATCGATGTTCTGTTCCATTGCCAATTCCTCAAGTTTTCTTCAAAAATTCTGATATGAAAATAAAAAATATAAATAAATTTACAAAGTTATTAAACTTTCAAACCATATTGGTCGTTTTGCGCCACCCTCTATATGTAAAATTTTTAGGTTCGGAAAGAGTTTCTGGCCTAGAAATTTTGCTTTAACGGACCGCTTAGTTATGGCCTGTGGTGTAAGTATTTCAACTTTTTTGTTATAAAATCAAAAAGGGTTTGATCTATTGACTTCAAAAGTAAGTATCAAAAAATTTTTAACATGTATCATTCAAGACCTATGCTTAAAAAAATTTAGATAGTGGATTACTTCCAATTTTGTGAAGTACTGCTTTGGCCCTAAACTAAAGTATCATAAAAATTTTCCTTTTCGAATCCTGTTATCCTTTTGCTGTAGAAAAACTGTTTTAAGTAGTTTATATTTTAAAAAATGACATTCATAAATTCTTGAAATAATATTTACATCGTTTGTAATATGTAAAAACCAGCAACAGGCAACGGGTTCCATCATAATAATATTTATTCTGTATATTAAAAAAATGACAGGGCCAATTACACACAGATTGTCATATTTTTTAATGATAGATATTCAATACGAATGCACATCTTTCATAATTTTTGAATTTTCATTTTTGCCCATTTAAACAAATACATACATTATTTATTCTTCTCACTCGAAGTTTTAAGTGCAGGCTTGTTAAAAATTCCAAAAATTCAAGTGAAATAATATCAATAAGACTTTAAATTGGCACCAAAATCAGAACTATACTTTAATTGATTGAGAGCTTTGCTGATCTTATGGCTAAATAGAAAATTTTGTAAAAAGCTTCACTCTGTCCGTTCGTCTGGATGTTTACAAAAACTTTTACACTGTTTGAAATATAGTAAAGAAATTCAAAACACGGGTAGGTAATGCAAACAAAATAATTTCGTAGAAGAACTTTTTCCTGTAGCTCCATCCGTTATGGTTGGAAAAAGCGCTATATTTATTGGCTTAATTGTTATAACAAGAGTTCTGTTAAGCGTATTTTCAATCTTAAAACGGCAAAAGATAGCTGAATTTAAAAACTTTATAAATTTTTAAAAGGCAAATGTTTAGGGTTGCCATACGGTACCAAAATTTACCATTATGCAAAACTCAATTTTTGCAAAATTTTTGGCTACACATATCTTTCAAACGGTTAAAGCTAGGATCTTGATATTTTGGGAGAAGTTGGATCGCTTGAAATTAGTAGGAGTCGTTTAACATTTTTTTTGTTACGGCCCCTGTGAGAAAGGAGCTATAAGGGCTCGAAAATTGAAATTTTGTTATTTTTAAACACCTGTAACTTGAATACCTGTTCAAATTTTTTTTTTACAAATATATAAAATTTAAAGTTGCAGCATTATGTTTGAACATAATATGTTAAAGGTTTTTCTTAAATTTAAAAGGGTTTCTTTAAATTGAAGAAATTGTCTCTTAGTTTTAACTATTTTTGCTTAGATAATAAAATTTTAGGTAAAAATCCAAATTATGGTGGAGTTTACAATTGATTTCCCAGAAACTAAAAACTGGAAGGGTGAGGACAGAAAAGGGATGTGAAGATCCTCGAGGATCATCCTAAGTTTGCTTAGCAAAAATTTGGGAACTTATTAGAACTTTTTAAACTTATTAAAATTTAACTTATTCATTAGTGTATGTTTTTCCAAAATTAAACGTTAACATTGAAGCTTCAACATTATATTTCGCACTTGTTAACATGTTTTCTTGAGTGCATTGAGATTATATTCTAAGTATTGATTTCACTATTATTCATAATTAATAAATTGATGAAATAACTAAATTATAATACTTGTATTATAATTTATTTTTATGTATATTTTTATAAAAATAAATGATAAAATATTCAGTAAGAATATAATTTTGAAAATGTGCTTTTTAAAAACCCTTGGTTTTTTTCATTACTTGTTTAATTATAGCTACCATATTGACATCAATTGAATTTCTGTCAAATTTATATCATTTATAGTTTTAAAAATATTTGAACAGTAAAAAAAAATTTTTCTTCTATTGTTAATAAAACAAAATTCAAATAAGTTAAAAGTCATTTGTATGAGTAAAAAAAAAAAAAATTAGAAAAAAACTTTAATCACAATTATGGTTTCCCATCATCTTTAAATATCATTTTATAGCAAAACATAAATATGCATAAGACAAGAAGACAAAAGAGACAAGACAAGATAAGGTATTCACAACTGATTATAGAGAATACATATATACGAGTACACATATAAAATAAATGAATGTATAAAAGAATATGATATACTAAAATTTAACATCAATTTAATATTCTACTGAGACAAATTAAATAAAATGTATTTTGTAATTGAAATGAAACTTTATTTTAATAATATAAAATTCGTTAATTAATTATTTTATTATAATTAAAAAAATATAGAATTTCATTTTATTCACTTTAAAAAAGATTTAAAAAAATTTTTGTATTCATGATGAAAACCTCATTGTTCACAAATTTGCTTGCCCTTATATTTCACCAATTGCCCACAAAAATGCGCAAACACTCTAGCTGATCCACTAAGCAAACTATTCCATGTATTCTATATTTCTGGCACTTGCACTTCTATCTGGAAAGCTCTAGATATATACAAAACCTTTAATCGCTTTGATCGGATTGAATCTTTCATTTCACATTGTTTGCTAATGAACAGCCATTCCCAAAAAGAGTGCACAGAGCAATATTATAAACCAATTGCTCAAACGTCAATACTATCAAAGGTTATGGAATTAATAATTACCTTAGATTTAAAAAGTTATCTGGAGAGAAATGGCATCATAAGTTATTATCAATATGATTTTATGTCACAAAAATCAACAAGTGATCTGTTGACTTTCTGGCCTGAAAAATTGAGTCGTTGATTGGAGAAATATGGCGAAACAAATATAATCGTTCTAGATTATATACAAAGCCTTTAATCGCTTTAATCGGATTAAATCTTTCTTTTCACACCGTTCAATACAAGTTGTTGGATGGCTTCACCTCGAAAAATTTTGAAATCAAAGCTGGTGTTCCTTAAGGTTTGGTCCTATCGTCAACCTAATTTTTAATAATTGTCCATGACCTCCAACAAAATTCATAGCTTTGCTGATGACAACACTCTTGATGGTTCATACCTTTTTGAGAGAGCAGCTCATGCTACCTCAACATCAGTAAATAATAAACGAATCAAAGTTTCAAGTTCCTTAAATAATAATCTCCGAAAAATTCAAGAGTTAGAAAGTACAGAAACAAAAAAAAAAAAAGTATGAACACGGTAAGTTTTAATGCTTCAAAAACCAAAAGTTGTCTGTTATCTACCAAGCAAAGTGATTTTGCGTCAGTCATTTCTTTTGGGTAAAAATTTTTCATAAAATTTCAGATACTCAGCTTCTTCAGATATTCATTTATATGTTCGTATTAAAAAAGAAGTTAAATGGCAGCTACTCGAATCCTTTGCACTAGACCGTTAAAAAAAAAAACTGACTTAATTTCAATCGCACAAACGACCCTTGTACAAAAACAAAATTGTGAAAATTTCAGGATATCAGCATCAAGTTATTGTGTGAACAGACGAACAAATGAACGAATCAACAAAATACAATTGAATAACTTTTCGATTCTTGATCGATTCATTCAGTTGAGTTTTTATCTTTGAACTACCTTCATGCGGGTGTAAAAATATTAACTCACACTTTCCAAAATTGAAACAAACTCCAAAAAGTATGCAACTATTTTATTTTAACTACTAGTATATATTTTTATTAAAGTTTTCGTATATCTTTGTTCTTCGGAATCGATTTAAGATAAAATTTATACAAGTTTTCTGATAATAAGCGGCACATTTTCGAATAGTTCATTGTTTTTAATGAAATGTCAATTATAAAAATTGTATGAAAAGTGGTTGTAATACAAAACTCACCAATAAAATATTTTCCAATCTTTAGAAAAGTTTATATTTATTGGTTTTTTTTTTGTGAAGAAGTCTTTAATCACAATACAAATCACAACAACAAATTACATCAACAAATGTTATTCTTATAAAAATAAAGCTATTATCTTGTATTGGATTTTGCGCAGCGCATAAGATTCGAACAGCTTTTACAATATTCTTCTCATATTAACTTATGCAAAATTTTGGAATCACTTTTATCTTTTATGCATTTGTAATTGTTTAATATAGTGATCCCTTATTTTTTCAAAGTGAACCCTTTATTTTGAATTTTGGAAGCAAACAAGTGTATATTATGTTGCTCTCTTCTTTGACTACATTTGTAAAATTTTTTATGCACATAAAAAGTGCAATAAAAATAACAATCAACCTTGAATTTCTCAGTATAACTTACTTCTGGTAAAAATTTAAGCAAGGGAAGTTTCCAAGGAAAAATTGGAAAATTTTTATTCATATGTAATTAAATTTATCGGTAAAACCATATTATATTTAACCAAGACCAAATAAAAAAATTCCAATGTGCGAGATTCTAATTAGAGGGATTTTAGAGTTGCTTCAAAATTAAACTATATTAAATTTATTAATTTTTAAATGCAAAAAAGTCATTCTTTCTCAATTTAGGATTTTGAACTTTGGGTTCGTATCGGATTTTCGAAGTTTGAATTTTGCATTTGGACTTTGGAATTTAGAACTTAACTCTTACTAAATAATCTAATTACATCTAATTTATATACAATAATAAAAAAATTTGTACTTCAAACCTTAGTGGGCTTAGTGTTCTTCAATTTTGAGCCTAAAGTGTATATATAATGTGCAATTATTTATCAAAAAACTTCTAAACACGTGTAGCGTTTTATAGCGCGTTTTTTATGCTTACAAAAAATTGTTAATTATAATTTAAAATTGTAGTTAATAAAAAATAATAATAATAAAAATTATTAATTTTGACATTTAAAAATTTTTAACTATGGCATTTAATTTTGTATACATGGTGTCCCACGAAATAACGTATCTGTTTAAAGTACGGGAGGGTCCGGCATGGTGTCATAGTACACAATGTTATACACTAGGCAAGTGACAGGAATTCCCATTATTCATGTTTTCACTGAAAAAATAATTGCGGCAAACTCCATCATGATTTGTACGGATTTGTACGTATGGAAAAATTGAGTGATTTTTACAGTAGGCTTAGTAAAAATTAAGTGAAGGCGAATGTGTTAATACTTAAATAGGACACGATGTATACGGTAGGTGTGTTTGATACTTACAATTTTGCTATTACGACGTTTAAAATAGACGAAAAACGAATCATAAAATAAAATATGGAATTTTAATGAGTGAATCTTGTAAGTGGAATGAAAAATATACAAAATATAATAAAATTCAACAAATAAAACAAAATGTAATTGTCATAACGATGCTCATGTGTCAAATTTTATTATTGTCTCTTTTAGTTTTATTCCAATTAGAGAAAATAGAAAACTTGGATTGTTGATTTATAAGTACCATTACGAATCCTTAAGATCTATACATTTTTCATTTAAATATTCTGAAGAAATAAAATTATTTTACGACGTAATAAATTCTACTTTTATTAGTTATTCTTGTATAATTATTCCCATTCAAGTTTTTTGTATAAGTGTTACTATTTTTTATGTCTTTGTATGTAGATAATAAAATAATAGTATAGGTGTTTTTTATAGCATTTTGATGATTAGGTGCTGTAAGTATCTCGCCAAAATTGAACATTAATATTATAGTAATATACAAGTGATGAAAAAAAACTAAAGGTTTGTAGAAAAAGCCCATTTCCAAAATTCCGCAATGTTTCATACTGACTTTTGGGTAAAAAATATAAATTTATTTATCTCATGTTTTGAAAACTATGAACAATAATGAATAAAATCCAGATTTACTAAATATGCGGCTAATCACTTAAAACTTGTTGAAATATAATATTATAGCTTCAATATTCTAATTGTTTTTGAATCAGGAGCACTCTCAAAATTTTTTTCGCACAAACATATGCTGATTCTAAAGAACCTAACCCTTTTCTGCTTCAAAATTTCCAGATTAAAGGAATTCAGTTGTAACATGCACCAAAATGTGAATCTATTCATTTCATCTGAAAAATTTCCTAAAAGATATTTATAAAAAAATTTACTCCTGAATATCGACGGCAAACTTATATATTAAAATTTCTAGATTGTATATGTATATTCATATTTATTTCTAACTTAATGATTGAAAACTTTTAGATTAAAAAGTTTAATACAATAGACGACGAAACTTCCGGAAAGGGGTTGTGAGCTATCAAGATGACGTCATCACATAACGGTACTAAATATCTCAAAGTTTCCGAATATATATATTATTAGTGGCGATGGCGCTGATGGTGGTCGAAAAATGCATTACAAAATGTTCCTAAGATTTTGTAGCATTTTTATTAAAATGTTATATTTTTCCTGTAAAACAATAAACTGGAACCAACATCTTACAATATTGTGGGGTATGATATTGTCTTTCTTAAACATCTTGTTTCATCTGAACAACCCCTTTCCGGAAGTTTATCCCAATAGACTTTATAGTCAATAAGAAAATAGCTTAAGAAATACAAATCACAAGTATAAAGCTAACAATATTTAAAAGTACCAAAAATTAGGGAAACGAAAGGTCCACAATTAAAATTTGAAAAAATAAAAAACACATGATAAAAATCATTAAAAGAAATCCTTAAAAACAATCAATTGAATATTTTATTTTCCATTTTAATTTTAACCTCAATGTTATTGAACACAAATTCCCCAAAAAAAATTTAATTTAAATTAAATTATTCTTTTGTTTTTTTTTTTTTTGGTATTTTTGCATAATAAAGTTTCTCTTAAAATTCAATTGTTGTTGAAATTGAATTTAAAAAAAAAAAATTTTTTAATTGAAAAATAAAATTAAAGAATTAAAAAAAACAAAATTTTTGGAGTACATTTCAAATATTTATTGCAGCGTAAATTTTTTCAATTTTATAAATTGAATAATTTGAATAGAGTTAAAATAAAAAAAAAATTTAAATTAAATGTAAATAACTAAAATTTTCATTGGCGATGTTACGAAATAATTTCGACTAAATGATCGTTTGAGTTCGAAAAATTAAATTGTAAATCAAATAGAGTTTAGCCAAAAAATCAGTATTAATTATATAGTAATTACCTTTATCAATCTATAATTAAAAGTTCTTATTTGTTGCCATCATCTTAATAAATGTCATACATGTCAAGTACATGTTAAAACACACTGAAATTAGCAGAGAAGCAGAGGAAGTCAGTCAACATTAAATTCAAATATATTTGATTTAAAGTGTGAATAAAAACTAACTTTTATAAAATTTAAAATATTATTTTTGAAATAAAATAATTTTTACAAAATTTAATAAAAACAAAAAATTAAATTTATTTATTTCTAGTACCAGAAAATAGTAAATATTCCCTGATAATATTAATCCTT
Organism: Dolichopus griseipennis; assembly: GCA_963082915.1. Lineage (NCBI taxonomy): Eukaryota > Metazoa > Arthropoda > Insecta > Diptera > Dolichopodidae > Dolichopus > Dolichopus griseipennis. Next base: position 338,565,244 of record OY720441.1, on the reverse strand, counting down.
TGCCTATTTTGACATTTGGACTTCTTATTAAATTATTTTAATATACTCTATATTTTTTTATTAAATTTAATCGCATCACGATTTAAACCCGAGACTTTTCTATTGAAAAGCCTCACTTTACCACTACTGAGCTTTGACAGATAAAATTTAAATGGATTAAAGCAAAAAACAAGTGATGAAAAAAACCAGTGATTTTTACAAAAGTCCATTTCCAAAACTAAACAATATTTCAAACTGAATTTTGGTCAAAAAAAAAATATATAATATAATTAAAAATAAACTGAAATTTAATTCATCAATTTATTATTAATTATTAAAATCTATATTTTGAATATAAAGTCAAAGCAATCGAGAAATCGTAGATTGTAGCCTCACCCGTTACGAAGTTACAGCCGCCCAAATTCGAAAAGTTCCCTATAGTTTAACTTTTATAGCAAGATTTCTATTAGATAAAATTTACTGTTTTTCGAAATTTAATTTTTGCTAAATTTTAGAACCCTCATATCTTTTGAATGGCTTAAGCTAGAAGCTTGAAATTTTGATATAAGTTAGATCCTTGAAATTAGTATAAGTGATTTAAGAAATTTATAATTTAATTTATTTTGTGACGGCTATAGTTTAAGAGCTGTAAGAGGTAAAAATTTTAATTTTATTAAATTATTAAAGTTTAACTATATTGGGTAGTTTTCGAATTTGGGCGGCTGTAGCTTCGTAACGGGGGAGGCTACAAACAGTTAAAGGTTTAAAAATCAAAATATTTCATTCTAACTAATTCGATAGTGTCAACTTTATTTTTTATTGACTGTCATTTTCAATAAAATTTTATGTTCTGTTTTTAAACTATAATACCATATCAAACAACAGAATTCACACAGTAGAATTTGCATTAAATATGAAATGTTTTTGTTAAATAGTTAAATAGCAGATTCCTTTATGATACTTGATAAAAGTTAAGTATATTTTTAATTTTAATCCGAGTAACTGTATAAACAATCAAATGTCATCTAATGTGAGAGGAAATAACAACAACAAAAGACCATTCACAATCGATGACACATCAATCAAAGATGTAATTAAAGTCAAATGCCTAGAGAGAGAGTATTATAATTTATAACCAAAGAAGGTGGTTCAAAAATCGAAGATAAATTGAATAATTCAAGCTTGAACAACATCATTTATAATCATAATGAATAAAAAAAAAAAAAATCTTGGATTTTTAAATAAATAAAAAAAACATTTACGTAATAGAATTTTGCAAAATTGATTAAGTTGCTAAACAAATGACTATTTTCATATATGTTTTATGAAATATGTTTATTCATTTATGCCAATAACTTCACTGATTTCAAATACATATGTATATATTATTCACTTTTATATGATGCTTGTAAATGTGTGAACTTCGACAAAATTAGCGAAAATTATCTGACCTTTGAAATTAAAATATGTTGAATATTTGCTTTCCATGAATATTTAAATATCAATAAGTAATCAAAGGTCAAAAGTACAATTTCAAATCCTAACATACAAAGCGTATTAAATTTTCTTCAAATCAATTTGACTTTAATTAACTTGCATTTGTAAGAAATTAAAAAAAAAAAAATTTTTGTAAAGTTTAAATAACTTTTTAGAAAATAGAAATTCAAATATCTGTAAAATCATTCTAAAAGATACTTAATATAACAGTATATAATAATATTCTATACAGAACTTTTAAAATTATATCCACAGAGACAACGGCTTTGATTGGAAATTTTGATTCAATATAAATAAATATACATACGTATATATATATATATATTTTTTTTTGAAAAGATAGGCAATTTAATATTGATGTCTGTTTGTATATTAGTAAACGCTGATTGTACGGAAATTACGTGCCTAGAATGATTTTTTTTTTTTTTTTATATTTGTTTATTCAGTAAATTTCCTAGTTTATTCTGTAATATTTTTTATCCTACATAATGCTACGTGAATATTATGATATGAAAGTAATTTAATGGCTGGTTCCTAAACCTCGCAACTTAAAATCTCATGCACGAAATTTCGCGGTTAAAAATTTCTCGTATCAAAATTTCGTTTCATAAAATCTAAATATTTTTCTTTTAACTATTCTTCAGTAAAGTTCTACAACTTTCTTGGTATATAAAATTTGTTCTATTCTAACAAAAGTTTTTCCATTTGGTCGGAAACGCGTAAATTCGAAAAATTTTTTATTGTGTATTTGTATTAGTGTAACACGATAACTCGCGTAACTTTCAACTGATTTTTAAGAAATTTGGTATGAATGCTGTCTTTGTCAATAGTAAGGTTAAGTTCAGATTTGGGACAAATCGGATCACAAGATTGGTAGGCTCCCATACAAAAAAACTAAACTTTTCGAAAAAACTCGAGTTTTATAACCATTAGAATGAGATCAAATATGGTACATAGACTATTGATGGGTACCCATGAAGAGTAGCTTTCATAAATTGACTCAAGTATCATTAGGTCTAGTAATTCTAGTAGTTTCGAGAATTTCAAGTTCAAAAAGTTCATCAAAATCTCAACCCTATGACCGCTTTTTTCGCCAAAAAAGAGAACAACTTCTCTGAAGCCAACTTTACAAGAAATATTATCAGATTTTAAAATACTTTACAGTACAAACTAAATTATGCAAGACGAAAAGCTTATATAATCCACCTTGTATTCATAATGCATCACGATTTTCCAAATAAAGTAGACTTTCAAATACGAAATTTTCATTTTCGACATTTCGAAGCGCTCCCTTGATTTTATTATAAATTCAGGAAGACGAAAATTATTATGAGCATAAAATAATTTGAAATAAACATCAAAATAATGTAAGGAATGACAAAAATTTGGAACAAAAATTATAAACGATAACCAATTTTCTAAAAAATATGTTTAGAATTCTGGTATACTCGTATGTATATACATTCGTATGATAATAAATCAATATTAAAAAAACAAACTTCATTTTAAATTATGAATTGGAATCAAATAATTTCAAACATAAAAATTTCATATTGATGCATATATTTAATGTATGCTGTAATTCATTGATTTTTAAAGAGTTATTATCTAGGATATTTAAGATCTTAATGAACACTAATCATCTTCATTAAATTATGATTACATACAATTAGCAGCAAATATAGAACTAAAAGTGTATCCATTCGATCTCCAATCCGTTTTGCGTGCACCATATTTAAATGTCAGCTTACTTTATTATACAAGGAAATTGGCATCATATAATTTAAGCTTATATGATTTGACTACAAAAGAAGGCTTTTGTAAGTTTTGGAAGAATACTGAAGGCAAAAGAGGCTCGGATGAAGTAGGATCTATTTTATATTAAAATTTACACACTCTTCCTAGTCATATAAAACACATAACTTTATATTCACATTGTTGTGAGTGTCATAACCGTAATAGGTAACGTAATGTTAGTTTTTAAAATACAAAAATTTATCAATTAAAAAATTTATTTAGTTTCATTGCGACATTACTAGTATATTGTGTTCACAATTTGGATATTGAATGTTTCGAAATAAAATATCTAGAATCTGGACACACACAAATGGAAGTAGATAGCGAATTTTAAGAATCGCGAGACGCAAAAATCCTTACAAAGGGAATGAATTGAGGTTTCATGATATTTATGATTTAAAACAATAGTTCGCCACATTACAACATGATTTAAAAGAAAAATTCAGAAGGCGATAAAGTGCTTTGGCTACAAATAAAATATTTGAAAATCTGCAAAAATGAACCTAACTATATACATTATAAAACTGATTGGGAGGAAGAGAGTTTTTATAACATAGATATAAGAAAAACTCAAAAATATAGATAGATATAGACCGCCCATCTGTCCGTCCGCATGATAACTTAAAAAGTAAAGGTGCCACAATTCTATAATTTTTATAAATTCGCTTTTATGCAATAGCCGTCATCGTGTGAATAAAATATAGTCATTGTACTGGAAGAGGTTTAAAGAGCACCTTTTGACTTTTATTTTCTCTATTTTTTCTGAAAGTCTTATAATTTGTGTATTTAAAATTTACCCAGAAGTAATTAACCGGATGATATAATGCTTATGTTACGGTCATACGGGTATCCCAGAGTTGACACAGTCTACTCTACTGCACTCTTCCTCGTTTTTTTTTTAATTTAAACGAAATTTCAATAAATATCTGTATATCTACAATTTCAATTAAAATTCTTTAATGAATAATTCAACAATCGGTTGATTACGCGTATCATATCATATCACTTTCTTATACATATTGCAGGAATACAATTCTATTATAAATACAATTCATTGTAAAGAATAATAGAGTAGATAAGTTGAAAAATAAATAATGCCAAACAACACATTCACTATATTAGACAAAGTGAAGTGCAAAACTCTGGCAATAGAATTAAAATAATAGAATTAAATTACAAAAAAAAATAATAGTGTTTTTTTAACAAGATAAATAAAAAAAGAAATTTGCACTAAATTATAAAAGAATTCACAATAGTGTCATAGCACAATAGTAAATAGTAAAACGTTCAGGTAACTTAGCTATGAAGAAAAGTTCAAATAAAAAATATATATATATTAACAAGAGTTTCAAGTTTAAGTTTTTCTTTTATTTCATACTCTATACATTTTCCATTTTCATTTTATCAAAATAGTTATATATATTTATTTTATTAAATTGTTGGGTACCGTATACTCGTAAAGAATTTCTTTAAAAATTCAATATACAAGCACGTCAAATTTAAATTTAATTTAAAAGTTTTATTTTATTTTCATTTGACATAACAAGAAATTTCACCGACACCTTAAGACTTATTTAAGGAAATATTCAACTAAACGTTACAAATAATCAAACAACATTAAATTTTATTCGTTTAAGATTCATAGTTGTTTTCAAGTAATTATTTTAAAACAATTACAAATGAATTTTTAATGATAATGAAATAAAGTCATATGCTAATCCATGAATTTTCAATGATAGAAGAAATACAAAATTTTTTTCACAAACCGCTATATATATAAAATACAATAAGAGGTAGGTAAAATCCAATGCAAAAATCCAAAAGGCACGTTTTTATACCCGTATGACTATATAGTCCAAGGGTATAATAAATTTGCCATTACGTTTGTAACGCAGAGAAGGAGGGGGGGGTAGATATAGACTCAAGTGTATGGATCGGATCAGAATCGAAAAATAAATCGATTTAGCCATGTATGTCCGTCCGTCCGTCCATCCGTCATCACGATAACTCAAAAAGTAAAGGAGCTAGGATTATGAAATTTTCACAAATTCGTTTTTATGCAAAAAACGGAATCGAGTTTAAAATTCAGCCATTTTGGTCCACGGGTTCGAGTACCTGCCATACAACTTCTAATTTTATATGAGCATTACTCTATACCTATGGAAGCTGTGTGTCTGAAATTTTGCCAAAAGTAGTTTAGTATAATGGCCACAGTTACTGCAAAATTTGGTTGGTCTACTGCACAGGGTTCGAGTAGCTGCCATACAACTCCTTCTTTTATATGAGCTTTACACTACACCTGATGAAGCTGGGTGTCTGAAATTTTGCAAAAAATAGTTTAGTGTAATGGCCAAAGTTACTGCAAAATTTAGTTGGTCTACTGCTGAGAGTTCGAGTAGCTGCCATACAACTCCTTCTTTTATATGAGGATTACACTACAGCAAATGAAGGTGGGTGTCTGAAATTTTGCCAAAAATAGTTTAGTGTAATGGCCAAAGTTACCGCAAAATTTGGTTGGTCTACTGCAAAGGGTTCGAGTAACTGCCATACAACTCCTTCTTTTATATGAGCATTACTCTACAGTCTACACCTAATAAAGCTGAATGTTTGAAATTTTGCCAAAAGTAATTAACCGGATGATATAATGTATATGTATACGGTCATACGGGTATCCCAGAGTTGACACAGTCTACTCTACTACACTCTTCCTCGTTTTTTTATGATGTCTATGTGTGAGTCTGTTTGTGCACATCTGTACAGCTGACTGAGGGGAATGATTTGAAATTTTGAAGCTTTTGTAAAAATCAGGTGTACCCAATGACACTTCTGTACTACTTTATTTTTTTAGTTATCGATCCATATACTGAGTCTATATATACCCCGCCCATTTGACCTATAGTTATACGTGTATAAAAATTTCACATTATGATTTTACTGTTAGAGCTGTTGGTTCTGTTGTTGGAAACAGTATATATTTTTTTCCATTGGAAAAAAATTCTGTTCCTATAGTTGAACTTAGTTGGTCGTACGAAAATTCTCAACTTTCCTCTACTAAGGTCAAATTTATTTTATATTAAGTTTTCCTTCTCATTTATATTCTAGCTTGGATATATATAAATATTTACATAAATTTATCGAATAACTTTGGTTCCCAATCAAACTTTGAATTCCTTCCTTAATAACATGTTTCAATAACATGACTTGTATTTGCATCGAATATTAAAACTTTGATTTCCAATCCAACTTTACACATGTACATGAACATAAATATTCTGATAAAAAACAATACCCTAGTTTAAAATCCAAATAAAAATCCTTTGTCATTCAGATGAAATTTATTTTGTTTTTTAATCAGGGAGACTGAAAAGCTTCGAAAGCCACGTATAGAAACTATGAGCAGGACTTTGAATATAGTGTGTGATTTGACGGTACTAAATCCATGCCCTATACTAAAACTAAACTTTAGGATGGATGGGCTCATTGATAAAAACGGACATTTTAATTTGAAGATTGGGAATTAGGAAGGGAAACTTAAGAAATAGGAAAATTTGACGAGATAAATTTTAAAATTTAGTTTTGTGATTACAAATTGAATCTGATTCTGATTGAAAACAGGAATTGAGAATAAATTGAAGGCAAAACCTTTGGCTCCTAAGATTCCCATAATATGTAACAATGAATTTATTACAATTTCTGCAGGTTGCTTGTCTGTTTGATCGTGTTGATCATTTTATTCATTCTTACCAAGAGTTATTCCTCTAGAACTTGTCAGCTTAATTTTTTAAAGTAAAATGTACAATAGTTTCTTTCTTAAAATTTCTGATTCCATTGAAAAATTCCGATTCCGAAAACATTTCTTTTGGGGTGTAATATTTATTACCAGAAACAATATCTTAAAAAAAATGTAATTTATAAAAACTGGTAATCAAGAATGTGATCTGATGCAACCAGGGCAATCAAAATGAATTTTTAAGCTTAGTTTATTGGATTGTATTTGAATATCTATTGGTTTAACTAAATGCGATACTCTAAAAATATTATGAAATAATAAATATCTGACCAGTAGCGTAGTGGTTAGAACGTTGACCTTTTAATCGAAGGGTCTCGGGTTCAAACCCAAACACCTTAATCTAATAAATTAATATAATATTATATCATATTAGCTTACATAATAATGTAAAATATACATCTGCCCCACCTAAAAAGGAAAGACTGATTCACTCAATTATCACATTGTATATGGAAAAGAAGATGAAGTTTATTAAAATTATCCAGAAAATGATCATAAACCTAAATGATATAATTAGAATGTGAATTTAATTATGTTTCTAAATTTTCTAAAAACAAGTTAAGAAACAGTCAGTCGGTGCAACCGACTTAGAAATACCCTACACCTATTTGGTTCAAATTTAAGGACATATCCATAAGTCATTTTAACACCATAAAAGCTGTTATTAATTTGATCGTAAGACATAGCTAACCAAATTAACTTTATAATACTAAAAACATTTTCTAATTACACTATCTATTAAAAAATATTACAAATTCTTACTAATTTATCTATTTAAAATATTAAAAAACGAACAAACTTGAAATAAATGAAAATATATTTATTCCAATTCAATTACAAAATGAAAAAATTCTAATTATTAAATTTTGTGATAAAAAGATAATCAAAGCATAATATATTTAATAATCCAAATTTTTAAAAATTGCAATTATTTTAAATGGTTAGTTTATATACCTAATACAAAAGCTTACAAACGCAAAATATGCAATAAATGTATTTCTAAAATACAATTATAAATTTTAGACCTTTTCATATAATTCATTTAAATATTCAAATAAATTTTACATAAATGCAGCAAGTACCTTTGAATATAGCTGAACCACTACAATTAAGTCTAGATTTCGGAGACACATAGGACATAGGAAATATATTCTTTGGCTTTGAAATTAAACTCAACCAGAACCAATTCCCATGGTACTTTCATTACTAGTAACCTAGAGTTTAAATTTCATCAAAATACCGGCATTATTTTTTGAGTTATGGTGTTTTAAGATATATGTTTGTTAGTCCTTGAACTTGTAAAGGGTTCCAGAACCCCAAACCATGGTACGATTTCGCCCATATGCAGTCCCGTCATACTTTCAATACTAGTTAGCCCTTGTATACAATTGGAACGTTCTATCTTAATTTTAAGTTACTAGTTTTATTAATTTCGATGATAAGCTTTTACACATTTGGGGGTCTAAAAGAGGTCCTGAACCACCACTCCAAATGATCCCAAATTAGGGGGGCACGGAAGAAATAGTAAAGAACACCCAGGGCCAAATTTGAAGCTTCTACATTTGCTTGAAGTTACTATTTTTATTAATTTCGAAAATATGCTTGAAGGTCCTCGGAACTGAGTGCCTGGTCCCCGACCCACTAATCCAATGGGGCCCAAATTTCAAAGACACTTACGCAATAGGAAGGGACACCCTGATACCAAATTTGGAGGTTATATCTTCATTGGTTTCGGAATTACGCTAGTTTGGCCTAAATTCGATCAAAAAGTTCTCAGTTCCGAACCCATTGTCCAATCCTCACCGTACGTAGTCACCGCCGTAGTTTCATAACCAATAACCTACAGCACAAATTTCATGAAGATAGCCTCATTAGTTGTTGAGTTATCGTGATTTTTAATATATGTTCGTTATCCCTGACACCGACTAAAAGGTCCAGAATTCGAACCCATGGGCTGATTTCACCCTTATACAGCCCGCGCTTTACTTATAGTACTAGTTAACCCTTGTACACAATTTAAACGGTCTATCTTAATTTTAAGTAACTATTTTTAGTAATTTCGATTATAAGCTTTTAAAACTTGGGTGGTCTGAGAGGGGTACTGAACCACCACTCCAATTGATCTTTATTAATTTTAAAGATATGCTTTAAGGTCTTCGGAAATGTGTGGCTGGTCCCCGACCCAGTACTCCAATGGGACCTAAATTCCCAAGACACTTAGGAAATAGGAAGGGCCACCCTGATACCAAATTTGGAGGTTCTATCTTCATTGGTTTCGGAATTATGCTCGTTTGGCCTAAATTCGATCAAAAAGTTCTAGGTTCCGAACGCATGGTCCAATCCCGACCTTACGGAATCCCCGAAGTAGTTTCATTACTAGTAACCTACAGCACAAATTTGATGAAGAAAGCGTTAGCCCTTCGATCGATTAAAAGGTCCAGAATCAGAACCCATGGGCCGATTTCGCCCATATGCAATCCCCGCCGTACTTTCAGTCCTAGTAACCTACTGTCCTATTCTATAGGTGTAGGGTATAAAAAGTGTGTAACTCTAAAATCTCTCCAATTTTTACGTTATTAGTTTGTAGAAACTATCAAACACGGGACTTTGGATACGTCACTTACTGAGAATTATCTCAAATAATATATGGTTTTTAATTTAATTCGAATTTTTCATATGTAGTGAATTAAGATTAAGAGATTTGTTACCCTTTATTGGAATTATTAGAGATGAACCAAGTTTCATTGACCTATACATTTGTCTAGCATTTACCTACTATACAACTAACTATATTTTTTTAAAAGTTAATTAAAGTTTTATAAAATTTCAATTTTTTTATTTAATTAGAGTTTTAAAAATTTTTCTACGTAAAAGTTTTCCATCAGAATTGGGCATTTTTATTTTTTACTTCAGACAATACCTAATATATTAAATTTTATGAACGAAAAAAAAAAAAAAAAAAGTTTTTTAAGACATACTTAAAGTATTATTTTTTTACTAGAGCACTAAAAAACTTAAGAAATTTTCATTTATTTACAGAAAATATTTATTGTAAACAGAATGTTCATAAAAAGTTTAAAATTTAAATAATTCTATAAAAAAAACGAAGAAGAGTGTAACAGTCTACTGTGTCAACTCTGGGATACCCGTGTGACCGTAATATTAACATTCCATCATCCGGTTAATTACTTTTGCCAAAATTTCTAACAAACACCTTCAATATAGGTATAGAGTAATGCTTATATAAAAAAAGAAGTTGTATGGCAGGTACTCCAACCCGTAAGCAAAAAGGCTGGATTTCAATAGCGATGATGAATAATGCATATAAACGAGTTTGTGCAAATGTCAAAATCCTAGCTCCTTTATTTTTTGAGTTATCGTGCGGACGGACGGACATACATAGCCTAATCGATTAATTTTCCGATTCTGATCTGATCCATACACTTGAGTGTATATCTATCCCCCTCCTTCTGATACTAAGTTTTCATACAATTATTTCAAATAAAGAACATGCTTTGAAATTATTTAAATATTAAAAATTTTATATAGGAATATGCAAAATTACCAGCTTCAAAAGTTACTAAGGTCCATATAAATTTTACTATTAAATACTATAAGAATTAATTTAAGCAAACTAAAGTGACTATTCGGGAGAAGTTTCAGCTTCTTAGGTCAAAATCTAACCCCTTAGCTCAATTCCTCTGAAATACCAACCACCTCGGAAAAAAAACCACATTGAATATAACTACAGTACATTAGTATAATTGTAACTTAATTTTGTGATCTTCACAACCACATGAACCTTATATTCATACGGTTAATGAAAACGAGGAAGAGTGTAGTAGAGTAGCCTGTGTCAACTCTGGAATACCCATATGACCATAATATAAACATTATATCATCCGGTTAATTATTTTGCCAAAAATTCAAACATACAGCTTTATTAGGTGTAGTGTAATGCTCATATAAAAGAAGGAGTTGTATGGCAGCTACTCGAACCCACTGCAGTAGACCAATCAAATTTTGCAAAAACTTTTGCCATAAAACTAAACTACTTTTGGCAAAATTTCAGACATCCAGCTTTAATAAGTACAGAGTAATTCTCATAAAAAAAAAGAATTTGTATTACAGGTACTCGAACCCGTGGACCAAAATGGCTGGATTTAAATAGCGATGACGGCTATTGCAGTAAAACATGATAACAAATTGTGAATAGCAGTTGATGACGACAAAGTGTTGATTGCAGTTACTTTAAATCTACAACGTGAATTTGAAACGGTAAACCGTAACATTTTATTGCACAAATTATGGTATTTTATAATAATAACAAGATTCGAGTACCTGACATACAACTTTTTTTTTTATTTGAGCATTACTCTATAACTAAAGAAGCTGGGTCTCTGAAAATAATTTAATTTTATGGTCTTTTCTACAAATTGTTATTTTTATGGCCAAAATTTGTGCAAAATTCGAGTACTCTATACCTAATGAAACTGGGTGTCTGAAGTTTTGCCTATAATAGTACAATAACACTTTATTCTTAGTATAAACGATGCCAACGTCTGAATAAAATAAAGTTTGTGAAGTGGAAGAAGTTCGAAGAGCTGCCTTTCAACTTATATTCTTTTGTATATAACTGAAAGCCTAAAAATAAGTTATGTATTTAAAATTTTGTCAAAAGTAATTAACCGGATAATATAATGTCAATATTACAGTTTTACGGGAATACCAGAGTTGACACAGTCTACTCTACTACACTCTTACTCGTTATTAATTGTTTTTACTACTAATATTAAATCATGTAACAAACATTGCTTTTATATGAAAAATTGTGTTTTACAATTGATGTTTTTTCGTTTAAAAAGATTCAATTTGATTAAAAATAATAAAAAACATCAAATTCAATAAAAAAAAAATTTTTTTTAAACAAAGTTGTTGTCTAACAATAATTTTAACCCCTTTTGTACTAATATGTAAATAAATGAACATGTTCGTATATTAAAACATCTTCATCTATGTCAAATTATGTATATACTATATACCTACTACTATATATGTAGATATATTGCACCTAAAAATATTTAATTTACATACTATGAAAATACGTTTTACATTATATTTTGTACGCACTATCATAAAATATCTTCCCTTCATTCCCTACATGTATCTATGTATGTATATGTTATTTTATATTATTATGTTTGTCTCTATTCTCAACATATAAAGAGTCCTTAACTCTTCAAAACTAGAGATACTTCTAATTGAGAGTTAAATATTTGATAAGCACTATAATTATACACAAGTTTTAGATGAATATGAGTCAACACTTTTTAAAAGTGAGTTTTTGACATAATTTATAAATAATTTCTTTTATTTACAAACTTATAATATAAAATGTTTTTAAAAAATGGATATAAAACCTATTTATTTTTTAAAAACTATTAGTAAAATACAAAAATTTAAATTTACTCCATTTTTGTATACTTTTAATTGAACTTGCCTGTGTCTATGGCTTTATTTTTCATTCTGTCAGTTAGTAATACAATTGATAATAATACTTCATATAATTTTGTGTTTCTTATTATTCTTAGACATTAATTTATATAAACCTGTTTTTTTGTTGATGTTATTCAACTTGTGTTGATGTTATTCGACATGTATTCTGTACAGGATAATGGTTTTAACACAAGTGTTGAATATTCTTATCTTTGGGAGAATTCAAGGCGAACCGTAATTTGTCAAATATCGTTCTTATCATAGCTATTATTTGTCCAACAACGTTCTTAATACTACCATCTTCAGAAATAGTCCTGCAAAGGTAGTTATAATACTGGCAATACTGTTTCTGGTAATTGCTGGACCAATTTGAAAGAAAACAAGTGATTAGGATTAGAGAAAACTTTTAAAACTGATTACAACATAATATGGAGCTTACATTTTTGTATATTATTTCAAAAAAAAGCTTGGTCAGTTGGTTAAAAAAAAAAAAGGATTTAAATCATTGACCTCTTATAGCTTCTGAACATGACCATCACAAAACTATTTCCTTGAATGACTCACAATATTTTCTAGGTGAGTCTTAAATGACTCACATAAAGATCTAACTTCTCACTTTCACGTGTTCTAATTAAGCCGTTGACAAGATAAGAGGGGTAGAAAACTTTGGAAAAAATTGAGTTTTGTATAACAGTAAATTAAAGTACCGTATGGCAACTCTATATATTTGTTTCACATAATTTTATAAATTTATAAACAGCTTTTGCCATTTCTGGATTGCAATTATATTTTATAGAACTCTTGTTATAACAGTTTAAATATCTAGTCTTCTCTTGACTTTTGGGGGTCATAGATCGAGCGGTTAGAGCTACAGAGAAATGTTCTTCCATCAAATTATTATTTTTGATATGTATATCTATTCGAAGTTAAAATTGCATTTCTTTATTTGTATTTATTTCAAACGGTGTAGAAATTTTCTAAAAATACGGACAAGTGGATAGAGTGAAAATATTCGGGCAGAGTTTTTGTTAGAAAGTTCTTTCTAACATATATTTATATATGTGTTAGAAAGAAATAACACGTACAAAATAAATTATAATATTGTATATATGTACATAAATAAATCCAACAGTTGGCTGATAAACCAAATATTTCAGTTCTTCACCCATTTTACAAATTCTCTGTTAAGAACAATAAGGTTCAAATTGCCAACGGTTTATACTGTGCTCATTGTTAAAACCTGTGAAAGAAACAATACCCACAAATATACATACAAATTGCATACATAAACAATGGTATAGCTTCGTATATAATATAGAAACTAACATATTGTATAATATATTTTCGAAATTTTGGTAACTCAAAACCCATAAATTTTTTTCAATACTGTTTTAATACGATCCCAAAATAAAGATTAGCTACTTATTACAGGTGGTTGTATACACATATGTACAACACATATGCAAATCTGTACAGACTTAACATGTTATGTACACAAATCTGTTAAAGAGTTAAAGTAGTTGAAATTCTATTTATTATTTTTTTTTAAATTTTATTAACTTAATTTTTTTTTTCTTTTTTAGATAACCTTTGAAATTTCCGCAATTTATTTTAAAAAAAATAAAATATTTTTATTTTTCGTGTTAAGTAATGGCGTCTAATGCAAAAAGATGGATGCCAGAGTTTTTTTTTCCTAAGGGAGGAAAAAACCTTCAGAAGACACCTAAAATACTAAGCCCTCCGGAATAATGGTATAAGCACCCCCCTATGAGTATAATAGATGAAAATGAATGGAATATCTAGCTTTCATTTTGAAACATTGCCACATTGAAATTCCAGTTTAAAAGATAATATTTGACATAGCCGAACTTAAGGAAAGCCAAATTCAAAAGCAGTGATTCTGGAAACATATCAATTTATCAATTCACAAGGGTTATGGATTACCAAACTAATGATCATATAAAAAAAGTTCTGCCAATAAACTTCTGTGTAATTTATTACAGAATAAAAATATACAAATCCAAATAAAAAATTAGAAGATCAACCTATTGTCTCACTATTGGGAACAGAAATGCCAAAGAGATTTCTCGCCTTACCATGATTTCGTAAATAACTCTGATCAAAGAACTTCAGACACGTCACGGTAAACTTGTTACAAAATGTAAACAGTTGCAGAAATTAGTTGACCTAAAGCAGATAAAAATCTTCGACATGAATCCCAGAAATTTCGAGGATTTCTAATTTGATAAATTGCTTCTACTTAATCAATCCAACTTCAAAGAAACGCTACTCACAAGTTCATCCAATACTTTTCAAAAACTGTTGCGGATAACATTATTTGAGAAAACTAATAAGTTACGAATATGATGCATAACTTTGACACATAACTTAATAGTTCTAGTTAACATAAAGTCTATCAACATTTATTTGAAGAAATGGCAAATAGATCCTACATTAAAGTTTAAAATTATTAAAATGTCACATTAAATGCGGTAACACATTGTCGGATTGGTCGATTTGAAACATTAAAAGAATTGCATCGATTATAATTCAATTCCCCATATGAAAACACCACTATTGATGCAATTTAAAATAGGTGAAAATTATGGTATTTATTTCTAACAGATTTTATAACAAACGTAATCTCATTAAAGTCTTTTAAAAACGCACATTTTAAAAAAATTAAAAAAAATTTACCCAAATAATTTAATTTTATTCGTCTCCTTCGGGCATTTACATAATTTCTAAATCGTAATTAAATAATTGAATTTTAACTATATATAGGTATTGCAAAAACACGAAATACATGGAACTATATTTTTCTACAGCCTCACCATTGTTGTGGGAATTTACCCCGCAAAATTTGCAAGATTCCTATATTTTTAAATTGTTATAACTCTAACCTCTTTAAGGTATATCTTAAATCTGGAAAGACTAAACGCTAGTTGCTTCAAGAAGCTTTATAATTAGGCGAATTAATTATGCGAATCTCAAATGTTGTAAAACTTTTATATTTTTTTATCCATGATGCCACAACATCACACCTACAAATAAACTGCCAAGCTATTAAGTATGCCAATAACTTCTGCTACCTTAGCAGCATTATATAAACCACTCTTAGATAGAACATAAGAATACATGGATAACCAACTCAAGAAATCTAGAGCAGCATCTGGCAGATTGCAATCAGTATGGAGAACACACAAAACTTCAGAAACACCAAACTGTAGATTTTTCGGGTATTTGTAAAAAGCACCATAATTAATATATGATAGTGAAACGGGTTTCTAATTCCGAGTACTACAAACAGCAAGCTACAGGCATTCGAAAATAAATGCCTTAGAATCATATGTAGGATATTCTGGCCTATAGAACAATCACGAATAGACGTTTATGGAACATAACTGGAGGGGAAATAATATCGGCATCAAATAAGCACAAAGAAATGGAGGTTTGGATAAGGTACACGCTGCTAAAGCACCAAAGATACATAGCAAGAATTGCACTTAAGGAGGACCAGCAAAGCTCCAGAAGACATAGTCGATCGAGTAACACCTGGAGCAGAACAAAAATTACAAAACTAAACTCAATAGGTAAGCTTATGAAACTAACCGAAACCAAAATAAAGTCAAACTTTTAATTTTAATATTAAATTCAAAATTTTTACAATTCTTATCTCAAATTTTTTAGTTCTAATTATTCTGGAAAGAAAAACAACGGAACAAGATAAATAAATTTTATTTTATGATTCTCTGAGGAAAAATTAAATTAAAACTAAAATTACTGTGGAATTTTCCAGTTACAATGATTTTCCTCTTTAGTAATTTTCTACCAAATACTCATTTTCCTTAAAAAAACAATTAAAATTAGTGCAGAAAATGTAATTATCTTAATAAAATCATTATACGCTTGTTAAATTTTTAAAAAAAATTTTACAATTTTATTTTGTGCAACAAAATTACAGCAAAACCGTTTGCTATGTTGTTCATTGTTGTACATCTCTAAATATATTCAACTATAAGTTTATATATTATATATGTATTGTGCATCCTATTGTGATTTTCTCATGTAGCCATTTGAGTTTAATATTTGTTATTCTACAATCCTTTGAAGGAAGTTAAGAAAGTCCCCTGTATGTATGTAAAGTGTGAACGTAAAGTTAGTTAGTTTTTGGAGATTCATATTTTGTTGAAATCACAATATAAAAACAAAGTCAAGGAAGAAACGCAACAATACAATTAAAATTTTAAGAGTTTTTATACCCGTATGACTATTAGTCAAAAGGATATACTAAATTTTCCATTACGTTTGTGACGCAAAGAAGTAGGAGGAGTAGATATAGACTTAAGTGTATGGTTAGGATCAGAATCGAAAAATAAATCGATTTAACTGTGTATGTCCGTCCCTCCGCACGATAACTAAAAAAATAAAGGAGCTATGATTTTGAAATTTCCACAAATTTTATGTAATAGCCGTCATCGCTATTTAAATCCATCCATTTTGGTCCACGGGTTCGAGTACCTGTCATACAAATTCTTTTTTTTTATGAGAATTACTCTGTACTTATTAAAGCTGGATGTCTGAAATTATGCCAAAAGTAGTTTAGTTTTATGGCCAAAGTTTTTGCAAAATTTGGTTGGTCTACTGCAGTGGATTCGAGTAGCTGCCATACAACTTCTTCTTTTATATGAGCATCACACTACCTACAACTAAAAAACCTGTATGTTTAAGATTTTGCCGAAAGTAATTAATCGGATGATATAATGTTTATATTACGGTCATACGGGTATCCCAAAGTTGACACAGTCTACTCTACTACAATCTTCCTCGTTTTTTATTGTAATTAAACAACATGCTATGGACAATTAAAGTTACAATTTTAACGATTATTTTACTTTTTTAATTAAAAAAAATTAACTCAGTGATTCTCCAGTCATTGAAAATTAAACAATAAAATCTTGTATAAATGTTAGATTTTAAATTTAATACCATGAAATTAAAGCAATAAATGTTAATACAAATGAAATGAATTAAAAATCTAAAAATTGCTGTATATTTATTAATTTACAATTTTGTAAATTCGGCTTCCATCTTTTGCAGAATATGGTTAAATTGCTTTAATTTTTACAAATCTTCAAATTTCAATTCTTAATTGCATGTTTAACTTAAATCTCTTACGTAATTTGTCCCAGTTCCATTCTGATTTCTTAGAGTTCGTTTATGTTAGAGCTGCGATAAGTGATAAGAGCCATAGCGTAGAAAATATATGTTGTTCATCTATGATCAAAGCGAAGCCAATAATAAACACCTCGATTTAAATCATGCATATATGTTTTCTACGCTATGCTCTTATCGACGGTATTATCACTAATTGCAGTTCGAACATAAATGCACCCTAACAGATTCTATAATCTTAACTACATGAATATTCTCTGGAAAATTTGCTGTAAGTCTTTTTTCCAAAAAGCACTATATCTTTCAACTTGCTTTATGCACAAAATCGTTAATCTGTCCTAAAACTAGGGAAGAGACTAACTCATTTTTTTTTTGTAAACATTGGCCATAAAACTTAAATTTGAATTTCAAATACTCAGCTTCATTAGATATTAAGTTATAATCACATTGAAATTGAATTCAGGTGTATTCAAGGTACTTAAAGTCGTTGAGGAAATGCGTTCAATTTCTAAACTATGCGCACAATATAGCTTAAAAACTAAAAGAGCTAAGATTCTTAACTAGGATTTTCATAAATTCGATTTTATACAAAGGCCGTCTTTATAAGTGAAATTGAGCCAATTTATTCAACCAATTCGAGCAGCTGCCATACAACTTCATAGAGCATAACTTTATATATTTTAATACCAGCCAGGTGCCAGAAATTATGCAAAAATTAGTTAAACCAATGATATTTATATCATGTTTGGCGGGTAATCCAGAGTTGACCAGGTCTACTCTACGCACTTCTTTAATCATACAAAACAAAAAAAACAATTTGTAGAAAATAATTCTGCTACCTAGGTTTTTTTTTGTTGTTTTTATTTTTAGAATTTCTTTTGAAATGGCTGTTGCATGCAAACGTGGAACAAAACATATGACGTAAACAAGAACAGAAACAATTTAAAAATTTGTGTGTTTGTATAACAAGTTGTTTACATTAAGAATTCTACCAGAATTCTATGTACCTAAATGTAGTTGGCAACAAAATGTAATATATTTTCAAATGAAATCAGCAACTAAATACTACAACTACCCAATTGTTGTTGTTGTTAAGTTTCTGCGCAAAAGCTATAAAATAAAATGAAAGTTTTTTGGAAATTGTTAGAATGTTGGTGAAAAAAATCATTGTTGAAAACACAGAAATTGTACAGGAATTTAGAGGGGAAATTCATCAATTTTCCAAAATTCATTAAAAAAAAAATTTCATTGAATAAAACTCTCAAAGTTATGTGAAATATGTGAAAAAAACATATATTAATATGCATAAAAAGCTTTGCAGGACCTTTGTTTTTGTTTACATTTTTTAGAAAACAAACTACAACGACTTGGGAAATCTCCCAGGTTTGGTTTGAAATTGAAAATATGTGGGTAACGAAATGTTATCATAAATGAATGAAAAACGTATTCTGTTAGAAATTCAAACTCCTTAGATAATAATTAATTAACAACCGCTTATATGAAATATATTAAGCGGTAGGTACTGTTTTCGCACCAAAAAATTAACCCAAATACTTTTGCATATTTGCATTGTTCTGGGGTGCAGAAAACTATAAAACGTATATTTTTATGATGACCGTCTGTCCGTATCCCCACGTGTAAAACATAAACAGCTGAGCGGAATGTGTACCAATTTCATATATAAAATTTTGATATTAATATCTTGAATTGATAAGCTTGAGAAGCAAATCAGGTAGCGCAAAGAGGAGCATCTCTAGGGTGATTTTTAGGTTTTTTGCAAATTTTCCGTAGGCCAAAAATTGTACAGCAAAACTTATTGCATAAAAGTTGTTTATAATGTTTCGAGTAACAATACTGTTCCAAATTATATTGTTCCAAAGATTTTTTGATATATTGAAGAACTAAAATAAAAGGATAAAAATTTAAATAGGATGTTTTTTAAACCTGCACCAGCACATACAGCACTCAAAACTTATGGTGCCACTTTTTAATATTTTTCTTAATTTTTTTACCTTTTTTAATTTCTTTAATAGAATCGGCCACGTCGGCCCGACTTCTGGCTTCCAAGATAAGAAGACTGAAACTGTTTTTCAATTTTAATCGGAATTGTTTCGCAAAAAATTTTATTTTCTTTAATTTTAATTCGTTAATCGCAGGTTAAAGGAACATTTGATAATTGTTTCAATATAGTTTCGTTCCGAACCCGTGATTTTTTGTTTTTTTTTAAAATATTAAAACATCTTTTTTTATGCCTTTTGGTATAAAAGAATTAGATCGAAGTTTAAATTATCGATTAAATTTTAAGTTAAAAATTAAAAATTAATTTTAAAACAAATTTCTAAAAACTTGTTGCATTATTTAAATTTCAATAAAATTTAAAATATATAATTTTATACAAATAAAACCATTGTCATGATACTTAAATATAACATTAATTAATCTTTCCAAATAAATACCACAAATTGTTCAAATGGAAGTTCTTAATTTAATCCATTTTAAATTTGTGGTTTAATTTTTGTTTAATTTTAATTTAAAAAACAAAACAAAAACAAAAATTAAAAATCCATAACCAAAATAATTTAATTTAAATTAGTTATATCCGACTTAGATTTATTTTTTTCAACTAATAATTGCAAAAAATACCATTATTATATAATTATATAATATAAGTATTTTGTATAATTAAAAATTTTCCAAATTTATAATACCCTACACCTAAAAATTGTATAATTGGGTATATTGACTTTGGTACAGTATTTGTAAACACCAAAAGGAAGAAAACTAGATATTTAAAATGATGAAATTTAAATTGTAGGTTACTAATTACACCAAAACGACGGTATTGAGAGATATCAGACCTGTAAATTCCGATGGGTTCAAATCCTATAAGTTTTTGATCAAACCAGCTTCAAACGAGCATATATCCGAAACCAAAAAATGTTGTTTTTCGAAATTTGGAATTTATTGGAGTGGTGGCTTGACTTTCTTCCACGCATTTCCCAATGGGAAAAACAATTATCTTTGAAATGAATAAAAATAGAAACTTGAAATTTAGTACAATCGTGTTCTATAATATTTTCCATTATATCTCTAAATTTGGAATTAATTGGGATGGCGGTACGGGTATCTCCCACACTGGAACTCCTACAATAGAAACTTCAATGTTCCCGGCTATTTTTATAAACTTTCAAGATATGCTTATTTAGTCTCGGAAGACGTGAGATATGTGCCAAAACGACCCCTTCTATTTATGTCAGAAGTAAAGAACTTAATGGAAACAGGAAGGAACTACCATGTACTAAATTTCAGGTTCCATTCTTAATTAATTTCGCAAATATATTTCTTAGATCTTGAGATGGATGTGGGAAGTTCCCGAACAACTACTCCAATTAATCTCTAATTTAAGAAACAAAATGGCAACAGAACAGAACACTCTTGAAACAGATTTTAAGTTTCTATCTTAATTAATTTCGAAGATATGCTTGGCAAATTCAGGATAGTCTTTGAACTACGGTCATGCGGAATATAAATAAACAATGTCATTTCAAATTTATGTATGCGGTTGAATTGAAAGTATTTTCAAGGCATTAAAGTTGCGAAAATAGTGTATCAAACACATTGTCAAATATTTTTACTACACCATTTCTATTTATTTATTTTTTTATTTGTAGTACCAGACAATAGTAAATATTGTCTTATAATAATAATCCCTTGCCTATTTGACATTTGAACTTCTTATTAAATTATTTTAATATACACTATAATTTTTTATTAGATATGATCCGACCAGGGTTTAAACCCGAAACTTTTTGATTAAAAAGCCGCCACTTTACCACTGAGCTATCGGTCAGAAATAAACTGTAAAAGAGAGGCATTATTTCAATTCAATAGACCAAATATCGTTGGGTAAAACTTATCTGTTAGGGTAAGATAATGTTCTAAAGATTGCCTGAACTGTGGAATCACAATATAAGGCATAATTATATTAATTCAATAGCACAAATCTTTGGGTACAAAATAGTAAGGATATTGTACTAAAGGTGAGTAAAGAGTATCTGAACTGTGGTATCACCTAATAGGTATGATTATTTCAATACGATTATACGATCAAATATCGTTGGGTAAAAGCTATTTATTGAGGAGGGATAATATACTAAAGGAGTATAAAGGTTACCTGAACTGCGGGATCACCACACAGACGTAATTATTTCGATTCAATAGAACCAATCGTTGGGTACACGATAGGAGGGATATGTACTAAAGGAGAGGAAAGGTTGCCTGAACTGCGGGTTCACCAAATTGGCATGATCATCTTAATTTAATAATACGATCGAATATGGATGAGTAAAAGCTCTCTATCGCCAAATTCAATAAAGAATAATTTATATCTAATTAAAATTTATGTTGAATATTCTTTTTGCTTAATGTTATCTTAAAAATTTCAAAATTTACTTTACAATTTTTACAAGAATACAAATTATAAAAAAAAATTCGGAAAATTATCTAATTATCCCTGAGAAAACTTTCCAAAAACTGCAATATTTCATATATCTACAGTTTCTCTATCTCATTCAATCATATCTAATTTTGCTGTCCCATAGGATTGGCATTTTAATTTTTTTTTAGCAAAACCCAAAATTCAGTAAAAACTTTTAAAAAGAATAAAAAAAAAAACCCTTATAAAAAAAATGTTTAAAAGTAAACATTTGTACCTGTATCTTAGTAATTTCTAAAGGATTATCGAATTCTTTCTTATACTTATTTAAAGTTACCTTATGATTTAAGTGTTTTCAAGCGAATTCTATATACAAAATCTCTTTTCCACTTTCATTTCTAATCTTTATCAATAATTTTAATAAAGATGAAAATCCCTTAATATCCAATCTCGTTGTAAGGCTACAAATAATAAAAAAAAAAACAGTTTGAACGAAAAGTTGCCTTTGTTAACTCGCAGATACTTGTCGGAATCTAATATAGCTTTTAAATTTTTATGCATCAATCATTTTAATAATAACCTTATTTTCTGAACTTTTTGTATTTTAGATTAAGTGAGTCTTTCCTTTGTTGCAATACTTTTATGGCAGCTACTTAAGTCTTGGTTAAAGTAACATCAATTTTTAAAAAGTCTTACCCAGTTGCCATCACCTTAGCTATAACAGAAATCGTCAGGCTTATTTTTCACTCTCTTAGTCTTATTATTTCCGGATATGTACATATTGGTTCAAGGTTCAAGGATTTTGTTTGTAGGTCCCGGAATACAAGTTCGAATGTTAATCAACAATGATAGTTAACCAACAAATTCGGTAAATTTCTTTAGAGTCTTGAAAGTTGTTGTAGTTTTGAATGATCGCACTGGCGGACAGATGAATGAAAGAATGAACAGAAACACCTAGCTTAATCGTTTTACTTTTCGATTCTAATCCGACGCGTCTGTCATGCCTAATTCGATGTATTACAATCGGTGAAAACATTCTACTATACCCGTGACTATTATAAATCGAAGTATAAAAATCAAATATATACACTTCTAAAAACGTGTCAAAGTGCACTTTGTTAACACTATACTGTATCGTTCAAAAAAAAAAAAAAATCAGTAAAATTTATTGCAGAAATAAAGTGATTTAACAAACAATTCATCTTCAGCACTAGAGGGAGGCAAAAGTTTTATAAAAAAAAAAAAAATGGTCAAAAACCATTACTTGTATTATACCAAAATGGTTCATTTGAGGCTCTTTACTATATACAATAACGGTATAAAATAAAACTAAAAACTTAAATAACCACGAAAAGTATCATTTTATATATATATATATATATATATATGTATATACATTTTTTCTTTTTTTCAAATTTAAAACATCCGTTCTAGTTTATTGAAATATTCGAAAATGATTTAAGCATCGTTTACATTTGTATGCACACGCTACGCTACAACCTCTAGAAAACGGTTCTTTTATACAAAGCTGGGTTTGGACATTGTAGATTAAAATTAGAGGTGGAGGATGTCAATTAAAATTAAGTTTTAGAGGAGAATTGGAAAGGATGCAGGCTCTTATAAAAAGTTTCTAAGTGTAAAATAAGAGAATAAATTTCAGAGGACAATCAGAGAAAGATTATAGATGAATGTATTTTTAAAATATTAACAGTTCTCACACTAGTTCAAGTTTTCATAACCAATATTTAATTACCTACGAAGTCCAGTGTATAAATAAGCACTTCAGCGTATAAAATTTTCTTAGTATTACGTTAGAAAAAACTTTTAGTATTTAGCCTTAATTGTTTTAACTAGAGGCTTCATTGATTTCAAAATCATATTTAATATTTTTTATTTTATAAAATTTAGCAAAGTATAGGTTTTAAGACACTTATTTTTCTTTGATAGTTCAGTTGGTACCTTAAAGTCAAATTATAACGAAATATTCCTCGGGAATTTAATTAAAAACTTCTTCTTTTACCTAATTCAGGATGTTCACGGTCATATGATTTTGGCCACAATATATTCATAGGTCCCTCAAAAGCAGCGCACAGTGATTCAGGATGCTGATGTTTGCAGTGCCTGTATAATTTCTGATGTTCCCCAAACTTTACCTATGGTTAATTCAAATACCTCGTTTACATTCTATTTTGTCTTGTATTTTTAGTTAAAGTAGCTCGTAAATTTTGGTAATTGGTAAGACCAAGGTAGTATAACTTCTGACGCTTAAATCACTGAAGTAGATCTCGGGTTGTAATATCATGAATCACAACAAACAATGTATGCGTTCCTTTTATCAAAAAAAATAGTTGAGAGTAAAAATGAGAGTTTGTAAATGGAACGCTTATTTTTGTTTCAGAAGTTGATAATTTCCAGATTAACTGTCATACGTATATTTGACATTATAAAACTATCTGTCATTTTAGAAGTTTATTATTTTAAATTTGCTTATTGCTTATATATATAAATAATATTTTTTTAAATGGAAGAAGCAAGTGCTAATAGGGTATTTAATAAAAAATATGATATAACATAACCTATTCAAATGGAAGGTCATCTATTGTGAAAAATTTAAATTAAAGCCATCTATCGGAAATTTAATAACTATTCCTCCCATCTACTTTTTTCCTAGAGCTGGTGTAGTTGGTGGGATTAGCTGAGAGTAGCAAAGAGGAACACATATTGGAACGCAAGCTAATCAAATTCAAATAGGGCTAAAACAATAGTTTAATCCTATAAGTGAACTACCTGAAAATAACGGTAAAGGTCTTTACTTTAATTTTACTATGTATACCAATTTAGATTCAGATTACAATTTAGAATGGTTTTTGCCCTTAGTTGAAATTTTATATGATAACTACTCTTAACATCTTTTACTGACACATAACTGTACAATTTGTAAACTAACCTTAAAAATCCACTATAAGTTACATAATAATTGCATAATGTTTATTTTTCTACTCCCGCCATGTTTGTTTTTATGTGAATTAAAAGTACTTAATTTTCTTATTCGTTCGGGTTTCTTAATTTTAACATTCTTAACTTTAGTGTAATAAAATTTTCAATGGGATGATTTTTTCCGCATATTTTAATTTTCTAATGTTCAAAGTATAGTTTAAATTTATAAAATATTATGATGGTTCATGATTCATTATTTTTGTTAATTCTAATAAAAAGTCCTTCAACATATAAATAATAATTATTTGTTGTGTATTTAACAGCCCTTTTAAAAAAAATGTAAAAAAAAGGACGACGACATTTCCTATTTACATCTTTTAGAGCCGAAAAATAATGGGCATTAAATTATTTCTAGAAAAAAATAAATAAATGGTAACAAACTTTTCAAATTAATTACAATGAAATTTTAGCACATCTATAAGATATCTGTCCATCTATTATTCCTTTTTCAATTGTTTTTCTACAAAGTTGGTCATTCAAAGCAATAATGGAGTCCATTTTAAAAAATACAAAGAGTTACGAAGCTGCTACGTATTATTTTTAGGAATCTACTCATGAAATTCTTGGAGGAAATTTTTCAAAAGTTTACTATGCATCTTAGGGATTAAAATTTTCCAAACCACCCAAAAACTTATTTTTAAAGCTGCATAAAACTTTTGAGCCGTAATTTATCCAGATAATGGTCGTCTGTACTTTGACGGGCTCAAGATCAACCATTGCAAGTTAATTAAATGATTGTTCGTTCAACACAAAATCATTATGTTTCCGAATTGCTTCTAAGCAATTTTTATAGGCCAAGAAGAGGCTTGTTGTTAAATTTATAAAAGCCCGGTGAATTTCAACAAGTTCAGCATAGCATTAGCATTAAGACTGTGTTTTAGTTATTTCTTTCCTTGGACCTTTCTACAAGGTTGTTCCAGCGAATTCATTCTAAAAACTTTAATAAAAATTTTTTAGATTCAATTAAAGACTATCTGTAAAATTCAAAAGACTTTTTTAATAGATTTACAACTAGGCAATTAAAAGTTTATTAAAGTACAATATATACCCATGCCTTAATTTAAAAGTTTCACGCCCCTGTTTCTTAAAATATTATATATAAGAATATATTAAACTAGCTAATACCAGGTAAGCTTTGCTGCGCCTCTTAAAGTTGATGGTAATGAAAAAAACAACACAAAAATTAGATTAGTCGTCGTGCCAATATGGGTTAACAAATTCTTAGTGAACTCAATTGCGAAACAGCCACACGCTAACAAAATTTAAATTCAAACGATTTTCGTAAAAAAATGTTTAATTTTGGACTTCCATTACAGCAAAATGGTTAGCTGTTTCCTAAAAGCTTTATATACAAATTTTCATGATAATCGGCTGAGCTGCTTAAAAATCTACAAACAAACAAATATACAAAAACATTAGCAATATTAACTTGAAATTAAAATTCATGAACACTGTGTTAAATAATTGGATCTAGTTTTGATCACATTACACAAAACTTCTTTATTTTCATTAACAATGCTCTCCTACATCCGGTCACTTAATTCTACTATTTACTTGTCTTTTATACCATTTTGTATACATATATTTGTATACATTAAATTGTTGTATTATACTAAAATAATTAAAAACCACTTTTCCTATATAGTAATATTATTATAATCCTTGATAAAATTTATGAAAGTCATTCTTGAACATTTTATGAGATTGTTAAAAACCAAATCACAAAAAACATAATCGCATCGTTAAAGTTTGAGTTTATTTTACTTCCGGTTTTGTTTTTCACGATGATATTTAGCACGCAACAATACAATTAAAAACGAGGAAGAGTGTTGAGTAGACTGTGTCAACTCTAGGATACGCCTAATGAATGTAATATTATAATATCCTATTAATTATTTTTGGCAAAATTTCAAATGCTTGGCTTCATTATATAGGGTGTTCAAAATTGAGGTATCATTTTAATTTTAATAAAAAAAGACTTTTTTTTTTGAAATATTAAATATATGTTTATTTTAATTTATTAAAAATAGGTTCCGGTTAATAATGAAATAATAATAAAGACGGATCTTGTTCAAACAAATCAATTTGTGGAAATTTAAAAATACTAACTCCTTCAGTTTTTGAGTTATCGTATATGAATAGATGGACGGACATGCATAATTAAAAATATTTTTCGATTCTGATCTACTCCATATATTTGAGTCTATATCTTCCCGCTTTGTTTTATAGCGTTACAAACGGTATGGCAATTTTAGTATACTTTTCGATACTACATTCATATGAGTATAATAAAACATTAAATGTAAAAATATAGGAAATATGATTTAGCAAAAATATACAATTTATAAAATAACCCAGTAGTTTTATGGACACAACACACAAAATTACAAATATTTACATTTCATGAACAATATATTAAAGTTTTGGTTAATAGTTTTTGATATTATAGTAAAAATTTAATTTAATTGATTTGTAGGGGATCCAATTGACATAGAAATATGTTTCATATTGTTAAATTTGTTAATTATAAATTTAAAAGCGAACGAGATCTATTAAGAGAGGTTAAATTGTCGTCAACTCTAAAATATGTTAAATCTCAAACTTATATAAATAACTACTATTCCAACAAATATACATAAAGGATTTATTTTTTGAATTTTAACTATTAAATATGGGTTCTAGCCCCACAATTATCGAGCGGAAATGTAGAAAGACTTTGGCAAACATTTTAAAGTACCTTTAATCTCTATAATTTGGAATACAGTTCTGGAGATACAGTTTTTCAAAAAATGTTTAAACCTTTTTTTTGTTAGTTGGTGTTTCTGTTAGACTGGACATTTCCATTTATGGACTGATTGTAATTGAACGGACTGGTCTAGGAAACTGAAATTTTATAAATGACTACAAAGAGCACTTACGAACTCGAAGAAGAAGATTTCAAAATCTTCAATTTATTGGATTAGGAGATGTTTCTAATAGGCAATTAAAATGGAACTTCTGAAGTAGTTTTTTTTAAATGTCACAACATATCAGATGAGAAATAGATCACTAGGAGTCAAATTATAGAAAATTCAAAAAAAAAATTTAAAATCCGTAATTAGTGATTGTTTCTATACGATACTTTTATTTTCCAATTCCCCAGTCGCCAATTTTGGTCACCCTTTTTATATGCAAAAAGTCCCCAAGTTAAATAATTTGTTGCTCATCTATTATTTACGAAAAAAAGTTAGAAGGGGTTGAGTTGTTACAAAATTAAGAATCGAATAATTTGGCTAGCGCGGTTTTAAGGATGGCAGTCTCCATTATATACAATGCTACGATATAGCGATAAAAAAAAAACAAAATTTTAATAAAAGAAGGACCAAAGTTTAATTACCCTATAAACTCTTAGGCATAAAAAAAAAATATTTAATTGTAATTTTGAATTTAAATAAATCTCATATACCGCGTTATCTTAAGGACGCATATACATGCTAATCTTATCGAAACAAATAAAAAGTTAAATTTATGAAATTTTCAACTGTCATAAAAGAGATTGTCATTATTATTATGGTAATTAACCTTACATAATAAAACATAGAAATAAAATTTGCCAAATGACTTAAAATATGATTTGAATTTTTATTATCATATTTAATTATTTCATTTTTTTAATGTCTTATGTTTTTTTTTAATCTTAAACCAAATAGGATTTTCTTTAAAAGAACTTAAGGGATTTAGAAATTGGGGCTATCTATGTAATAATTTAAATATAAGTTTCAAGGAAAAATATTTAAAAAAAATTGCATGAAATAAAATGTAAATGATAAAGTAGCAACCGATGAAAAACAGTTTCGCATAGCCCCGAAACAATTTAAATTTAAATTTTACTAAATTGTGAAGTATATCAAATATTAATATTAATACTTAAAATTGATTTTTCATACATATTTAAGTACATATGTTGTGTAGTTAAATAGTGCAGTATAATCCTTCTTAATCGTTAATGCTAAATCACCTAGTCGAAGTTTCAAGTGCCACCCAGCCGTTAAATAAATAATACCACAAATGATAAATAAGACCACAAAAATAAAGCCTCACAAAAACCAAGACCGCGATGTTTTATTTCTCATTCAATCTTATCTTAGAATTCTTGAGAAATAAAGGCTCAGAATTTATATCTCATATTTTGGTGCTGCAGGGATCTTAGATTCAGATTCAAAAAAATATTCCGAGTTTTTAGAATTTGGAATCAAACTATAAAATATATTGGAGAATATATTGGATTTCGAATACAATTTTAAAATTTAATCTATAATTTAAAACCTTTCATATACAAAGTTTATGTAGAAATAAACGAGTTTAATAAGAAATAAGGCTAAGGGATGTTATTTCTCATTAAAATATGACTCAATTTTTGAGAAATAAAGCCCATGAGTGTCATTTTTTTCAATTCAGTCTGGAATTAAAAGGTCGTAATAAAAATTTTCAAAATTTTATAGTCCTAAAATATAACGCCTAAATTTAGGCAATTTATATTTCAAAATCTATAATATCTATCTGAACAAATGAAAACTGGGGGCCTCCATAACGAAGTGATCAAACATATAGCTATTAGGTGAAAGTTGTGAATTCAAAACTTTTACAAGTTGCAAGGGTCAAAGCAGAAGCTTTTCAAAGCTTTTCAAATAAATAAATATTTTGGAATATGTCATTTCTTGATTGTCACCACGAGTGTTTCGTTGGTTGGACTTTTAAATTGAAAGTCTATCTCCTGAAAAACCCGAAGTAGTGCAAAAGTACTGAATGTAAGTACTCCTTTTCTACTGAATTTAATATGAATGTTGGAAAAAAAAATTCATCAGTTTTGCATTAACATAAATTGAACTACAGCACTTTTTCAGTACTTTTTCAGTGGTGAATGATGGTAGTATTTCAGCATTTTTGCAGTGATGATTGATAGTAGTTTTTTGCAATACTTTCTCATTAGTGAATATAAAAAATTTTCTTAATTTTGTTTCAGTAAAAAACTAATATTAATTTTACTATTTGCTAAAAATTGTTACAAAAGAATAAACTAAATAGGTACCTACGTATATTTAGTATTTTTTTTTTATGAAAAAATTTTTAAGCGCATAAATTCAATAATAACAACTTCCGCCGTTTACGTTTTAACTCCCAATTAAATTTAATTACTAATAATGGAATAAAGTAACTCTCTATTAGGTATAAAAGAGAGGAATATAGGTAGTAATTGTACTTTATTGTTGCTTCACTCATTTAGCGTAAAGTTCTGTAGTGATCCACTATTTTTTCAGTACTGAATAATCAGTATTAAAAATTACCTATACAAAGACTTTTTTTTTATTCTATAAAAGTGTAAAAATTCATTTGTATGAGGTCGTAACTGCTGAAATCAGATTATAAGGGTCTTGTTACAAATACAAGTATAAAGACATAAGTAATAAGTTACATTTACGTAAGTAATAAGTACATAATTGTCAAAAAAATAGGGAAACAATATCCTTGATATTGACATAATTGTTCCCAAAACAAATTTAATATTCAAAACTCAACGTTTTCTCAAAAAGTTTTTGGTCTACTAAAATATTCTTTTTCTGATATTTCAAAATAAATAAAAAACAATGACTGATTAAAAACTTTTGTAAACTTCTGTAAGTCAAATATGACAAATAATAAAAAAAAATGTGTTTTTTTTAGGTTATGTTAATTTTTTTTTGTGAAATATAAAACGTTAAACAATACCAGAAACATTTAAAAGTTTTTTTTTTTATGCTATTTTTAACTTAACAATTTTACACGTAATAAAAAACAGGAAATTTCTTATCCTATTTATAGTTTTGTTCACATTTTAAAAAGTGACAAAAAACGGATCTAAACTTTTTTTTAAACATTTTCAAATAAAAATTTGTTCCGCCTTTTTGTTGTAAGGCGTTAACTTAACATTTTGTTAAATATAAAATTAGTTTTTTTATATTGTCTACATATTTGTAAACTATTTGTTTGTTATTTTTTTTTTTTTTTTATTTCTTACATTTAAAAAATTTAAAACAGATGTTGGTTTAACCTCAATTCTTTCAATATAAACTTTTAATTTAAATTAAAAGATAATAATTTGAAACAAAGAAGACAATTAAAGTGAATTTCAGAAAATGCAAGGGATTGGATAAAAAACAAGTGATGAAAATAACCAAGGGTTTTTAAAAAAGCACATTTTCAAAATAATATAGTGTTTCATACTGAGTATTTTATCGGAATATAATGTTGAACCTTCAATATTAACAATATTGTCTATAATTCAATATTAATTTAAGAAATATATACGTTGGTGACTAAGTTACTACTTACTTATAGAAACAGTAAATTTTTTAATTTTTAAGTCCTAATAGCTCTATGGGGAAGCTTGCCCAATTTATCAAGGATATAATCCTCACTACTCCTCTTCCCCCAACTTTTTTTCAAAAGGTTCAAGGAATTTAATTGTAAATCATACCACAATTTGGAATTTTACTTAGAATTTTACTATTTAAGCAAAAATGGTTAAAACTGAAAGACACTTTCTTCAATTTAAAGAAACGCTTTTAAATTTAAGAAAATCTTTTAACATATGTTAAAGTATAATGTTAGACCTTCAAATTGTGTATATTAAAAAAAATTTGAACAGGTCTTCAAGTTACACGTTTTTAAAAAAAGCAAAATTTCAATTTTCGATCCCTTATAGCAGCTAAACAGGGGACGTGACAAAAAAATTTTGTTAACTGACTCCTACTAATTACTAAGGATCTAACTTCTCCTAAAATTTCAAGACCCTAGCTTAGCCCGTTTAGAAGATATGTGGCCCAAAAATTTTGCAAAAATTGAGTTTTGCATAAGGGTAAATTTTAGTATCGATGGCAACCCTAAACATTTGTCTTCTAAAAATTTATAAAACCAGCTATCTTTTGCCGTTTTCAGATTGAAAATATACCTAATAGAACTTTTGTTATAACTATTTGAATATAGGGCTTTTCCCAAGTTTGGGGGGCTTCAGCTCCGTAACGGATGGGGCTACAGAAAAAAATTCTCATACAAAATTATATTATTTGTAATACCTAATCGTGGTTAAATTTTTTTTTTTATTTCAAACGATGTAAAAGTTTTTGCAAACATACGGACAGACAGACAGACAGACGGACGGACGGACAGAGTGAAACTATATAGGCACATTTTTTCAAAATTTTTTGAAAATGTGCTAAAAACGAATTTTAAAAATTTTACAAATGATTCTTAAAGATAAAATGATATCATTAGCAAACTTGAAGACCTAGACTATGTAGGTGTAAGATGATATATGTGTACTTGCATATTTTCATCAGAATCTAGAAGAAAAAATCAATAGTCTGATAGAAATGTGCAGAAGAAGGGGGGCTTCAAATATTTATGAGTAAAACAAAAGTGATGATAATAAATAAAACTAACACAAACAGAATCAAAATTACAGATTCATCAATAGAAGATTTGGAAAACTTCAATTACCTGAAAAGGATAATAGCAAAAAAAAAATAGATATAAGCGAAGGCAAAACCTAGCAAGAACTACTATCTACGAATTATGGAAAGGGGACCTACACAAATAGCCAGGATAAAAAAATACAAATTTTCGATCCCGGTGTGAAATCAATTCTCCTATATAGCAATGAAATTTGGTTCACAACCGTACCTTATAAAACAGTTGGCGATCTTCATCAACAATTTTCTTCGCATTTTATGGAAAATCTTCGGGTCACGAAGAATAACTAATGAAGAATTGTGGCTAACAACTCAACAAGAACCTATCCAGATCCAGATAAGAAAAAAGAAATAAAGGATATATACAGGTACTAAGAAGATAACCCATTGCCAAAAAGACATTAGTTTGAAACCCCCAAAAAAAGGGATGAGGGGGGAGACTCAAAAAACCTTGGAGAGGAACGATTGAAAAAGAAATACAAAAAGAAAACGAGGAAGAATGTAGTAGAGTAGACTGTGTCAACTATGGGATACCCGTGTGACCGTAATATTATCATTCTATCATCCGGTTGATTTTTTTTGGCAAAATTTCTAACACATAGCTTTAATATAGGTATAGAGTAAAGCTCATATAAAAGCAGAAGTTGTATGGCAACTACTCGAACCCACTGCAGCAGACCAACCAAATTTTGCAGTAAGTTTGCCCATAAAACTAAACTACTTTTAGCAAAATTTCAGACACCCAGCTTTAATAAGTACAGAGTAATGCTACATTTCAAAAGCATTGACGGCTATTGCATAAAAACGAATTTATGAAAATTTTCAAAATCCTAGCTCTTTTTTGAGATATCGCGCGGACGGAAGAACGGATGGACATACATAGCTAAATCGATTTATTTTTCGATTTTGATCCGTATACCATATACTTGAGTATATATCTACCTCACCCCTGCCCCCCCCCCCTTTTTTTCTCTGCGTCACAAACCTTATGGCAAATTTAGTATACACTTTTGACTAATAGTCATACGGATATAAAAATTGGCAGAAGTCAAACCAACACCTATGAAATAAAGTTAAAAGGCGTAGATTTGTGAATTTGACTTTACAATTATAACCTTCTTTTCTATTAGATTTGATCTGAACTGGGTTTGAACCCCAGATCTTCCACTAATCTAATCTTGTTCTAATATATTTCAGACAGGAAATCGTTCTTTTTTTGGTAGCTTTTCTTCTTTCAATATTTGAAAGTAAACGACATTTGTCTTCATTTCATGTACAATGTAATTAAATTGGCTAAATTTACAATCTTCATGGACCTTCCTCTTCTTCTATTAACGTTTTGCAGACACATTTTGTTAGCAATCTCCCTATTTCCAATTATTTTAATAATTAGATAAAACTTTAATATTTGATTGAAAATTTTTTTAAATACAAACGAATTTAAAAAACTTTTTTTAAAGAACTTGAAAATCTAATCTAAAATTTTAAATTCAATTAAGAATAAATTTTAAAGAGTCTTTCCATATAACAATTGTTGTAGATTTTTGTAATTTTTCTTATTTTAAAATTGAAAGAAAATTCACACGAATTCTAAAGAAAAATGTTTATACAATTTCCATCAAAACAAAACATTTTATTTTCAACTTTAATTTTAAAACAAAAGAAAAATTTTTCAAACAAAAGAAAACCCAGTCAACAGGAATTTTAATTAAAACCATTAATAAAGACTTAGATACTTTTGTTGGTAACTAAGAACTACTACCAAAATAACCATTATACAGGATTTACTTAGGTTTTATTTGAGGCGGAACTTTTGAGGCTAAAAGAAAAAAAATTTTAAGATAAAACTTTCTAAAAACTTTTCTAATTAGTTCAAAAGAGAAAAGAATTTATAAAATTGAAACAGAAAAACCTTCCAATTAGTTTGTCCTTTTCTCTCTTTATTAAATTAAAGCTTTTATTTTTTATTTCAAGGACAATTCGTTCTTTTACAGTAGATTTGTTGGTTAATCTATAAAATAAATATTTTCATTCAATTTAACATAATTTTATTAAATAGTAATTAATTTGGCGCCAAAGGGTATTTTAATCAGTAGGTCTAAATCTTATAAAAATGTTTTATAAAAATAGGACTGATATGCCATTGAATGTCATTTGAAGAACATTTCGATACAGAAGAGTTTATTAGAGGAAGTGAATGAAGGTAGACATAGCTAAGTAGCTTCATTCTGAAATAAAAATCAACACTGTTTTACTTCAACACTGTTTTAAATCAACATCGTTTAGTTAATTAGTTAAGGAACGGTTATGATGAAAGTTCTGAAACTTCCGTATCCTATTTCAAATAAAGCTCGAAACGCCGAATCTCTCTATCATCTTATTTAACGACTTTTAGGAATGGGTGGCAGCAGGAGCTCTTGTTAAACTTTAAAATCTATTTCTTTACTGATTTGTTGGTTAGTATTCATGATAAGCTGGTGAAGCGTGAAGATCAACAGGAAAATAACAAAATTATTATATTTTATAAGTCTAGATAAATTGGTCTTTGGGTATAAAATATATGACAAATCAAAATTGGAGTATAATGCACATATTTTGGTTGGCGTTCCTCAATCAACCTAAGAATAGGTAAAGATGTCTAGTATAGAGGAACATATATTCTAATGAAATAAAAAAATTATTAAAGTTTTCTCCTTAAAAAGCTTTCCAATCTGAAACAGGATATGCAACAAATACTCATCTTTACATTGTAGAATCGTTGGGATGACATATAATACAATGTAAGGAACTTTCTTTTTAATACGCATGGCTATTTTATGGAATCGTATTCCTTCACCATGTGCTTCCTTACTTCCTAATTACATACAAGAAGAACATTAACATATTTTTTCTTAATATACCCTCAAACTTTTCATATTTATATTACATAATCTTCTATTTCCAATCCGAATTTCCCAAGTTTCTTTTACAAGCTCCCATACTTAAAACAAAACTGTATACATTTGTATCAAAGGCTTCATCCTAAAATGTGATTTTACAAGATTAAGGTTTTAGTGTTATGTTCATTTCAACTTTCATCAGAGTTAACCACAGGGCAATTTCAGTTCAACAGGAACCAAAAGATAAAATACAAAATATACAATTTTATAATATAATTTAAAAAATAGTACCGGAAAATGTAAGTATTACTCGGTTCGACTTCAGGCTTTTAATAAACTAAGACTTCTTTTTCGAAAACCCTTTCAAATCAAACAGTGCGCACCCAAAACCAAAAACTTGCTCTTTAAATATAAATTCCACTTAAACTGGAAAATGTCCATATGAAACTTTATAAATTTAGAAATATTTTAAAAATAATAATTTGAAATAAAATAAATTTTAAATCTGACCGGTAATATAGTGATCAGTGCGTCGGCCTTTCAATCGAAGAGTCTCGAGTTAAACCCTGGTTGGATCATATCATAAGAAGTCCAAATGCCAAATAGACAAAGGACTATTATAATATCAGGCAGCATTTACTATTATCTGGTACTACAAAAAAATAATAAATAAATTTAAATCAATAAACAAATTTAAACTTTGTAACTTTAACACCAGAAACCAGCTTTACAAAGATAAGAAAATCAAATGGCAATATTTGAAAAGATTTAAATTCCTAGAATTTCAAATACTTCTTTAAAGAAAAAATTTCTTTAAATTTTTTTCTTATAATTTCTGAGAACATTAAAGATGGAATTTATATACATATATCTACATTTTGTTTTGTACAGAGCTTCTTTTCATTTTATATTCATTTCAAGGTTATTGTTGAGTTATTTCCTAAATATTTATATTTTATAATGTATTTAAAAGATAAAAATAAAATATTTGAAAAAGTTAAAGATTATCTTCTTTAAAAATTGGTTTAATATTATCGATTTAACATTGGTATATCATATTAAATTTATTTTGACTTTTTTTTATATCCTTTTCCATTACCGAATGATATAATGTTTATATTACGGTCATACGGGTTTCCCACAGTTGACACAGTCTACTCTACTACACTCTTCCTCGTTTTTTATTAGATATGATTTGATCGGGGTTTGAATCCATCTTTACTACTACGCCATTGGTCAGATAATTTAATATAATTAAAAAAAAATCAAAAGTAACAAAATCCTAAAAATCCCAAATCCCAAAATTACAAAATCCCAAAATTAGAAATTTTCAATGTTAATTTTCAAAATTGATTTTCTTCATATGAAAATGTCAAAATATTTTTTTCATTTTTTCATTGATAAATGTCAAAATTTATTATACTTTTGTAGGAAGTCCTATAATCATTGACATACTATTAGTATTGATTTAAGAGTTGTATTCAAAATCAGGGATTGTCAATATTCATATAGATATTGTAGGGATTGCAGGATCTCTTTTTCCAGAATATTCATATAGATATATATATATATATGTATACACGAGGTTTTATATTAGAAGGAGTTTTAGAGTTGGATTCAAAATTATAGTTATATGCCTTTTGTAAAACATGTGTATATATGCGAGATTTTAAATTAGAAGGTATTTTAGAGTGTACCCAACCCGACTAATACTTCACATTTAGGATTTTCTAATTTGGGATTTTGTAATCTGTGCTTCAACCCTCCTTAATACTCTAAAAACTACTGGGATTTATAATCTCTTTTCAAAAAACTTTCCAATCAGTCTTTCATTGCAATTATTAGTAGGATTCCATCTTCTTAATAATATTGAACATTGACAATCCCTACAATAAGTTCGACGTAATGTTACACAAACACTGATTGTCAAGTACAAATTATAACAGTTTTTAGCACATTTTCAAAAAATTTTGTAAAAATGTGCCTATATAGTTTCACTCTGTCCGTCCGTCTGTCTGTCTGTTCGTATGTTTACAAAAACTTTTACACCGTTTGATATAGAGAAAAGAAATTTTAACCACGGGTAGATATTACGAAAAAAATAATTTCATAGAAGAATATTTTTCTGTAGCCCCACCCGTTACGGAGCTACAGACCCCCAAAATTGGAAAAAGCCCTATTTTTAAATTGTTATAACAAGAGTTCTGTTGGGTATATTTTCATTCTGAAAACGAAAAAAGATATCTGGTTTTATAAGCTTTATAAATAATTAAGAGCAAATGTTTAAGGTTGCCATACGGTACTAAAATTTATAATTATGCAAAACTCAATTTTTGAAAAATTTTTGGCCCCACATATCTTCTAAACGGTTCAAGCTAGGCTCTTGAAATTTTGGGAGAAGTTAGACCTTTAGAAATTAGTAGGAGTCAATTAACAAAAATTTTTTGTCACGTCCCCTGTTTAGGAGCTATAAGGGCTCGAAAATTGAAATTTTGCTATTTTTAAACACCTGTAACTTGAAAACCTGTTCAAATTTTTGTTTACAAATATACAAAATTTACAGCTGCAGCATTATTTTTCAACATATGTTAAAGGTTTTTCTTAAATTTGAAAGGGTTTCTTTAAATTGAAGAAATTGTCTCTTAGTTTTAACTATTTTTGCTTAGATAATAAAATTTTAGGTAAAATTCCAAATTTTGGTGGAGTTCAAAATTGATTTCCCCGAAAAAAATTGAAGGGTGAGGACAGGAGGGGGGTTGGCAGATCCATCATAAGTTTACTAAGCAAAAATTTGGGAACCTTCCCCCATTGAAGGGCTACTAGGTCTTAAAAATTAAAAGTTTTATGTTTATATAAAACAGTAACTTATTCACCAGTATAAGTTTTTTCCAAAATTAAACGTTATAATTGAAGCTGCAACATTATTTTTCGCACTTATTAACAGGTTTCCTTGAGTGCATTGGGGTTATATTCTAAGTATTTTTCTATTAGTCATATAATTAATAAATTAATGAAATAACTAAATTAATATTATCATTTATTTTTATATATATATTTTTATAAAAATAAATGATGAAATATTCAGTAAGAAACCGTATATAATTTTGAAAATGTACTTTTTAAAAACCCTTGGTTTTTTCCCCTTACTTGTTTTTCTAATGAAATGAGATTTTTTTTTATTAAGATCAATCTTAATTCTAATTATGGTGTACTTAAATACCATAATAAATCAAATGTTACAACTCTGAATAAACATAGAATATAGCATAATATAAAAATATCTTCAGTGTTAGGAAATACATAAGATTGCAACACCAAATAAATCTCAAATGTATAATAAACCTACAAAATAATGAAATGATACAAAAAACAGAATTGGAATGATGAACAAAAGATGTACTGATAAAGTGCGTTATAATTTAAATAAATTATATAAAATGTAAGAAATAAAGAGAATTATACAATTCCAAACAACAATAGGTATATTTATGTTATTTAGCAAATTTTAAATAAATATTTGAAGTTTAAAATTTAAAATGAAAACAGCCTCGCCCCTTTATCTTCATTTCAATAACATAAAGATTGTAAATTGCATCATATGTATATTTTCCCTAAGAATCTGGCTCAATTTGACAGCAGCATTATTAATGCATCCTATGTATGTAGTTTTTCTTTTTTTACTTCTTTTTCCATTCCTTTAAGGGTTATAGAGCATTCACTAAGTTATTTAAACTATGAGCTCCAGTTTCTATAATCCTTATATTCAGTAAGCCGTTAATTCACACATGTTAATTTTGTGCGCCATCTATTATTCTTCACAAGAGTTATTTATATATTTATATTTAATCTTATTTTATATTACGATACAGTTATACAATTTAACGATATTTTTCTTAATTAGATATAATTTAATAACCCAAGGTTTGATGAAATTTTCCCATTGTTTCCCATTGGAAGGGTCAGTAACTTAACCATTAATGCCATTGGTCAGATCTCTTTTTTAGAGTAATTCTATTCTATTTGTTTATATTGTAAAAATTTATATTTAAGTTATTGGAATTACATATTTCTGTATCTGTGAGTTATAAGTATAAACTGAATTAATTTATCCTTAATCCAAAAATTAAAATTAAAATTAAGAACCGCACAATAATAAATTATTTTCAAAATTTGAATTTATTTCAAAAACCACATAAACCAGTTCATTTTGGAAAAGTCGCCGCAGAAAAATTGTCTTTCAATTTCTGAATTCCAACCACTAAAAATAAAATTGTGGTGGAAATAAAAAAATATTTTTGTTTTAATTTTTTTTTTGTGTAAAGCATGATACAAATTACATTATAAGCTGATGGTTCCATTAGGCTTACAAGAAAATGGATTTAAGGATTATTATAATTTTTGTTTTTTTGCACACATACAACTACATTTATCTTTAAAATAAAATAATATTCTTTTATAGATAATTATGTATATATGTACGTAAATTCATTGGCGTTATCTTCTGCAAAGGCAAGGTAATCATTGCGCACCTTATGGATTATATATTTCTTTGTATAGTTCGTCAAAATAAGTATGAAGAGTACAGATGTTGTTATGTGAATGACTAGAGGCGTTAAATAAACTTCATTACATTTGTCTTTAAGTAATTATTGATGAGTATGAAAAGTTTAAATACTCCCAAGAACCTCTATTAAAAGAAAGGATGACAGAAAAGATGTAACTTTATAGTAAAAATTATTATTTTTTTTTTGTCCTTATTACTCCTCTTGGGAGCATAGGATATCTACTAGGCATCTCCATCTGACTCTATTCGGAGCAGTTATTTTTGCTTCCTCCCATGTTTTTCCAATTGAGGTTAGTTCTTCCGATATCGTTCGCCTCCAGGTGTTATTAGGGCGGCCTCGTCTTCGGGTTCCTTGTGGGTTCCATTCTAGTGCTTCTAGAAATTATGATTACAGGGAACTTATACCGTTATTTATCGTAATTTTTTAAATTAATATATAAAACTTTTAGGAAAAAGATAAATATGAATCACTAAGGAAATAATTAGTGACTGTTAGCATTAACTGCACATTTTTACATATACTAATAAACTGCAAGTGTTCTAAGACGTACTATTATAAAAATTACTGCAAAAATAATGTCGTTTATTGTGACTTTATGATTATTTTACGAAAAACTTCGAAATACGTTTTTAATTTTTTGTTTTTAAAATCAAATTATTATAGGCACTCCACCAAAAAATCTGGAAGAATTAACTTTAATGTTAATTCGCACACCATAGAGAAAACGTCGCAATACGCCACTGATATATTTTAAGAAATATTTAAATATTAAAGTCGAAGAATATATTTTAATGAAAAGTTTATGAAAGAAATAAAAAGTATTGTATGTTGAGTTGTTATTTTTAGCTCAATAAAAATATTGAGCAGCTTATTTCTTTCTAAATGTGCTGTTCAAACATAACCCTATCTCTATAAAACTTTAAGATAAATATATAAAAAAAAAACATTTAATCACTAGAAGTTAAATTTAATATAATTTTTTTGGTTAATGGAAATTTATATAAAGCAAAACTCTTGTTTCTAGCTTCTCTTGAAGCCTTTATGCTGTATTTTTTCTTGGAATGTCAATTCATTCACTATTTTTTTAATACTTCCAAAACTTTAAATTAAAAAACAGGATGTGTTGTATCATAATATTTAAAATGTGTATCTTCACTTTTACCAAAAAGTACAGGAAGAGAGTGTTTCATAAATTTAGATGTATACTATAAGATAGATGGTTTAATTCTGTCATATCTTCTTCTTATTCTGATCTGAGAAGCTAGCAATTCAGGGCAAAGAAGCTATGTTAAATTTAACATAAAAATTAATAATTAGCCCTTAATTAGAACGTGCATTGTAAAATATTTTGAGTCATTATATATAAAAATCTTAAATGTCATATCCTCATAAAACAAATTAGAAAATTTGTATCTCCTATAGGAATAATTATGTTGATTAAAGTGGGGATTTGTAGAAATTAGATTTAGATCAAGTAATTAATAATTTATTTTAAACGAGGAAGAGTGTAGAGAAGATGTCCGTACGAACGTACAATATAAAAAATCCTATCATCCGGTTAACTACTTTTGGGAAAATTTCAAATACACAATTTAATATACTCTGGGTTATGTATAAAAGTTGTTTCGTAGTTTAGACTACACCAACTTATATTTTGTGCAGATATTTAACTACACTTGAAAAAATTTGAAATACTCAGTTTCATTATATATTAAGTTATTCTCATATTTAAAATGTAGTTGTATATAGCAGCTACTCGAACTCGATACATTAGACTAGACAACTGTGCGTAAAGTTAAGCAATAAAACTAAACTGCTTTTGGAACAAATTCAGAGGTCCAGCTTTATTAGGAGTAGAGTAATACTTTCACTCACTTTTTTATTCTGACCCGATCCATATCTTTGAATCTATATCTTAAAATAAAAAATATAATTCTAATTAAACGAACTGTAAAATTCAAAAATACACTAAACGTTCAAAGTTCATAATTCGGGTGTTCCCTTGTATATACGCGAGTTTCTAAATTACGATGAATATTTTACAATGAAAATCTAAAGTCTTTTAGAAAAATTAAAATTTTATGGGCTTTTTCCTTAAGGACTTTTTTCATTGAATCTTTGGTATAATAAATTTTACCTCAAGATTAAGATATTTAATTTTTATACACAATGATTGCCTCGAATTACACGTGTATATATAATTAAAAATTTATTATAAATTTAATTATTCATTTTAAATAATAATCAATTAATTAAATGAAATTAAAATAGAATTATTTTAACATATGTTATTTTTTCACACATCATTTAATTTCTATACACACATAAATATATATTAAATATTTAAGCAATTATTACAATTTATTGATCAATTAATTTATTTTCTTATATTATTCATACCTCCAAGGTATATATAAAGCATTCATTAAATTATTTAATGAAATTCTCTTTTTTAGGAAATATTTTAAAATAAAAATTTTGGAATTATTCAGAAATTTCATTATAATGTGTAAATTACGTTATAGCAATGAGTACAAAAGCAATGTTCAGTTAATTAAGTAAACATTCTTTCTAAACTTTCTAAAATTTAGAAGAAGTTAAAACAAATTATAAAGTCTACAGCTCTCTAGAATTATATGTCTATAACAACTGTCTGGAATCCAAAAGGATTCTAAGGTTTAAGACGATAGCTGAAGTCAAGGCAGTTCAAAGCTTGTTCTGAGGTGGAATTGATTCTTTTTATTTGTGATAATGTTGCAATTTCTAAGTTTCTTCTATTCTAATGATATTATTTAGAAACTAGGATTCTTAGAAGCTTTTTCGTGTTTCGACCTCTTCTATATCCTCTTCGATCTTGATAATCTTTTAAAATCCGGACATCATATTAAAACATATTATATGACCAACCTATAGTTTGATAAACCGTAAATTTCGTCTTCATAAAAATAATGAATTCATGGCCTGGATGGCACAACGGTTAGAGTACCGACCTTTCATGCGAAAAACAGCGAAAGCGAAGAACTTTTATCTGATTTTCGAGTCGACTCACCTTCCCTTCACCATTGGGTTCTCATTTTAAAATAAAATTTATACAAAAAAATTTTAAATATGAACACCTGCTAAGTGGCATATACAATGTTTTTCAATTTAAAAAGAAAATGTTTATGCAAGTTTTTAATTTTATAATACAGGCCTCGATTATGCAATGCATAAGTTCATGGCTAATTAACCAATGCATTAAGAATTCAACTCCCATATAAAGGTCAGATTATTAATTG
Source organism: Dolichopus griseipennis (assembly GCA_963082915.1). Taxonomy (NCBI): domain Eukaryota; kingdom Metazoa; phylum Arthropoda; class Insecta; order Diptera; family Dolichopodidae; genus Dolichopus; species Dolichopus griseipennis. The sequence continues at coordinate 338,521,869 of OY720441.1, read as the reverse complement.
AAAATTAATTCGCGCAGGAAAATCACAGATCCCCTTGGTCATCAAGCGCATAGAGTAAATATGGGCATGCATTACTTCATTTTGAATTTGAATGAGGCCACGAAAGAGTATTATTTAGAAATAAATAAACAATCAATAACTTACGAAATTTAAGCAATCATCATTATTACGTTAAATAATAATTTACAAAAATATTAACACAAATTGACCATTATTTTATAATATTCCTCAAATAACAAAGGCATTTCGAATGTAATCTGTATTAAATAAAGTTAACTTATATCTATCTAACTTTGTCACAAATTTATTTCCTTCTGCTTATTTTTTTACAGTTATTGCATCGTTTTATAAACTTAAGTTTCCAAATTTTGTGGTTTTATTCCAAATAATAACCAAATTTTAACATTGTTTTTATTATTAACTCAAATGGCATGCCCCAACCTATAACCAAATAATAATGAAGAAAAGTTTTAATATCAACAATAATGTAATGGGGTGTTCAGAGAAAGTTTTCATCGTTCTTTTTTTTTCACTTTATTCTAAAGATTCTTAAAAAATGAACTCCATTGAGTCAAAACTACTTGTATATATAATATACATATATATGTATGTATATGGGAGCGGAAAAGGAAATTTTAACGGGATTTAGCAAAATTATTTTATTACATACAATCATAAGACCGCATATTTTCAAAAATATTAACAATTAAATATTCTGGTACCGGAAGTGTACAAAAAAAAAACAATGTTCGTAGTATTACTAACGATAAAGTTTAAGACGATTACGAATAAAGTCAGTTAGGAAACCAAATAAAATATATAATATAAAATATTGTGTTTTAAAAGTTTGGGTTTCTGCAATATTTATAAAATAAATTTTAAACGTTTTAAAATAAACCCAAAAACTTATGATTGATTAGTTAAATTGAGTTTGGAAAATTTTCAAAGTTTTATAAAATAAAATAACTCGATTTATTTTTGGTACTTTAAAAACTTTAGAAATTTTGAATTAAATTTAAATTTGTATATATATATATATATATATATTAAATTTAAATTATACATTCAATTACTTTAAGATTACTTAAATACAAGATTTTTGGGTATTAAAATTTTTTAAAAAACTTTAAATTTAAAATAATTTCTTTCAATATGTTTAAGCAAGCTCTAGTATAGTAAGTTTTAATTAAATATTAATTTCAATTGAATCGAGTACTATAGGTTACTGTAATTTAATAGTAAAGTAAAATAAATCCAGAGTCCAGGTTCGAATCCATGTCAAACAACTAATTTTTTAAACTTTTATTCGAATTCCTATATTCAAATAATTAAAATTTGAAAATGGACAACTAAGTGTATATTAACTTAGATCTCAAACTTTAAAAAATTTGATTTCGATAAACATTTTTTTTACATATCGATTGCGATTACTTTTTCTATTTTGATTACGATTACTACAATTAATTACAATTTTTTTTTAATACGATAATTAGTAATCAAAAAATATATATACATTTCTAATATATTATTGTATTACTTTAGTAATCAATAATTTTAGACAATAAATTTACGATTACCGAGTAATTTTATTTTTCAAATATTTAATTACAAAGTAATCATTAATTTTAAAAGCTGGAACTTGTAATATAAATTGTAAATTGTAATTGTAATATATTTAAATTTTTACCGATGTATATTTTTTAAGTAATTAATTTTCAATGTAATAAAGACTCGGACATGTAAACAGCTTCACGTCAATATAGTTTTGTGTATCCGCTTTGTTTATCTGCCTGTCCGTCTATCTATAAGATAACTCAAAAAATAATTGAGTCAAGAGGAGTCGTTTAAAAGGCAGTCTTCTGAAATTTCAACAAATTTGTTTTTATACATTAACTGACACTGCTATCCAAATTGTCCATTTGCTCAATTAATTCAAGTAATTGTTATACAATATCTTTTTAATATGAGCATAGCTTAATATTTAGTCAGGTTGAGTACTTAAAATTTTTTCAAAAGTACTTAACCGGATAATATAATGTTTACATTATGTTTGAGTGAGTATTCTAGAGTTGTACAGTACTACAGTAATCTACCCAACTGTCTTCCTAATTTTTATTTTTTTCCATTCTACTCAAAGAATTTTCAAATTAATCTTGAAATTGTTTTCTTTTCAATCAATTTACGCCTACTAATATGCAATTTATTGCAAATTTTTATATAATATCAGTTACTTTTATTTATAAAGTAATAAACAAGTAGCTGTTAACGTTGCATTTACTGAAAACCGAATAGCTTTTTTAACCAGTTTGAACCCCAGTCTGCTAGAAAATACAAATACTGGCTATTTAAAACAGTTCCCCCTTACCTTGTCCTATATATATGGGACAAATTAAATCCTTCATCATTTTGGTAAATCTCTTTAATTAATATTTAATTTCATACTTTATCGATATAGAATCTATTTAAATTATAATGAAATTCGCCATCTGCCTTACTATCTTCATAAATTTAAATTTTTAAAATTTTTATTACGAATTTATTAAATTAAAAAGAAATATTAATTAAATTGAGCAGGAAAAAGTTCACAAACAGAAACCCTTCAATATTTGCATATTAAATTAATTAAAAATATATTTTTTCAAGTTGATTTAATTTAAATTTTATTTTGTAATATAAAATAATTTTTTTTTATTAAAAAATATTCAGAATTTAATTAAAAATTTTTAAAAATGTTTAATATTTTTTTTTTAATTCCAAAGTAAATATCATAAAAAAGTAATTTAACAATTAATTAAATATTCTCAATATTTAGATTATGCCATCAAATTCATTTATATTAATAAAAATATAAAAATTTTGTTTACGAAAATTAATGGCATGGATTACAGATATTCTGTATGAAATTTTTAATAAATATAATTTACTCCATGTAAACCTACTCCCTACTGTGATATTATTATCAATTTTATATGAATTTGTTGTATGTAAATATATAGTGTATAGTATACCTATATGAATATAATTGAATATGATACTCGTATATGGTGTGCAAACAATAGCATATTTATAAAAAAGTTTTTATTATGTATTTTAAGCCATTGGTGGCCAACTCAATATATTGAGAAGAAAAAAATTTATTATATTTAAATTATTGTATCAAAAAATTGGGTTATAAATCGTTCAAATAATATTCCTTATATTAAGTTGTTAAAATATTTAATTAGGTACTTTTATTAAATTTAATTTTTTAACTATTAAATCTTGAAAATTTGTAATCTGTTGCTAACGTTGTTTTAGGAAACCTGATTAACTAGCTGATTTAATTGCTTGGTATTGTCGAGGTAACTGCAAATAGTGCGTTGACACCGTTTTGCTGCCACTTCAGCACTGCAAAACTGATAATGAAAATATACTCTAATAATCTCAACGTATTGTGAGATTGAGGTTTATATTATAATTTAATTTCATCGCTTTCAGATTTCTTCCATTTCCATAAAGCTCGTTTAACCGTAAGATTGTTAGGATCATTAAATTCATGGCTATCCGGAGTTTTGTATTCTGACTCTATTCAGCACTTGTCATTTATATGGAAATGTTCTTAATAAGTGTCACATCTGGAGTTGATCTAACGATGTTCGTCCGTTCACGCAATAATTCAAAAAATAATACCAATTATTAAATGAGCGAAATAGACCCATAAGTTTGGATTATGAAAACTGATGAACGAACCTAGGGCTAAAACACATATCTTCGAAATTAAGAAAAATAGAAATTTAATATGTTGGCAAAAGGGTATTCTCCCCAGTTGGCTTTATGGATCTGAGGTTCTGAATTTGAGATGAAATGGATTGGTGCTTTGAGTAGTTGCCACAAGACTTCTTGAACCAATGAAGCATATCTTCGATATTAATAGAGATATAGTAACTTGAAACTGTTAACAAGAGTTTTTTATCATGTCTTTGTCTGTTTCCGAAACTCACTCAACCATCTGGTTATCATATTCATATTTATAATTTTTTTTCATTTTTTTAGAAAATTTTCATATATTTTCACATACAGATACATATGTACTGAATCATCATAATAATTAATATTAAATAACTAATTAACTAGCACCCTCAAACTACATTTAAGTAAAACGGGGAAGAGTGTATTAGAGTAAACCGTGTCAACTCTGGGATACCCGTAACACATACATTAACATTACCATTATATCGTCCCGTAGCATATACATATTATATCATCCGGCTAACTTTTCGCAAAATTTCAAACATACAGTTTTATTAAGTGTAGTGTAAAGCTCATATAAAAGATGGAGTTGTATGGCAGCTACTCGAACCCTCTATAGTAAACCAAACAAATTTTGCAGAAACTTTGGCCATTACACTAAACTATTTTTATCAAAATTTCAGAAACCCAGCTTTATTAGGTGGATCATATAAAAAATGAAATTGTATGGCAGCTACCCGAACCCATGAACCAAAATGGCTGGATTTAAATGACGGAGAAAATTTCAAGATCCTAGTTCCTTTTGTTTTTGAGTTATCGTGCGGACGGCATAGATATACATAGCTCCATCCATACACTTGAGTCTATATCTACACCCCCTCCTTCTCTGCGTCACAAACGTAATGAGAAATTTATTATACCGTTTGACTATATAGTCATACGGGTATAAAAAAAATTAGATTTAAATGAGTGAATGATTATTTTTAAACAAATTTTTAGCTAAATTTTGAAGTTTTTATTTCTATCAAGTATAGTTTCTGTCAATATTTTTTTGACATTGACATATTTAACATTGACGTTTGGATACTTATATCTTATACTAATATCCTTTTAAGGTAAATTCCAGTAAATGTAAACTTTTGTTTACATTATATTTTTGTTAGTTTTCTTATGAAATAACAAGACCTTCAGTTTTGACAAAAGTTTTAAGGTCTTAAAGATCTTAAAACATGTAGATTTTGTTTATATTGTAATAATATATGGTATTCTATATCTGAATAATATAACTATTCAATTAAATTATTTGTTAATATTTTGTATTTATTTATATTGTTATATTAATGTATTTTATATTAAAGATATATAATTATTAAATATTGATTACGCCATTAATTTGAACCCAATGTTGAAAATCAGATAAGTTTATTTCACTTTCACTGGGATTCGAACCTGGGCCTTTTGCTTGAAAGGTCGGCAATCATTGCCATCCAGCCGCTTACTACCGATCATTTAAACCTATTTAATATCATTTTCATACTGTGTCCTTATAAAATTATTGTTTTTTTTTTTTATTTTAGTTTTTGGATTTTTTAATCTTTTTCATTTTCTATTTGACTTCAATTATTAATATTATTAAATTTTTTTTTAATATGTTTAAAAGTTATTGTTACTTTACTAAGCTTTAAAAGACCCCAGAGACAATCAAATGTATTTTCATTTTTTTTTCAATTTTTTCAAAAAGTCTTTTAATATTTTACATTCTACATTCATATATACATTCATATTTTAAACGTAGGAAGCATTCTAAAACATTCATATAAACATATATATATTATTAAGTACAAAATAAGAGGGTGGAAATGTTTTTAATATAAAAAAAAACAAACATCCATTTGACATAAAGAAAATAATATTTTCATTGATAAGACTGTACCTTGACTTTTAAAAAAAAATTGATTGCTTTGTTTATGTTTTTTTTTGCAAAAATATTTTTTCTTCTACTCCCCCCTCCTTAGGATGTCCTACATATTCCGAAAGAAAAACAAAATTTTTTGTTTTCGAATATTAAGGGAAAAAATCAATATTAATGAGATTATTAAAGTATATGTATTTCTTGTAAACGTTTTTCATAAGTGCCATTAAGTTCCATAAAATAATATTAAAAATAAAATTTATAATTCTAGAATTTTTGAGGAGTTCGAAAAAATGTTTCCCAGGTCTCTTGTTGTTTAATTAACAAGGAAATTTTGCAATTTAATTTGATCCCCAACAATCACTACTGCTCTTACACCTTCTTGACTCTGAGATAAAAGATTTCTATCTTCATGTCCATATAATCTGCCAGAGGCACGACTTTAACTCTTCTCGAATCCAGGATAAGAGAGGTATGTAGGTCTTTATTTCGTAATCTGCCAGAGGGACAACCTTGATTAAAACGAACGATAAACCAACGGATAGATCAAACATAAAAGGTATATAGAAAAACTAAAAATTGTGACAAAATTTTTAATACATGAACAGGAACAATCAATAGGAAATCATTATTGATAATAAAATTCAATAACATATTATACCTTTAAAACTTTATTGCTTTATCATAATTTTTTTTTCTTACTTTCTTTAATTTTTTATTTCCTTCCTTTTCCAATAATAGTTTTTTTTTCTCAGTTTCAAAATGGTGTATAACAAATTTTGATAATAAATATAAATTAACAAGTAATGAAAAAAATCAAGGGTTCCTAAAAAGTACATTTATGAAATTAAATAATTTGAATAAAGAATCTTCATGTTTGTAATCGTTTTTTAGAACTTTTGTTTGAAATCTGTTATAGTTATAAGAAAAATTAAGACATTCGTTCTTCAATTTTAAGGAAACTCTTTATAATTAAGAAAAACCGTTAGCACACATTAAAATTTAATATTGGAGCTTTGATATTTGTATATAACTTTTGAATAAATTCGGACAGGTATTCAAGTTATTGGAGTTTAAAAATTGAGGAATTTTAATTTTTAACCTCTTTCAGGTGCTGAGTAGAGGATTTTTAAACCATACTAAAAAGCTTTCTTAAAGGAATAATATGGGAGATTGGGGCAAGTAAGTGAGGAGGTAATGATTTGACATGATGTTGTTTTTTTCTAATTTAAAAACAAATAAGGTTTGAAGTTATCTCAAAAAGTGTCAAATCAACCCCATTCTATACCCTACTTATTTATGAACAAGTTCTCGCAAGGGTAAGATATATAGAGTAAAATGGTTTTTTAAGGAAAAAGTAAGTTTCACGTAACGGTAGATGTACCGAATGGCAACCCAATACATTTGTATTACATATATTTATAAAGCTCATAAAGTCGCTATTATTTGGCATTTCCAGATTGAAAATATTCCTTGTGAAACTTTTGTTATGAAAAGTTCAATATTCCGCTTTTTCATACTTTGGAAGGCTGTAATTCCGTAACATATACCGACTACAGAAAACAATTCTTCCAAGAAGTTAATGTTTTTCAATATCTACCCGTAGTTAACATTTAAATTTTTCAAAAAGTGTAAAAGTTTTCATACGAACGAACGAATGAACTGTATAGAACACATTTTTTCAAAATTTTTTGAAACTATGCTTAAAATAACAAAAGAATTATTTGTGAAAAAAAAACGATTTGAATATAAAGACTAAAAGGCGCTGAAGCTTTTTGTCAATTTCTTATATATCATATAATATCATAAATTTGTTTGCAGAATTTGTTTTCTCCCTCTTGGAAAGTAGAAGTGGTAACCTATTTTAAGACCCCTCCATCCGTGTAGTAAAGCCAATTAATCAAATATTTATTTTTTTCTTTATAAGAAATAGAGGAGGACAGCAAATTTTATAAGAATTCTTAAAACATAATAAAATATTTAATTTTTTATGTTTATTTTTCCAATTTCCATTAAAATTCACACTTTACGCGTTAACGCCATGTCAAAATGTGTTGATTAGATAACAATGGATAAAACAATGGATAAAGGACTGTGGTGTATAAGTCACGCAACAAAATTTCTAACAGGGAACACCTTATAATATTTTTTTTTTCATTTCTTTTTAATTTGTTATTAATTTGTTTTAACACTTTTAAAAGAACCCTCCCATCCTTTCTCTGAAAAAATGTGCTTGGCAGAAATGTTTTGGAAAAATATGCCTCAAAGAAATGTCAACAATAATTAAAAATCATTTAAAAAACACACTTCATTTTAATTTTTTTTTTTTTTCCTTCTTTTACTCCCTTGGGGAGCATAGGGCTTCCACATAGCTTCTCCATCGTACTCTATTTTGGGCTATTTGTTTTATCTCTGCCCAAGTCTTACCACTTTCTTCTATTTCTTTGGATATTGTTCTCCTCCATGACATTCGTGGTCTTCCTACTTTCCTTTTTCCCTGTGGGTTCCACTCTAATGCTTGTCGAGCAATTGTGTGTGGTGCTTTTCGGAGTGTATGTCCTATCCACTTCCATTTCTTTTTCTTTATTTGAAGTGCAATTGGTTCTTGTTTCGTGACTTCATTTTAATAAACACAATAAATTTAAAAACCTATTTAGGTTTTACCTATTTGGTTTTTATTTAAATTAGTAATAAATTTATTAATATATATTTGTCTCTTCCAATTCGGCTATTTTTTTTTTCTACTAGGGAATTGAACGCCCAAAAGCCATCTATTGGAATTGTGCTGTGTTACTTTTAGTAGTGTGCGACTTAAACACACTAAAGCCACACTCTTTTTGAATTAAACTTTATTAAGGAACCTGTGATTCAAATGTATAGTTCCTATAACCAGGGATGGGAATATGGAAGGATATTGAGGAGAGGTTAACATTTGTTATTATCGAAAATAAATACTTTTTACAAAACCTTTTCGTTTATAAAACTTTCAAGTTTAACCATAACAGACACGTATTTTCTTCCAACAAGTATGTATGAAAAAAAACTGAAAATTTTCAATTATAGTTGGCTACCAGTCTATGGTATAAATTATCCCAACCCAGTTAACAATCTGGTTTTTATTGTTGTTAGTAGAGGTATATGGTTTTGTTTTCGTTGTTACTGTGTTTTCCGTACCGAAATATTAAAATACTTTTTATACCCGTATGATTATTAGTCAAAAGGGTGTATACTAAATTTGCCATTACGTTTGTGACGCAGAGAAGGAGGGGGGTTAAATATAGACTTAAGTGTATGGATCGGATCAGAATCGAAAACTAAATTTATTTAGCTATGTATGTCCGTTCGTCCGCACGATAACTCTAAAAATAAAGGAACTAGGATTTTTTTTAAATTTTCACAAAGTCAATTTTATGCAATAGCCGTCATCGCTATTTAAATCCAGCCATTTTGGTCCATGGGTTCGAGTACCTGCCATACAACTTCCTTTTTTATATGAACATTACTCTGTACTTATCAAAGCTGGGTGTCTGAAATTTTTTGGCAAAAATAGTTTAGTTTTATTTCCAAAGACTGTACAAAATTTGGTGGGTCTACTGCAGTGGGTTCGAGTATCTGCCATACATTTCCTTTTTTATATGAGCATTACACTACACCTAATAACGCTGTATTTTTGCCAAAATAATTAACCGGATGATATAATGTTTTACGGTCATACGGGTATCCCTGAGTTGACACAGTCTACTCTACTACACTGTTCCTCGTTTTTTAATTAAAGCACCAAAGATCCCAAATGGTTTAAGCCATTTGATGGTTTCAAAATAGATTTTCAATTTGGCTGTAACTTCTTTTAAAATGAAGTGCTAATAGTTCTAATTAGATGTGCTAATTGTTTAATTTAAGAAGCTATCTCCACCATAAGTATAAATATTAAATATAACATTAATCGCTTTAACTAGGTTTTCTGTCCTAAAATTTCAATAATTACCTTTTTTAATTAATTTACTAAAGATAAGTCTCAAAAACTATAAACCTTTTTATGGTTTCAGAACGGTTCTTTCATTCAGTTGAAATTTCTTTTGTAGTGCTAATTGATGCGCTAGCTTTAATTGTTAGATGTGCTACTTATAACATAATAAGAAAATGTTGGAAGAACAAGGAAAATACTGAATACATAATATTCTAATTATCTAGACCTTGAACATCATCTGTGAGTTATAATAAATAGATTAAAATATTTTTTCAAAATATAAATGTAAAAATAATTAATTTTATTTTTGTTTTTATTTTATTTTATATCACAATGTTATTCATTGAAGCAAATTGTTATTGTCAAATTTTAATTATAATCTCATGATAATTTAAATTTAAAATTCTTAATATATTTCGGATACAGAAATTCCATAAAACTCTCTTATTTTTTATAAAATAATACCCACATTAAATATACAATACTTGTACTTTGGCACATACATATATTTTATCACATAAAAATCATATTCTTATGTAAATAAAGTCATATTTTAAATAATATTATGCCTACATTTCATTTTTTCTTCATATTAAAGTATGTTTCTTTTGAAATATCATCAAATATTTAAAATAGAAATGGGTTATTTAAGTTGTCATCAAAGTGTCAGATAAAAATGTAAATGAATTTGACACATAAACTAAATCATATTATTAAATACGCTTATTTAATCTACGCATCTATATTTTCAATCTGTCAGTCAATCTGTCCGAATGTTTAGAAAAGTTATAAACCCTTTAAAATGAAACAATAAAATTTGATTTGAAGATTAAATACATGTCAAAATTTTTTAGCATTATATTTTGACATGTGTTAAAAATGAAGAAAGCTTTTCTGAATTCGCTTATATAATAAAAATTTACGAAAAGATTTAAAAATTGGTGCAAGTCATTTTAATTCCTAGAATATGAATATTTTTACGGAGAGCGAAGATCCTTAAGAGTATATTGTTTCTTCCAGAAATTCCCGAAACCTTCCTCTATTAAAAAAAAAATAAATTTCGGAACTTTCTTCTATTCTAGCTATTTATAACCTCAAAAATTATAAATTTACTCTTTTTAAGCATTTGTAACTGTTTATATGGTAAAATAGGGACCAGTGCATATTGTTTCAAAGTTAAACGTTCATATTGGAGATCTAATATTATACTAAGTTTCTATAAATTTTCTAATTTTAACTTTCAAACAAAATTTTGACCAAATTATAAAAATATGTGTCTTACACAACAATATCATGTAATATAATAGAAGACTTGGACCATTTTTGTTTTTTAAAAATATTTTAAATGTCAATGAAATGTGTTGCTTTTACACATGGGTTGCTTTTACATATGAAAGACGAAATTAATGCTTTTAATACTAATTTTAATTTAATCGATCCCTTAAGCGATCCACTAAGCTGTTTGCTTGTATTAAAGTGTTTAATCTTAGGTTTGGTATTTAAACCGGTGGTTTCGATTTGTCAAAGTTCAACACTATTCAGAGAAACCTAATACAGGTATTCTGCATGACTTTGATATTGGAAAAATAAAATATTGATTTCATACCGTATATAAATATTGATTTCATCATCAATTAATGCTTCAACGTTGTCTTGATAGGTCTTTTGTCTAGATATTAGATTATTCATAGTTATATTAATACTTTTGTTAGAGGGCGTATAATAAAAATTTGTTTGTGCAGGCGAGCTTCTAACACTCTCGCAACATTGCCAGCATATCGTATATTCGTTGTACTTTCTTTAATATTATGACCACTTAATCCTTAGTCATTGTAGCTTTTTATTTGATCGTAGCAAGTATGTATTATTTGCATTTAAATATGGATTCACTCTTACTACTCTTTTATGGCATTATTGAGGCCCATATTTACAATCCATATATGATATCACCAACATCTTAGTAAATGCTAAGTTTCGAAGTTCTTGATATATAAAATAATGTTTAAATATGTTCTAATATGCGTAATAACATTTTTCCCATACCCTAATATCCTGTTCTAAATGTAATCTTTCCCACTTTTTCTATATTGGATTTTATCAACGACTGGGTGATAAGTGGTTATACTACCGAACCGACATTTCATTCAAAAGGCCTCAAAAAATTTATATACAGTTATATAATCATATAAACATTTAATTTAAATGAAAAATATAACTCACAGATATAGAAGTACATTGAAATTATTAAAAATATAAGAAATATAAAATTGTATTCTATTGAAAATGTAAGACGTTTCTACATGTTATAAGGCCTAGTACTATCTTATGTTTAAATTGTATGTGAAATTCATTAGGATCAATTCTAATAATAAGAATATAATATGTCCCGGCTGTTCCAACATGTACTAATGATTTAGCCAGACTTATTAGCCAGAGTTATTAAACAGTTAGTACTTAAAAAAAAAATCTGTACAGGTTTCTTTAAATTTAACTTCATTTTATTATTGTGATATAAACTTTTCCAATTCGATTTAGTTCTTAAATTCTTTATTTCAACTCTAAACTAAAAATTTAGATAAAATCTTTAAATACTTTAAATATAAAAATATTTTTAAGTTAATTTAATAAAATTCTTTAAATGACCTGCATTTGATTTAAATTTAAAATTAAAAAAAAAAATACAAGAAAAGCAGTTCATTTCCTTAAAGTAGAAAAATTCTCTCTAAAATTTATTATCTAAAAATTTTGTATTTTTATTTACAATTTATGTCTTTCGAATTAAAGCCTGAAGCTTAAAATCTTTATATTATAGTCTCTACTGAATAATAAAAACCAAAATATAAAAAGATATTTTTCATGAAAATTTGGAAAATAAAAACAAAAAAAAGAAAATCCTTAAAATTTATTTTTCCTACTTTCCATGTAATAAAATCCTAGATTATGTCTTTGCATTAATCATTTACCTCTCTCAATATTCACAGTTACCAAATCAAATACCTCCAACCTCTCTTTCAAAAAAAAAACTTCAATATTTAAGAGAAATTTTAGTTCGAATACTCCTCCCACTCTCAAAATTTCTATCAATTTTAACTTTTTGCCTTTTTTTATCATTATCAGGATGATTTTTTTTTTCGTATTTTATTTTTCTTTTATTCATAGTTTGTACTGGTGGTTGTAGTAATGACAAGGCTACTAAATTGTCGAACCCTTATTTAAAAGTATATATATTAGTCCTTTTTTTTTTCATTACTGTAGAAGTTATATGTGTGTATGTATATATTCATTGTATGCGAAGAAAAATTGATTAATTTTTATTGTTTTAATAAAAGACATGGCCAAATAATTTTCTGTTATACTAAAAAATTAATATTTACTGCGCTTTCTTTAATTTTATGTGAGTTTAGATGAGTAATTAAACATTTATAAAATTTATATATATTTATTTAAACCTTATTTAAAAATTGTTTAAAATATTCAATCATATTCTAGAAGACGTTTTTCTGACACTATGAAAAAATGTATCAAGTCACGTTTATATAAATTTGTATTTTTGGCAGACTTGTGATAAATTTCGTTATGTTGGTAGTACTTGTTTTCTAATTATAGTTTTCAAAATAAAATTTTTATGATTTGTAAAAGAATTGAAGAAATAGAATTGAATGAAAGATATATATATATATATATGAATAAGGAAAGGCCAATATAATGTGGGAAGTCCTTGTCAAATCTTTGTAATTTAAAAAATCTAGTATCCAATTTGATTTACGAAAATAAAAAAAAATAAGTTAAGGACTGGCAAAATATATTCTATACATACCTAACCTACCTATGCGCTGAATTTAAATATGAAACTTATGATTTGCATCAATCATTTTATTTTTTTTCACACAAAATAGAAAAAATAGCAATAGCTATAGGATAAACAATTCAATAGTTTATATACATACATCATATTCAAACTATATCAATAGCAATGTCATATATTACATATCAACATAAAATTCCGCTAAAAAAAGAAAAAGGAGCAAAACATAAAAACTCTGAAAAATTGCTTGAAATTAATTTGATCCCCAAATTTAGAGAGCCTAATGATTCTATTTCGAATTTTCGTTGCGTCTTTTTAAAATTATGTAAGCAAATACGTATAATGAAAAAAATAAATGCTATAAGCGAGTACAATATTATATCTACCAAGTCTCAAATTCTGGCGCTCGGAATAGCCGTATTACGAACAATAAAAATTTTTTTAATATCGAGTGTTAATCTGTTTCTATTGTTGTTGTATGAATAATATGAGATTTTTGAACATAAAACTATTTGATGCTTTTTGATGTAAATTTATCAAGTTCTGTTTTATCTTGTTCTGTTTTATTATGGAACCAAATAAGATAACACCCTGACTTTTTAAACTGGGCCGGATCAAAATTCTTTTTATGTAATCATATTTTAAGACTTGGCAGTTCCATTGTATTTCAATCCTTATAATATTTAAGTCCACCATTAATGATTATATTAATATTATATTATGATTACGCTTTCGGCGTAGTCAAAAAATTTTAATGAATATTAATTTAACAGGGCTGAAGTCATATTTACAGTTGCATCCATTGACCATAATATTTAACTATATAATCTATTACATTGGAATCAAAATGCTTCCCTACCTTATTTTTTTTAAATTTTAGGTACAATAAATATTCCATTACGGCGCTCATAGACTCATAAATTACATACGGTATGTAAAAAATTAGCAAAGAATGCCAGAAAAAAAAGGAAATAATCCCCAAACATAAAGAAAAAGAAAAAAGAAAATATCAATAAATTTTAATACATTGTGTATAATATTAAAGCATGCTATAAATAAAATAAAATGCAAAATAAATCTTTTTCTACTTTAACTATTTTTCTTTGGGTCTTAAATTCTTCTATAGTAGCTATACATTGTAATAAAATTAAATTTTAGGTTTTCACATTAAAAGAAAAGCATTACTACACGTATTTGAACAAACACATATCTATACAATTTATAAGTAAAATAAAAACACCTTACTAATTAAACATTTTTACTAATTCAATATACATACATATTGTATTTAATTAATTCGATTAATTGAAGAGTGGAAATTAAATTAAATAAATTATAAATACTAATAAAACATGTTGTTTTATTAAGTGATACAATTAAACATTAATTAGATTTGTTAACATTTTGTAATAGAATTTGTTTTTCCTATTTTTTTTTCAATTAAGATTCTAAATATGTAATAACAAAGAAGATTAAAGTAACCCTTGTCAACTTTTATATTCTTCTGGTTTAATTACAGTAATACCCCGCACTTACGTACACTTTGGGACCGGAGCGTGTACATAAAACAAAAATGTACGTAAAATGAATCTACTGCTTTTATTGATGAATAATATGTTTGAAACAAACTAAAACAATTGGGATATTATGTATGTAGTTTTATACTTTTATTTCATACTTTTTTATACTATTAATACTTAATGTGTATTAAAAAAACTTTATTATTTATAAATTAATTATGAATATTATGTATTTATAATTTACAAAGGTTTTTATATTGATTTATTTCTACGAAAGTTTCGTTTTTGTTCTTATTCCACTTTACATAGATTTTGTTTTGAGTTGTTTCTACATGCATTCACTCAAAACAAAATTTAGGTTTCATAGAAATAATGTACACATACAAAAACACGTTGTTACAAGTGTACATTCACAATTTGTTATTCTAGTACATACATAATTTTTTTTTCCATAAATTGCAAAACCAGAAAAAATGTAAGTAAAAAAATGTACTTGTACGTAAGTGTGAATCATTGTACGTATAATAGGCAAATGGGGACAAAAGTGAGATGTACGTAAGTGCGAGTGTACGTAAAACGAGTGTACGTAACACGGGGTATTACTGTAATTGCAAATATCAGTATATTTTAATTCCAGCAATGCTATGACTGCTACACTTAGCTTTGCCATGGGAAATCTCAAAATTTGATCTCTCAAAAAACTCATATCGTCTCTTGCCTCGTCATTACCCAGAGTTCTTCATTCATTATTCGCCTAGGCCAGAATATGCGACATATTATTCTTAGACATTTATTCATGAAGATTTGTAATTTTTGTATGTTATTTCTTGATACAAGCCATTTTTCGCTTCCATATAGCGATATGGATTTGACACATGACTCGAAGATTCTTATTTTAGTTCCACGTGCTATGTGTGTTGATTTACATTACTTTTTTTTATATTATATATATTACTTTATTTGGTTAATTTGAATTTCAACTTTTTAGTGTCATCATCTCTGAAGATGTGTATACAGGGTCTTCAAAATTTGTACGGCAGCTACTCGAAAAAGTCATTTAGAAACTCCTCGGGTAGGATTTGAACCGGTCAGATCATATCATATAAAAAAATTTAATTTATAATTGATATCGTAATAGTTTATATTATAATATAAATATATATAAAACTGCCACACCTGAAAAGGAAGATTTCAAATTCAGATTCACTCACACTTATCACATTGAATGTAGTAGGTGACTATACATAAATAAATAAATAAATAATTTGTAAATTTGAAAGAAGAGCTCGCCATAATATATTACTTACATACGGTTTAATTTGCAACCTCCCAGAAACATTTGATATGTAATGGTAGCTTCCCCAAGACGTGGTCCAATTTTAACCAAAATTTATAGACAAATTAACTGAAAAGCACTTTATGTTAACTTCAAGCAGCAGCTTTTAAACATTTTAAAACTATTCTTTGTTTTTTTTTATATGAAACGAGGAAAGTGTAGTAGAGTAGACTGTGTCAACTCTGGGATACCCGTATGACCGTAACATATACATTATATCATCCATTATATCAATTACTTTTGGTAAAATTTCAAACATTCAGCTTCATTTGGTGTAGTGTAATCCTCATATAAAAGAAGGAGTTGTATGGCAGCTACTAGAACCCTCAGTAGTAGACCAATTAAATTTTGCAGTAACTTTGGCCATAAAAACAAATATGCTCTACAATATTTCTAGACGTAGCACAAGCATTTGATAAAGTTTGGCAAGAAGGCTTAATTTATAAGTTGCGGAAACTATTACCTAAAAAATATGTAGATATACTCTCATCATACTTAACTGATAGACTGTTTAGAATTAAACAGGATGAAGAGTACTCTACACTGAGAGAAATTAAAGCGGGTGTGCCTCAAGGAAGTATCTTGGGTCCAATATTATACTTGCTGTATACTAGTGACTTGCCCCAATTTCAAGAAATAACTGTAGCGACTTTTGCTGACGATACTGCAATAATGGCAGTAGGATCAAATGTCGGCGAGGCTACAAATGAACTACAAAAAGCAAGTGATAAATTATATCTTTGGACCAAAAGATGGAAAATCAAACTAAATGAATTGAAATCAGTGCAAGTAAATTTTACAAATAAACATATTCAAAATCCCCCAGCCGTACAATTAAATGGGGTAGATATTCCTCATGAAAACAAGGCAAAATACCTAAGAATGACATTAGATGTCAAGCTAAAATGGAAAGAACATGTCAAAAAGAAAAGAATAGAATTAGAACAAAAATATAGAGAAATGTATTGGCTCCTAGGTCGAAAATCTAAATTGCCAATAGAGTACAAAATTTTGTTATATAACCAAATAATTAAGCCTATCTGGTTGTACGGCGTACAACTTTGGGGGTGTGCCAAACGAACACATATTCAGAGAATTCAAACATTTCAAAGCAAAGTGCTACGTAACATGGTGAGTGCTCCATGGTACGTACGAAATTCCGATTTACATAGGGATCTAGGAATTCCTATTGTTAGCGATGAAATAAAAAAATATGCCATAAAACATAAGACCCACTTAGAAGGTCACATAAACATAGAAGCGTCAAAACTTCTACTATTTTCAAATGTCAATAGAAGGCTTAAAAGAACTAGGCCCCTCCAACTAGCGATAAATTCAGATCACCTTAACGGAGGTCTGTAATTTCAGTAGATCATAAAAAGTTAGCGCAAAATTAATGGTTAGTCTCTAAGACTAGTTTTAATATTTTAAAACAGGGCGGGTGTTTTTAGTGTGTTAAAGTCACACATAACTGTGGTTGCGCTCAGTATCTTTCGACGATTTCCACCATCCTTACCCCAAGACAAAAAAAAAAAAAAAAAAACTTTGGCCATTACACTAAACTATTTTTTGCAAAATTTTAGACACCCAGCTTCATCAGGTGTATAGTGTAAAGCTCATATAAAAGAAAGAGTTGTATTGCAGCTACTCGAACCCTCTGCAGTAGACCAACCAAATTTTGCAGTAACTTTGGCCATTATACTAAACTACTTTTGGCAAAATTTCAGACACGCAGCTTCCATAGGTATAGAGTAATGCTCATATAAAAGTAGAAGTTGTATGGCGGGTACTCGAACCCGTGGACCAAAATGGCTGAATTTAAAACTCGATTCCGTTTTTTGCATAAAAACGAATTTGTGAAAATTTCATAATCCTAGCTCCTTTACTTTTTGAGTTATCGTGATGACGGACGGACGGACGGACATACATAGCTAAATCGATTTATTTTTCGATTCTGATCCGATCCATACACTTGAGTCTATATCTACCCCTCCTCCTTCTCTGCGTCACAAACGTAATGGCAAATTTATTATACCCTTGGACTATATAGTCATACGGGTATAACAATAATTTCCATAAGTTGGATTTTTTTTTGTGCATTATTTTTGCTTTGCAATATTTTTTAAGCTTATTTTTGCTTGCAACAATTCAGAAATGTTTTAAGAAACTAAGTTTATAAACAAAAATGCATTGCAACAAAAAATGTCCGCAACAAAAATTATTTTATAAAAAAAATTGCATACATTTAGGCGAATAAATATTATACAATATGCCATGTTTCGAATACGTTTATTTGACATAGTAAATGTTGCGAAACAAATATGTGGAAACATTGCTGTCAAAAACAATGATGAAATTATCTTAAATTTTTAAATTGAATTTAGCATAGCAGGTACCTATTTTAAATTAATGAAAATATTCTTGGTAGATGGCGGCAGATGATAAATTAATGCAATATATTAAAATTTAAGTGTATATTTAATTTTTTTGTCCTGCTAGATTAGGTACCTACTACAAATGTTTGACTATTTTAACCACGTATGAATAGTGTTACCAAATCATGTTATAAGAATGCCAAGAGAACGATTCTTTTTCGTTGCTTCTCATGAATTAGCATAATTAATTCATCATGACATTGCATGAGGTAAGGTATGAGACCCTTTATAAATAAATAAATAAATATTTAATTTTCAAACATATTTTATCTTTAATAATGCTAGTAATTGAAAACGGCTTAGGTTCTGAATGTTTTCAAACCCTGTCCACAGTTTTTTCATTGCTTTTAAATCAGCAAAGTATCAAGAAATATTACTGCTTTTTTTTATCATAGCCATCGATAGAATCAATATACATTTCTATAGCAACTATATAATATGGTCCTTCTACATAACTTTTCAACAGATCTTATTTTCTATAAAACGGCTGACTTCAGAAGCATTAAGGCAGGTTTTCATGAGAAAATTTTGCCCAGGAAACTTGACTTTAGAGAGAGAGGTATATAGTATACTCTCAATAGGAGAGAAAGAGTAAAATGATTAAATTTATATTAAAATTTTTTTATATCTTTTGAAAAAAACAAATTACATAACCTTATTTTTTAATTTTTAAATTTATATTTCGCGAATTGTTCAATTAAAAGTTAAAATTTTATTAATTTAAAATAAATAATAAAATTTTAATCAATTGCAAATAATTTTAAATAAAAATTTCATTCATCAAACCATAATATAAAATGTTTTTTTTCTTTGTTTACATTCTCTTGTTTGTTTACAAAATTCAAATGTCATGTATCCATAAAAATATGTAATAGTATGCAAAAAATTTTTGTGTAGAATACACTTTTTTTTTGTATGTAGTAGCAACTTTATAGGAAAAAGACCTAAGAGAACATCTTTTTGACATGGATTATGGCGCTCTCTAAATACTGGGCTAAGCAAAATTGATGTTTCTCCAAATAATTTATATGTTTCTCCCAGTAATTTATCGTTTTTTCTTTGTCGCACAAATAGTATTTTTGTATCTTCTGCCTATGCTCTAACTTTTGCCCAGGAAACTGCCGTAATGAAAATTGGCCTTTAAGCGGAATTACGGTATGACATTTGTGTATTCAAAGGCAATTAGTTGAACGCTTAATTTTGTAATGATATTATATGTATATCTAACATTTTGGATTTAGGGAACTTTGAAAATGTCTGGAGAATACAGTCATTTGATAAAATTGCAGTATTTTGTAATAAAAATTTTTCTTTAAAAAAGTAAAAACTGTGAAAAAAGGTACAAAATAAAAGGTACAACCAAACTTCATCGATTTCTTACTGCAAAAACTTTCATTTAGTTTAAAAAAAAACTCCCAATTCACGTGAGACTAAGTATAAAATCAGCCTCTCATACAACTTTTGCTATCTTTATTACACAACCTAAAATAATGTACGCCGCGTGTAATTAAAAATATCTTACACATGTGTTAAAGAAATTCCTCAAAAATTATGATCTAGAACACGGGTGGGCAACAGTTGGAGACAAAGGGCAAATTTTTTTCTTAAAAAATAAGTCGCGGGCCATTTTATCTGTACATGTAAGATTAGGCATTTATTTTTAAGTATAAACAAGCGATAGAATCTTGATTTTTTTTAGTTAACTATTTTCATTTAAATAATATTAAATATAAATTAATTTAACTATAATTGGATAATGAACTCAAAATATATCTCGGCAACTGTTCAAATATTTATTGAAATGTCAAATATAAATCATCATTATATTTGTATCATTTTAAAATGTAGTAGATGTAAAATACGATTTTTATAGTAGATGTAAAATAATGTAATGTAGTAGATGTAATAACAGCTCAAACAAAATGCTTTCTTTTTCGAATATTCCTTTTTTGAAGTGAATATTTTTTTTAAGTGAATTCTTATTGCATATTTCAAATGTACTATTTTTGCTATCGGGCCGGATAAAATATTAAACCGGGCCGTAATTGGCCCGCGGGCCGGCTGTTGCCCACCCTTGATCTAGAATGTTTAATCCGAATGTTTATGGACACTACTTTACTCTAAAATTAAAAAAATAATCATAAGAAACAAATTTTTTTAATTTATTTTTAATTTTATTTCGTTTTTTATTTGTTTATTTTTTCTTATTTTTTTTTTTAATTTAATTTTTTTTTTTCTTAATTTCAAAATGATTTATTTTGAAAAGAGATTAATTATTAATTATAATTTTTAAATTTTAATATATATTAAATTATACATACATTTATTAAATTTTTAATATTACTGTTTTTTTTTAATTAGAATTTAATTTGTAATTGTTTTTTTTTTTTCTTCGTTATATAATAATTATGCAAAGTATACTAATATTATTATTAAATATTATTAAATAGATTTTAATCATTAAATCGAATAAGTAGAAAAATAAAAGCTTTTAAAGTTTCGTTCTTTTTTTTTTTTTGTAATTTAATTGTAAATTTTTGTCTTTCCGTTGTTTTTATGTTTTTTTTTTTTTGGAATAATCAATTTTATAATTTAAAAAATAATTAAAAAAGAATAATATAATAAAAATTAAACTATAAAATTTTAAATATATTGTTAAATCAATAATTTTAATTATTAACATAAGGAAAATTTGTATACTAAAGTATTAAAAAAAAAAAAAATTGTTTCAAAATATTTGTAATATTTTTGTTTTTGTAATTATTTTTTGAAAATAAAGACAATAAGAAATAAAATATACTTCAAGTTTTGGAAGAATTGAAATTTTTTTTTAAAGAATTTATGGAAATAAAAATTATTTTTACATCTTTTTCACAAATTTTTATTTTAAATCTAAGATTTTTTTTTATTTTTATCTTAATTTAATCTTGTTTTAAAATATTTTAAAATAAATCATTTTCATATCAAGTCAAGGATTTTATTTTAAATAATATTTAATTTAAAAAAAAATTTATTCGGCAATAGTAAAGTTTTAAGATATTAATCGCAATTTTAGTTCTTTTTATTAAAAAAAAAAATCCTAATTCAATTTGAAAATGATATTTTATGTAAATAAGTAATAATTTTTACATTTTTATGTTGCCAAATAATAATTTCAATATAATTTTAAAATGACTGATTTTTTTTTCCAAAAATATAAAGACAATAATTAAGTAACTTAAACATAATTTTGATTTCTTTCCTTATTTTTAAAATAAATTTTTTTTTTCATAGAAATAAAGAAGTTTTTTTTTATTACAAGTAAATTTTTATTTTTAACGAATGATGAGATTTTTTTTTTATTACAAAAAAATAAAATAATCAATTATAAATAAATGTATATTTTATATTTTGTTAATTAAACAAATATAAAATTCAATTTCAAAATATATATTATAAACAAAAAAAAACATTATTTTGTTAATTTTTATTAAAATATTTTAATACTTAATTTTAGTTAAACAAAACGTTAATAAACTGATTATTATTTAAAAATTTTAATTTATTATTTTTATCATTATTATAAAATGCTAAGATACATACTTATTTAAAATTCATATTATTGTTCATTTTTGTTTTTGTAATATCTAAATTTTACATTTAACTATCAATTAATTTATTATTAATGGTTATCCAACACCGAGATTGCACTGTAAACCCGATTTTAATATATTTTTGTATTTATTTGTTAAATTTGTCATAGTTATGTATTTACTAATTAAAATTATTTGTTTTATCTTAATATTATAAAATTTAATTTTATATTAAATCATAATCATAATTTAATTTTTAAAGATAAATTATATAACTATAATATAATAATATTAAACTTTTTTATATTAAATGTTTTGTGTCGATGTTTTTGTAGAATCTTTGATCATAAATAAATTAAATACAAAAAAAATGTTTATTTATATTATTTTATTTATTATATTTATAAAAGTTATATTAATTTTTGTTATTCGAAATTGAAAGGGTGTCAAAATATTTTTTTTTTTTTTTGAAAGTATTTAATCACATTATTTTATTTACTTTAATCTATAGTATAAAAAATACAAATTATAAAAAGGCAGTCGTTGTTAATAATATATAAAAAAAAAATTGTAATTTATCGTACTTTTTTTCAGCAATTTCAGCAAATTATATATTAAAGGGAATTTTATAACTATTTGGTTTTATCATAAAGAAATCATATATTATCAATTTAATTTTGAAGTCAATTCATTTATGCAGTACTCAAAAATATAGAATATATTAGCTACAACAATACAACAAAGTACTTGGAGCTACTGTTTTAAGCTTTTACAAAGGAAAAAAAATGGTAAATCATGGTTTCTTTTAAAATAAAAAATTGTTTTTATTGCATAATAACTTTAAGAATCTTAATTTTAAAAAACAAAAAAAATATATATAATAAGAATTCAAATTCAGGTAATTTTTGCTCTGCAATTTCAAATTTTATACTAATTAATTTCAAAAATATTAACATTATACATATTACATGTTGCAGTTTTTGTTTCTTTTAGTTAAAATAAATTTTTTGAACATAATTTTTTTTTTCTTTTTACAATTACAATAAATTTGTAAAATCGGGAATAGTAATAAGTAAATAAAATCAAGTTTAAAAATAAAACAAATGAACTTTTATAAAAATTTAAAATATTTTTTTTTTAGAATATTAATTTTTACTTGATTATATAGAATTTAGTTTAAAAAAATTAGTGAATAAAATGAATTAGTTTAAAAACAAAAAGAAATTGATAATACAAAATCCAAATATTGTATATGTATTTAGAAAATAAATTTTTTTCTATTTTGGTTTGGATCTAAAATTAATTTGAAATATAATCTTTATTGAAAATTTCACTATGCAATATTATATTTAACAATCATGAAAATTTCAAAAATTTAATTAAATAAGGATTAAATAAAAAAAAAAATTAAAAAAACAATGGTTAACAATTCAAATTATTATTGTATTTATAGTAATAAATTTCATAATTTAATTTCCAATATTTTGTTAAAACGTCTTTTTATAACAATATTTAAGTGGAATTGTGTTTTGAAGCAATTTAAATTAAAATATACATATATTTTATAGATATATATATATATATATATTACTTCTTTTTTTATCAAAAAAAGTTTTCTTAAAAATTAATAAGAAATTATATTTTACATACATAAATATTTAAAAAAAAGAGTATATACTATTATTAATCTCAAAGTGAACAATCAATTCCACTTTTTAATTCAAATCTTGATTTTATAAATATATTTTAACGTTAGTAGTATAAAAATAGAATTAACAACAATTAATCTAAAAATATTAATAAAAATTCATTAAGTAACTTTTTTCCTCAAAGTTCATTAATTTTTAATGATTTTAAATTATTTTTTTTTTCATTAAAGATATACGTTTTACATATTATATATAAATAAATTTCTGTTCGCAAAATTTCATTTTAAATTTTATTTTTCGGTTAATTTTGTTTCTTTTTTTTTCCCATTTAAAACAATTTAAAAAATAAAAATCATCTTTTAAAGATGAGTAATAATATTAGTAAATATAATTTATAATAATATGAAAATATTAAGTTTATTTTCGTTTCTATTAAAAAATTAGAAATTATATTTTCAAAATAAATTTCTTTTATCCAGAAAAAAATTATTTTCATTTTCTTTGTTCCATTTCTTATCTAATTTCATTTTTTTTTTTTTAAATTTTATTTAATTTTTTTATTTCTTAACTAGATATTTTTGTTTAAATAAAATCAAAGATCTGTATTTTAATTGTGAACAGACATCGGCAATTGACCCAAAAGATTATTTGCAAATTGTGAATTTGTAAATTTAAAATGCCTTTTATCATAAAATTTTAACAAAGCTGGTGAGTATGGATGTAATTCTTTTAGGTGAATATAATGCACTTCTGGCTCACTGGTTGTATGACCACATTCTTCACAAACATACATCTACAATTGAAAAACAAAATTAAAAAATAGTTTTTTTAATATAATTAATATTTTATTGCTTTTTTTTTTTACCTTTGTTCTCCTTTCTTTGTAGCCATATTGATGTTGTACACCATGTACTTTTAAACAATGTGATTCTAATGAACAACGTTGTGTAAATGATTTTTCACATAAATTGCACTTATATGGGCGAACACCAGTATGAGTTCTTGTATGACGTTTTAAATCAAATGTATCATTAAAACCTTTACCACAAAATGTACATAAATAACGTTTAATATCTGAATGACATTTCATATGTCGATTTAACAGTCTCTGTAAATTAAATGCTTTAGAACATACTCGACAAACAAATTTATTTGGATCATCATCGCATGTAATCACATTTTTTTTATCATCATCACGTAATCTATGACCATGTATATTTTCAATTGCCAATGGATTTTTAATACCATGCCCACCATTAACAAATTCTAATTGCACTTCTGGTGAAAGTCCCAGCTAAAAATTTAAAAAAATTTATACATGAAATTTATGTGGAAAAAAATTTAATACTAATTGTTTGATATTAACAAGATTTAACTTCAAACAAAATCTAGTTATAATTACAAATAACAATGATGCACAAAGACAAGACAAGACAGCACAAATATTTGTTTTCCTACAGACATAACAATTAATTAATAACGAACTTCTGTTAAAAAAAAGGTTTTGCTTTCTGAATATCTTTTTGTTTTTAAATAACATACTTAATTACTTCTTCAGATAGCAAAATGAAAATATTTAATAAAATTTTTAATTGAATTTTTTGTGTTGAAATTTACATCTTACCCTTTGTTTCAGCAATTGCATTTTAGTTTCTTGTAACATTGGTGTGATCGATGGTATAATTGGTCGGCTTTTAGGCCGAGTTTTATTTGATTGCTGTCTTGATTTTTTATTAGTTACATTTGAATTCGTATTAATATTTAAGTTTGAATTAAAATTTGAAAGAGTTTTAATAATTTTTAGATCACAACTATCATCAATGTCAATATAACTATCATTAATATTATCATTATTAATTGGACAATTGCTAATAATACTATTATTATTTTCATTAAGTAAATTATTATTTTGTAAATCAAAATTATTATTATTATTATTATTAATTAAAAGTTGTGCATTTGTAAAATTATTCAATCCATTATTTTGTATTATTCCATTATTTGTCAAAATAATTGTTTTATAACTAGTTGAACAAGAGGAAGGAGAAGAACTTGAATCTGAAGAATTATTAGAAATATAACTTACACTTTGTATAATTGGTTTAGCTTCTGGAGGAATATCTAATTGATTATGTAAATGACCACTGCTACTACCACCTGGTGATGGTAATGACATATTACTATTATCATTACAATTTAAACCACTATGAAATTGTGCAACAGTCATCATAGCTGTATTTAACATTATAGGATGAGGTGGCGGCGGTGGATGTGATGAATGATGCGATGAATGTGAATGCCCGTTACTATTACTATGATTTTGGTTTGAGTGATGATGGTGGTGATGATGATTACTACCTCCATGTAACATAGAATTATGTTGCGAAAAACTATGATTATTATTGTTGTTATGATTATTATTGTTAGACGATCCATGCCCATTTTGATGAGATTGTGATTGTTGATGATGTTGTTGTAACTGATGAAGATGCATTATTTCACGATTTTGTTGATATCCAGGAGGTGGCGGTGATTCTTGATACATTTTATTACTGCTGCCATTCTGCAGATTGTATCTTAAATGATTGTGCTGTTGTTGTTCATAGCAATGTCTGGTACTATTTTGCAACTGTTGTAATAAACTTTCAGAAAAGTTGTCATATCCATTTGATGTATCCACAGGTGTTATTGAAACAGAATCAGGTGTTAAAGAGGGAGTTGATGTTAAATCCAAGTCTTGATTACCTGGTGATGGAGTACTACCATCACTTGGTAATCTATTCAAAAACGAACTCAAATCTACTGGGTCCGATAGACTTTCTAATAAAGCATTTTCTGATGCTCCCGAGAATGTTAAAGTTGCTGTAAATTGTAATGGATCAACACCATTTGCTGCCAAATCTGCCATTATTGAATCATTACACATGTCATAATTGTTGTAAGCGCTGGATAATAAATTAGCACTTAAACTTGACATGTCCAATTTTCCTTCGTAATCTAAATCTAGTTCATCTTTTACTACAATTCCATAAGCCGAATTATTATTCATTAAAGGAAATTTCGAACTATCATTATTTGTAAAACCATTTGTGCCGCCATTTGACTCACCATTTGTATTACCACAATCTGATTGACCATTCGGATTTGTCATGGATAAATATGAATTCGCACCACCATTTGCCATTGAAGCAATTAAAAAATTACTACTTGCAGCATTAAACTGCCCCAATGCGCTACCATTCCCAGACTTTAAACTCTCATAAAATGGAGGTAGAGAACCAGTTGGTGGACTATTTGGTCCATAATTTGAACGCCCATCTCTTCCACCACCCATACCACCACCACCAGCTCCGCTTCCACTTAAACCACCACCGGAACCACCTGTAGCACCACCACCTAACTGTCCATTAAAATTTATGCCCTGGCTACAATTATTAGACGATCCCCCATTTGATTGGGATGCAGATTGAGAACCATTGGCATTATTTGTTGAATTACGACCATGACCAGCGGCGGCCGACATAATTCCATTAGTTTTATTATAATTAGGTAATTGACGTAAACGATGAAAATATTGTGCTTTTAATGCTGCTAAAATTCTACGTCTAGCTATATGATGTTTTCTAGCACGTTCAGCTAATTCGTCTTCATCAGACAACTTTTGAGATTCTGATGTTGATTTTGTTTGACTTGGTGTAGGACTTGGCTGTTTACGTTTTGGAACTGCGTAATTAATTGGTTGATCTTGTTCTGGTCCCAATAAATGTGATCCACCTAAAGGTATTGTCAAATGATTATCTTCTGCACCTATGAAATTAAAAAAAAAAAAAATAACTTATTTATAAATATGTATATATTAATATATTAGAAGATAATATTACCTTTTCCTAAAATTCCTGGAGCTAAAATGGACTTTGGTGTCCTTTGTATAACCGAACAACGTACTGCTGGTTCTGGAGGAGGAGGTGGACTTGGTCTTTTATCAGCTGATGGTGGAGCTGATGGACTTAAACTTTTTACTCTGAGCGGCCTTTCTAAATCTAAAGGTATAATAGGTTTTTCTTCAACTATTATTGGCCTTTGTGGTTGCTTAGTCTTTTCGTCTCTTATTAAATTAGCAGAATTTCTTTTTTCAATAAAAATATTTCGTGGATTAATGGGTGGCGGTGGATACTCTTTACGTTGACCCAATGTTAATACTGGTCGGGAAAGAATTTTATTGCATGTTCCGTCATAAGGAACTTCGCCACCAAGAATTGATGAAATAAAACGACGTCTACTTGGAAATTTTACTGATGGGGTGTCGTCAATGTTTGAACTTTTAAATTTAATTGTTAGATCAGTTGAACTTGTTGGACTGGTTGATCTATCTTCTGTTTCAATTTTGTCAGTAATTTTTTCTGTTACTAGTGGTGGTGGTGGTGAAGATGTTGAATCAACTACTGAAAATGGTGATTTTCTTTCATCAACTGAAGATCTAGCTGATGATCCCAAACGAATATCAAAAGCACTTTGAACTGTAAACAAAAAATAAGAAATATTATTATACGATTTTTATTTTTAATTTTATTAAAAGTAAATGCTAACAAAACCAATTAATAAAAAATTGTTAACAATTACTTTGCAAATTTTTTTTTAAATTCTTTTAAAATTAAAGATGGCTTCTTTTTTTGGATTTTTTCAAATGCATTTAATTTCAAAAATTTTAGATTAAAATAAGTTTATATTTTTTTGTAAATTATAGAATTAGTTTTAATTTTACTATTTATACTGTTAACAAAAATATTAGAAAACTGTTAACTGAAATTTCAAAATGCACAATTTTTAAAATTAATTAAGAAATATTAAAAATTTTTTTTTTTTATATTAACTTTAAACTCCCTCAACTACGTTCTTATTCTAATTTTTAGCTAATGAGAATTCTAATTTAAATAAAAAAGCTTCATTTTTTTCGCGGTAACATTTTTTAAGAGTAAAAGAGATGACTAATTTTTGAATTAATATATATATATATATATATTCTGCAAAAGCTTTGACCATTGGTTTTTTATTTCATAATTTGTCTTTTTTTGGACAACTTCTTTATAATAAATCAAAGACAAATTATATATAAATCATTTATTATGTAATTATGTATTTTAATGAAAAGGCAAATTGAAGTTTAAAATTTACCGTTCCACCAATCCATATCTTTATTAGGAACTGTCAATAATTATAATTTGAATTTTTTTTTGTACATTTGAATTGTGAATTCGAATGAGAATATATTTATTATATAATTTTTTTTATTATAAATTTAAAAAAATTTAACGTTTTTTTACTCACTAGTCACTAGTTAAAACGAAAGGGAACGCTTTTTTAAATTTAAAAACTTTAAAAAAAAAACTTTCAACCAATCAAATGCACTCACTTAATCAGTAAATCAGTTAAATGAAGGTCAACAAAGGATTTAATAATATTAAGATGTCAGTACACTATTTGATATATAATATTCTTTAATGCGTGAAATGTTTTTAGAATTAATCTTTATATTCTAATAGTTTTCATATTTTTTAGACAATATTCTAATTGTAATTTTCTAATTTTAGAAGTCATTCAACTTTTTTTAAAAATTTAAAAAATTAAAATTTCATATTATTTGTATTGTGTTTAAAATGGTCATCAAACTGTGATAGTGCAAGACCTCCATAATCGTTTATAAATAATTTACTAATATAAAAGGTATTGCCAGAATTGTTGCATTATTATGCAATCCATACACGATGGACCGGGTCTTCAACTGGGTACTCGTACTTGCGAAGTTGAATCGTGTATGGGCAAGTCGAAAGACCATTTTGAAGGTTGAAAAGTTGGTTGGAAGAAAATCAAAAAATTTTGATTTTTTGATGGCGGGAGGGGTTTGCATTTTAGTTTTATCGTGTATGGGCAAGTTGAACAATTTAAATGTCATTTTGTTTTCTTTTTTTTTCGTATTTTTCATTTTTTGACACGAAAGATCGTTGAGATATTCCGATTTGAAAAAATAAGAAAACTATAATGTATAAAATAACAAATAATTAAGTAAAGAATTTTAAATAATTATAAAATTAAGTTAGAAAAATGTTTTAAAATATAAAAAAAATATTAAATATCATAATTTTAGAAGAAAAAAATTAAATAGGCAGAACAATATATTTAAATAAAAACTGTTCAAAATTCAAATTTAAAATTATCAGATTCTTTTGACGTTTAACATTTTTTTTGAAAACAAAGAAAAAAAAATTGTACGATGGTTCGATGGTAGGTTTAACAGTGTATGGTAAGGTTTGTACACATGTCCGCGTACCAAGTTGATAACCTAGTCCTCCATGTATGCGCTACATTATATAATTTAACTCAAAATGGAAATGAAATTAAGTACAAATTTTAATTGCAACAAGTACAACAAATCTCATCGTTTTTGCAATACTTTTTTTTTTCAAAAGATCAACTAATTTGTAAATTATAAATTTTAATATTAGTTTTGTTTTATTTTAAAAAATATATCTTTAGAATATGTTAATAAGAAGTCGTCTAACCGAGTCTTATTCAATTAATATGTAAATTAAAATATGTACTTATGTAAATATTTTTTGAATATTAAAAGAACTGAAAAATGTAAAAATATACACCTTATATTTTTACAAAAACCTAATAAATAAAACTAAAACAATTATATTTAGATTAAATATTAAAAGAAAAATCAAAAAGTAATTATTATAATAAAAATTAAAGGAAAGAAAAGGAAATTAAATTAAATTTTTTTTTAGTATTTTGCCAAAAAAAAATAAAATAATTGCTAATGCAGATGGTAAAATACCAAGAAATGAAAAAAAATTTAAAAACTTAGAACATGTGTGTTGCGAATTTGTTCAAATTTCACAAATTCATTGCAATAGAACCGTAAAAAATTTATTTTTATTTTTGGTAATTTATGCAAAGGTCAATAAACTACCCATCTTCCGCAATTGCATTGTTATTATCGTATATACAATGTAAATATTATATTTTTATTAAGTTAATTTATTATTATTTGAGTTTATTAACATATTATTAAAAGGCAAAAAAAAAATTACAACTCGTGCCATTTTTTTATTTATATTATATACCTAATGTACTTTTATTTTTATTTTGAATCTTTAAATTGTTCAGATCGGATATAGAAAAAAAAAATTACAAAAAATAATTCTAAAAATTTTTACCATATGCTTTTTACTTAGGCAGTTATGTTTGTTACAAAAAAAAAAGAGTTAAATTTGAGAGTTCAATGAATTGTATCTTAAAATAATTTTATTTTGTGCAATTATTGTAGCATACATTGTAATTTAATGAAATTGAAAAAAAAAAAAGTTTATATTAGATGAAACGAATACAATGTATCAATATGTTGTATAAAATAATTTTTGAATTTGCAATTAAACAAAATAAAAAAATTTCTTATAAATTAATAAAAAGTATTGGTAACGTGAAGGTATGGAAGTAACAGCCAATCAACAAAAATAGACGATGTTAACAGTTGTTGTATTCACATCGTTTTTTCTCTTTCCCACTTCTACAAAAAAATTTTAAAACAAAAAAAAATGAGGAAGTGGGAAAGAGCAAAAACGATGTGAATTCAACAACTGTTAACATCGTCTAAATGGACCCAATGGGTTGTATTGTGAGGCCTAGTTGTTGGAACAGGATATGCTATGCTCCCATGAAAAAACTACAACGATAAAGGAGATGGTCCAATAGCTTCCTTTAATTCCTTCGAAAAATTTGACAGTTGGAATGAAATACATTATTTTCGTATGACACCTGACTAAATGCACAAAAGTATTCAAAGTATGTAAAGAAAAAAGTAATGAATTGACGAATTCTAATTTCAATACTTTAGCTTTGTTGTTTTTGACAGTAATTTTAATACCCTTACTCCTCCTAACTATAATAGTCACACGATTTCATTTGAGTTGGTACGATTGTATGACAAATTATATAACTCATTATAGTCATATCTATCATTCGTTAAGTCATAGGCACACGAAATGAAGCGTACATATCATATGATATAATACATGCAAACAAGCTAAATTAAAATAAAATTAAAAGTAATTAAAATTAAAAAGAATTTAAAAATTTTAGAATCAAACATAAAAAATTATATCAATCAATTTTTAATAATTAAATGTTTATGTCTGATAATTTATGCATATGAATGGTTATGATATGACTATTGTATTAGGGTTATGATATTTTAAATCATATGTAATCATATCAAATGTTTATCGAAAGTTCATATTTAAAACATACATCTTATTTAACAAATTTCAAAGTTATTTAGTCTACTACCCTAACTTTGTTTACTTTGGTTCGTTCAATTACTTTTATGAAGTTAAGGAAGTCAACTATGCAAAGTCTACATTAGGCCATCGTCTTCATAATAAGTATGGTAAAGTTTTACATAAAATTTAATTTCAAGTACAACTGAGTACCTAAAATTAATTTAAAGTACTTTTTTTGTCAGTCAATTTGATTTTTAATCTCTCTTTTGATTGAAAATTGTTACCAGATTTAGAAAATATAAATATTGACAGTTTATAGTAATTACTCTGTTTTGTTCAGTGTTCGCCTTCAAAAAAGTCATATGACAAAAGCTGCGTATAATAAACAATTGCAAATTTTTTAAAAGTTTCCAGAAAAAAATTTTAAAACAATTTATTCAAAAAAAACTAATTTAATTGTTCATAAGGTATTTATTGTATACTTTATTTCTATCATTTATCATAAATGACGATAGTTGTACCAAGTTGTAGATACCTACATGCAAATTTAACAATTTGTCGATTATCATATCACCTAATACTTTTCAATCGAACTTCATTATTAATATTTCGTTTAGTTTTAACACTTTCGTGTCAATATTTTTAAATAAAAATCATTCAAAGCAATTAAATACAATAATTCGTATTTAAATTAAATCAAAAGTAAAGTATTTATTCCCATTTCGTGATAATTAATCAAAAATAAAAATTTATTATTTTCCTTAATTGAACTTTTTTTTCGATTTAAATATTTCAGCAAAAAAATAACTTATGTTAATTTCTTTTTTAATGTAATTTTATTTAAGAGTTTAATAAATTGCATAAATTAAATTATTAATCTTTATTTGAAATTATAAAGAGGAACTATTTTTTACATAAGAAAATTCAGAATAAAAAAAAAAAAATGAACATAAAAAAAATGTAACTTATTATAATTAATTCAAAACAAGTCATTGTATCTTGTTTTTTTTTTCAAAGTTAATCATAGTCTTCATAAATATTGCATTTTTATAATTTAATTAATATAAAAATTTTTATATATATGTACATACAAAGTATTTTCTATAAATAATTAGCATACTTGATTAAAATATTTTTGTATTTAAATAATAATTAAAAAAAAAAATATCAAAATAAGAGGAATAGAATGAAAATATTTTTAAATGCATTTCTTTTAATTTCGTCTTTTATAAAATTCTAGTTGCAGTTAATTAAATTCCAAAAAAAACCGTTTCTGAAAAATTACACTACCCAATAAATTTAATAACAAACAAAACAATCTAGTAATATTTTTGTAAATTAATCAAATTGTCAAAAAATATTAAAAAAAAAAAAGACAAGTTTAAAGGCCTTACCTAATCAAAAGCGTACGACGTATGACGTACAATTCGCCGTACGTCGATACGTCGACGTATCCCGAAATCGATACGCGCGTACCATTTTTAATTTGTCAAAAAATCTATTTTGAATATTGATTTCATATAAAAAATACCGTTTTTAATTTTGGTATTATTTTTAATTTTTTTTTTCTTTAAATTTTGTAAAATGGATTTCGATGATATTGAAGTTTTAGAAGATTTAAATTTAAAAACGTTTTATTTACTAAATATCAACAAAACGTCACCATAACAACATAACAAAAAACAATAACAAAATTGTATACGCTTTGTCAATTTTTAAATTTTAAAAACCCGACGTATGGTACGTCGCCACATTTTGCACCTGAGCATATATCAGAGTTTTGACAGTTAGAGTGCTATTTCATTTTTTTTATTTATTTATAAACAGTTCCTTACCTCATACAATGTGATAAGAGAGTGAAACGTGCCTCAAAAGATCGATACAAAATTTGTTTATATGTGTTTTGTACTACAAGAGAACAAAAACTTAGAATTTTTATATAAAAAATAACAAGCACATAAACGATATTTGACAGTTTAATAAGAACCCATGTCAGTGTCATTCACAATTTGGTGCAAATATGTGCTTTTAGTTTTTTGCCTGGGTGTGTTAAATGAAAAAAAAAGGTTTGTTGCAACAGCTAGTGAAAACCCAGCTAAATTTAATGTCAAATACTAATGTAACAGTAGAATATATTTTGTTATTTCACACAAGATAGTGGTGACTGGAGCAGAACAAGAAGTTTGAGTCATTTTTGTTTTTCTAATCAGATCTATGCTAAGGACAGCTGTCAAGCGCATAGAGCAAACTATGCTTTAATCAAAGTTTTATCCGAACGCCGATCGTTCTGAAAAAGAAAAGCTCAGGGCTGGAATTGTTAATTATCATATGATATTTTATCTAAAATATTTTTTATTTTCAAATGTCAATTTTTTAGTAATGTAAAATCAAGAGAATGATTTTAAAATAAAAGTTCAACCATTTAAAATAAATTAAGAGTTACTAAAATTTAAAACTAAAATGAAATTAGACTTGCGACGAAAAAAATTTCATACATTTGACATTTCCAAAAAAATTTATTAAGTACTTTTTTTTTTATTTGACAGCAAAATAAATTGTACTATAGTTTTTATCTTTAATGACGTATTTCACATTACGTTGTAAATCAATTATACCGTTATTCTAATATAAAAAAAAAAATGAACATCTCCAAAGTTTTTTTTTTCATAATTTTTAACAAATGTTCTGAATATTTTGTTTTCTTTGTTATTATTTATTCAATTTTTTATATTTTTTTTTTTTTGTATTTATTAGGGCATCTATGTAAATTTATTTGCTGTACTTTTTTATTTATATAGTTTGTATGTAGCTGACAATTAAAAAACAAACAATCTGAATTTAAGTGTGTGAAGGTTGAATTAAAAAAAAAAAAAAAACGTTATATTTTCTAATTTTTTTTTTTTTTTTGTTCAGAAAATAAAAAACATACAATGAAAAAAATATATAAAATGATATAATTTAATTTATAATGATTATAATTTACAGTTTTGTATTAGTTTTTAATTAGATAAAACTATTTTGTTTGTTTTTTTTGCAAAAATTTTTAAAATATTTATGTTGTTAATTTAAAATTAATAATTTCATAGCGGTGCTGTTTTACGTAAGTTGTTAAAATGATGGTTATGTTTAGTTTAAATTAATTATTACAACATACACATAATGTATAATGTAGGTGTTAACTAACTTTTTTTTTAGATATCTGTTCATCAACCCGTTCTATTGAAATATATGTACATACATATATATAAATATGTAATTGAATACCGGCGTTGAACCTCCAATGAAACGGATGACTTTAAATGATTATAGGAAATTGGGTAAACCCAAGTATTTTATATAATGTTGGTACTTTAAATAATAATCTTTGATATACTTTTTAAAGTTTGTAAACACGTTGTGTAAGTAAGTATAATCATTTAATTATGTTTTTTGCATTTTACAAAATTTTTATTCATTGTAGGATCAGGATCATATGAAAAAAATTTTAAATAAAACTCAAATATTTCTGCAGGACTGGATTTAACTGGAACATTTTTAATTAAAAGAAAATCAAGTAAAGGTTACTGGACATCTAATATTTCTATAATATTTAATATATGTAATTGATATTAATGAATTCTACATATAATATCTTGGTCTAGTCTATACCTAGCCCTAGTCATAGATTTCTAACGTGGAACTAGTAAAATACATTTTTAAATTCCAATTGATACAATTGTAATTTTAAAATATCGTTATAATTTTTTATTTAAGTGAAAAAGTTATTTCTGTATCTGTGAATTATATTTTTAATTTAAATCGTATTGTATTTGTTGATATAATTATGCTTATGTACATACTTGTAGATTTTCTGTTATTAATATATAATATAAAAGTATTATATGATAGATAGATAAAGATTTGATCTCGGGCCTCAGGAGTTGCTTTTTTTCGGAGTTTAATAAATGCCGAATTCCGCCAGAAAAATATTACTAAAAGCTACATCTGATTTAAAAAACTTTATAATATAAATTTTACCATTTTAAAATATTAAAAAAAGATGTTAACAACAAAACAAACTTAAATTAAACTAATTTAAATATATTACAAGGCTTTCTATTAAAAATTAATAAATTAATTTTTTTTAATATATGATATTTTTTTTTTGTATAAATTTAATAAATTAAATTAAAATAATATCATATATTAGTATAAATCATTATTTAATTTGTTTTTTTTTTTTTGTAAATAATTTGTTTTTGTTTGTGATAAAATATATTTAGTGCAACAAAAATGATAACCTAGACCTTGTATGACCTAGATATAATATAACTTTGATTAATCATAATAATTATCAAAAATATTGAAATAATAAATTAAGGTTACTTCCCTTTTTTTTTTTTTAATAATATTATGTATTTTGTTTTAAGTAATGAAAAATTAAATGGAGAATAGCTTCAGTATATATACATATATATCTACATATTAACATATTGAGTAGCACAACTAAGATAAAATTAGCAAAGGTTGCAAGGTTGCTATGGTAACATTAAATAATGTAAATTAGTGATTTTTTTAAAATTTTAAGCCCTAACTAAATCATTATTTAAAATTTTAGGATTTTTTAGAAAGGAAAAGAAAGGGGTTAAATTATTCGTTTAAATTAAAATTTCTGCCGATACTGCATGCTTCCGTAATATGAAAGAGGTATTAAATGAGGATCTCAGGAGTTGAGGATTGTTTAAAGCATAAAAAGTAGTCGGTAATAAATATAAGATAATTAAATGTCAAAAATCTACGCAAGAAATATTCATACGTAGTAGTGCTTTGAATTCCTTTGATTGCAGTTTTGTTTATTATTTACAAAACTTTGAATAAAAATTTTAAAAATGTAAGTGTTTTTTTTTGTTCCCTTTTTTAAAAATAAAAACATTTTTATTTTCTAAAATTATTTTTTAAAGGGCAAGAGTAATAACGAACCAAACCCAATATGCCAAACTTTTTGAACTTCTCAATAATAATAAAGATATACCACAAGAAAACAATAAAATTCCAATAGAAATAAAGGAA
Organism: Dolichopus griseipennis; assembly: GCA_963082915.1. NCBI lineage: Eukaryota > Metazoa > Arthropoda > Insecta > Diptera > Dolichopodidae > Dolichopus > Dolichopus griseipennis. The sequence continues at coordinate 338,484,613 of OY720441.1, read as the reverse complement.
TTCTGGGTCAATGTTTCAAAATATATGCTCTACAATCACTTAAATTGTAAATATGAGCATCATGATTCGATCCAGGATATCTTGCATCTACGTATCTAATTTGCATGGTATTATCACATACCTTAAAGTAAAAGTTTATAATAAAGAAAAGAATTTTCTTTAGGTTTTAAAATTTCAACGTGCGTGCCATCAATACACATAATAATTCCTGGAAGTCCACTTTTTGCATGAAAATTCATTTTTGCCTTTTGTTGTTCTTCTGGTGTCATTTCAAGTTTAATCCACAATGGACATATTTTTGTGAAAATTTCCAGACATTCACTCAACACTTTAGAAAAAGTCGATTGAGCAATTGCCACATCGTAGTCTTTCCCAATACAATGTTGTGAACTCCCTTCAGCGAAAAACCTTAAAACTCAAACCCAAATGCAATTGAATTCATATTTTTTCAATTATTTTTGTTATTGTTTATAAAATAATTTTTTTTTAACTTGTTGCTTTAAATTTTTCAATAAAATTTCAAACCAAAATGTCAAATTTTGAAACTTCGAAAATAAGTATTGCCATTGACATTAATTATTCTCTCCGGCGTTATTCAGGATAACTAAAAAAAATCCGACTTAACGTAGCTAATTTTACGTACAAAATCTACGCAGGAATTCAGAATAGGGGTGATAGTGTTAAAAAGCTAATCTATGTATAGAGATAGTAGATTATAAGATCAATAAAGAAGGATTATTTGTAAAATTAAATAATTATGCTAACCTAAATACCTACCTATTAATTGAAAATTATAAAATTCTATGAACGGATATTGTCAAAACTATAAGTAACAAAATTTCCTTAATACCGGCAAAATACTATGTATTCATATAAATATATTGTATAAAACATATATAATTCCAATTAAGTTTCCTATTATATAATATATTATATAATAGTTTAGCTTTTTGACTAAATAATAAATAAAACAATATTTTATTATTATTCTATAAAATAAGTACTTATTATATGCATGTACATACACATTTATTACTTTTAATTTGAAATGGTTTTATCCTATAATGACTATAATAACATATGTTAATTTATTTATTATTATTTTAATGTAATAATAATAATACACGATGCTTGTTTTTTTTAATAATGAAGTGCTGCCTCTTAAGAAAAAAAAGAAAAATAAAAGCATGCAGAATTTAAAATTTCTGCTTTACTTTAAAAATCACTTCGCATGTTGAAGTTAATAATGTATGCAACACGAATTGTAATGAAAAAAATTATCAATAATAGAAAAAAAAAACTAATAAGATAATAATATAAATGTGTATGTATGTACATTTGTACTCAAAGAATGAGATGATAAAAAACAAATTATGTTAAAATATGCAAAAAAAAAAAAAAATAAAACTTTGCTTTATTTTGTTTTTTTTGGTTAAAAAAAACATAACAATTTTTTTTTTACTTTTACATAAGATATTTTATGCATATTTAAAATTGCATGCATTAATATATAAAATATTCATTTAAATTATGTATTTGTAGGTACATAGGTATGTACATAACTATTGAAAACAATATTATATCTCTAACAACTAAATATATTCGTGTACAGTAATGGACTAAAAACTTAAAACAAATTTACATTTAAATGACATTTAGATTATTTTCACATTTATCTATTTCCATTAATTCAAATGTAGGTGTGGTCGTAAATGTAAACTTTTTGACGTAAAATATGCCATTTGACATTTATTATGATTTTAAGACCAAACAATTTGCAATCAGTAGACATTCAATTTACAAATAAATTTTTGTGGTCGTAAAAGTAAATTTTTTAGTTTTGCAATGGATATAAAATCAACAGATTGTTTTTGTTTTCCACTTTTGAAATGAGTTTCCATCGCTAATCTTGTACAAATTAGTAGTTTTAAGGTGGATGTGTCCCACAACAAACTTTGTTATTCACTTTCAGTTTCACTCCTGTTAATTTAAATTTAAATTAATTTACAAAAAAAGACATAATATTTTCTTACTTACATTATTAATCATAAAAATAAAACAACGCTGAACGCTCAAAAAACTGTACCTTACTACTTGGTAAACTGATTGTAAATAAAAAATTTAGTTTGCATAGTTGACGTTTACTTTACACATATTTCACATTTACGACCAGGTTCAGTTAGCAATGATTTTTTACATAATTTTTGGTCGTAAATTCAAAATATGCATATTGACGATAAATTTACATTTACGACCATAAGATTTAACTAAAGTTTCTTTGTTGCATTTTGTTGGAATGCAATTAAGAATAATATTTAACTCTTTGTTAAATATAGTTTACAACAAATTTCAAAAGTTATCTGACATTGACATTTAAATGTCACATCGATTAGTATATTTTTAAAATTCAGCATTTCTCAAAGAATTTTTTACAGTTCTAATTCCAGTTGTTTTAATAAATTTTTACTATGTGACAGCAACTAAATCGTATTGTTAAAAATTCATAAAACCGTATATATACATTTTTTGTACACAATTATATGTTAGTCACTGTGAATTGTATGTGAATTTATTAATACTGTGTTGGTTTTTTAATAAATTCACCATTGAATGGTAAATTAAAGAGACAAAATTAATAGAAAAGGAAAAAAAAATTAAAGGTAATATTATTATGATTCAAGATCAAGGTGTTGATTTCATAAAAAGTTTATCGGATGTTTTAATTAATTTATTAAAAGAAGAAAGAAAGAAAATAAATAATAAACTAAAATAAATTGGAAGTAAAAATCATATTAATGTATAATTGAAGAACAAGAAAAAAATATAATAAATAATTAATAATATTTAAATAATGAATGATGACGATAGAATTAAATTATATTAAAACAATATTTTCTCATTAAATTCAATTGAAAAAAAAAAGGTTGAGTTGAATTTTCTTCATTTTTCCTTCTTTTCTCAAAGTTATTAAATTTATTTCCATAAAACGCAAATATTTTATGAATTTTATTTATTTTTTTTTATTTCAATTTGATAATTTTGTTTTTGACTTCAAATTAAAATTTTAAAATATTTCAATTGTTTTTACATCATTTACAAATTAATAACATTTTAGTAATATGCCAATGCACTAAACAAATATTTGAAAGTTATATAGCTATCTAATTATTAAAATATTGATTGGTAGTTTTGAAAAAGGAAGCTCTGGCAATAGCAACAAAGTTTAAGTGCATTGGCTTCTGTTTTTAAATTCTAATTTTATTGATTTCCAATTTCCAACTTTAAAAAACATAGCCTTTACTATATTAGGTCGCATTGTTTGGTACAAAGCTTACAATAATTTTCAAGGCCCTATCACGGAACCTTTAAATGTATTTGGGAAATTGTATATACCCATTTATTTTGAAAGAAATTTTACAATTATTTTGGTACTCAATTTTTTTAGGTTATGTTTTTTTTTAGGAAAAAATGCCCATTTTTACCTATTTTCGTTTTGAGTTTTTTGTATGAAGTCCTTATCCATATATACTTAATTTTATATTTAATCTTTCAAATTAAAATTTTAACCTAATATTTAACAAATTTACTTTTAAGCCTAAAGTTAGTTTATATTGTGTCCATTTTGCCATTTGTAAAAAAGCAAATGTTAGATGTTATTTTTTTTTTTAAACTTATGTTCAATTAAAATAATAACATTTTTTAAATTTCATAATGCAAAAAACAAAAAATGGTAAAGATCGAATTTTAAAACCACCTTTCGAGTTTAAAAGAATTTTAACATGACTCGTATATTAAAGCTCCTATTAGAGTCTTTTCACTCTTTGTGACATGACCGTTTGGTATTTTTTGCTCTGGTTCGGTATATCATTACTATATTTTATAAATTCACTTGTACAGGAAAGCTTAAACATATCTTTTTTTAAGAAGCCTAATAATAGCATATTTCTTCAAAATTAATGAATGCTAATAGAATTCAATAATGATTGTCAATATTATAGAACTATTAGAGTGGGACAACCGCCTTCCTTATACCTCAATCTTCATTCTATCTTCTGCAACCTTAAATGTTATTAGACCAATAAAAGAACATGGTGGAAGTGGAAGTTTAAAATGAGCAAGAAGACTTGGTAGCTCATCTGTGCTTCTTCATACAGTTCATAATCACTTGGAGCAATAGTAGAATTAAGATGATGCCTTGTACTTACCCGTAACTGATTCAGGCGGGTTAAATTAAAATTAGAAAAACAATTAATATAAAATACTGGGTATTGGTTCGAGCACCAGAGCAAGTTAAACACTTCTACAGTAAGGTTAAGAGTTATCGAATACAAAAAGTAAATTATTAAAATTTTTTTGACTTTAAAACATTTTAAACTTTTTTCAAGGCACCCATTGTTTGTTTGCTTATTTTTAATATTTATTTCTCATTTTTTTTTATAATATTCAAAATTTTAATGATGGGAAATGTTTTAATTTAAATTTGTATTATTTTTTTTTTTTTTTTTGTAAATTATTATGAATGTTATTTTCTAGTTTTTTTTTAATTCCAAATTCAAAATGATCGACTTAAGTTTTTTTTTTGTTGAAATTCTTCCCAGTTGTTGTTTACTTATGGTTTAATAATTACTTTTGGTACTCTAGGTGGTATTGATGCCTCATTAGAAATTCTAAGAGAATGAAACGTTTTTTTTTTAATATTTAGCATTTATTAAAAAAAACTTTTAAAAGTAAAATGAAAAAAATATGTGTGAACACTTACATCTTTATTAGTTTGTCGGAGTTTATAACTTTTTATTGTATTGTAAATTATTATTCTACAACACTGTATAATAGATGGATGAGTTTATCATGTGTACATTTCAAAAGTTTTTGAAATGGATTAGTGTTGAATTGGTTATTAATAGCATTCAACGTTAGTTCGACTTATCAAATATATTAATTTGACTAAATCCAGAGTAATTTGGACTCGATTCTGATATAGAATTCAAAGTATTGATGACAGTATGAAGAAGTGTTCCAGGAGACTTATGGTTTACTATATAGATGTATTCAGGGGTCAGAAACCCAACGAAATAAAAATGAAAATTTTCACCATTTTAGTGTCTGCTACAGAATCGGAGAATAAGTTTTTTAAATCAAGTCGGTCCGGCTTCTAGTTCCCAAGATATGAGGGTTGGAACTTCTTATTTGTTCAATTTGAGAACGTGCTTCAAATATTAAAGAACTATTGAATTTTGCTTCAATATCGTCCATCTACCCCTGAGTGTATCTATGATGCGATTACATTTATTTAAAAGAAAGTTTTAAACAGGAGTTGAAAATTAAACTATAACTTAAGTATTTAATAGCTAAATTATTTAAACTATTTATTTCTTAAATATTCAGAATTTTTTTAAAGTTCTGGTTATTAAGCTCTGAAATATAAATTAAAGATTTCAGTAGTTTTTGAAGATAGATTTATTAGTTTTTTAAACTCTACTGGAACTCATGAGCATATCATATATATAAGCTTAGGCTCAGCATCATAAACTCAGAACTTATAACCAAATATAAAAAATATATAAAAAAAAAATTAAATCATGCAGAGAACTGATGCTGATAAAGATTAGGAATAGTATAATAGTTTTTCCCAGACTTGAATTTTATTTTGTATTCCCCTCTATTTGGTTCGCTATTAAAAATTTTAATATAAATATCAAAAATTTAAATTATAATTTTATTTATATTCTGATAATTAAATAATTAAAAATATGATTCGTAAATAGTATAATAATGATGCTATATGATTCGATTATTGAACTTACTAGACTTGAACATTTTATAGATAGATTTAATCATAGATTCTTTAGAATATGAATTATATTAACTAAAGAATTAACAAAGTATCTTTTAAATAAAAGTTATTATATATAATAATGTAATTTAGATTTTATAATGATTATAGATAGATTTTGTTAGTACATTTAGGAAGTAAAACGTGCAAATTGCTTTATTATTAATTAAATAAACCTATATTATATTGCAAAAGTTGATTAGACATGAGGAAGTTTGATAATTGAGCAATTTGCAAAACGCCTTAAATCGTTAAATTTAAAATTTTTCACACCTTAAAACAAGCAAACGAAGAGGAATTCTAAATTTGTAAAAATAACTTATATTCAAAAATCATTCTTTTCTTCCAATTTATGATTTCTATCTTTAATCCTTAGGGAAATGCGCAGAGGGTTAATACTTTAAAAAATGCTTTTTTAGGCTTTATTGTGGGGCCCCCAGGATATTGGATTAGAATAAACAAGTATCAAGTTTAAATCGGCAATTAGTCCGAATAAGTTGGATTCGTCTATTTTTTTTTGGGGTGAATGTCCAATTTATTTTCAAATCAATGGCTTGATTTCTTCGGATTAAATTAGTTCGGATCACGTCTTTTAGATTCAATGTCACGTGTGACCGTATCTTTCAGATCAATGTCATGTGTGACCATATCCTTTAGATCAATGTAATGTGTGACCATATCTTTCAGATCAATGTCATGTGTTACCATATCTTCCAGATCAATGCCATGTATTACCACATCTTCCAGATCAATGTCACGTGCCCATATCTTCCAGATCAATGCCATATGTTACAATATCTTCCAGATCAATTTCACGTGTGACCATTCCTTTCAGATCAATGTCATGTGTGACCATATCTTTCAGGTCAATATCATATATTCATCACATCTTTAAGATCAATGTTCCACTCCTTAACACTTTATTGCAACTTAGACTTTTTAGAATTGAAAAGTTTTGAGAAGAACTCGGGTTAACCAATTCAATATTAAAATTTTGAAGAGCTTTAGCTCTAAAACAGGCAAAGTAAAATAAGAGGCATATATCCTTTTTTTTGAAAATTTGTGCAACCTATTTCAAAGCTGTGTACAAATTTTGTAACAGAATTTCCAGAAGGAACAGAAAATTTTCATTTTCAATTTTTTTTAACATATGAAAAAATTAATTTTCATAATTTTTCCATTATTCGGTGGTTATTTTTATTTGTGTTTTTTTTTTGTCTGAATCTCGAACTTGAAAATCTATTTAAAGTTTTTTATTTTGTTTTTCATGTTTTTTACAAAAAAAGGCTACAAAATATTATAAATACATTGGAAATAATTTAATAGCATAATGTATATATATACCTATATATTCGAAAAGCAAAATCTGTAAAATTTTTAAAAAATAAAGTATCTTTAGATACATAACAATATTTTAAAAATCAAAATAAACACCATTATTTCATATTAATATATACATACATACAACATAGCTGTATATAATTCACTTGCATTTTGAAAATATATCTTGTATATATATATATATATATATGTATCTATCAGATACAAAATTCTCTGTTATATAAATATTCACATTTGAAACAGAAAACCGGTTTCTATTTTTTATATTTAAAAAAAAAAATATAAATTTTTTTTTTTATTAAATAATAGTTAAAGTTAAATATCAGTTAGTTTTATAGGTATATGTTTGTTTGTTTGTTGATTTTTGGGCTGTTATAATATATAAATGTGGTATGTGGTATCTGGTATATGGTTATAGATTAATATGTTAACTTGACTTCTGTTTCTGTTTTATAACAGCACAAAAAAAAAAAAAAAGGAAGACGATAAAGTTGCAAAATAAAAAAAATCTATAGATACTTGCATATTATGTATATTAGTTTGTGGTTAATTTTTTTTTTATATATATATATATATGCATTTAAAGGTAGTATACAGGTATACAGTAGAACACTATATGTAATGAATAACATTTTCTGAATCGTTAATAACACTAAGAAACAAATTTTATACAAAAAAAAAAAAAATATTAGTAATAGATTTATATCTTATAGATACAAAAAAAAAATTCATAAAATATATTTAAATACTCTATATATTACTTGTTTTACTGTACTGTTTTTTGTACTTGGTTGGACTTGAACTTACCTTTAAACTTGAAATAAAACAAAAATATGAAATATTTATTTATAAGGGGGAGGGAGGGATGGAGGAAGAAGGGGGGATTGAAAAAAGTTGGTGGTATTTTTGTTAAAAAGAAAATCGACAATAGAAAAATCACAGTAAAAACACATACATACACACAAAATCTAATACAATAACGAATGAAATAAAAATGAATTTTGATTTAAAAAAAAAAAAAATACAAAATATTTGCTATACATGGGTACCTTATACCTAGGTACGAATATTAATTGTAGGTAAGATATTTTAAATGAGGTGGAAATAGGTGTGCTATTACAAAAAAAAAAAATAGAAATTAGATTTTAAGATGTAATAATATAATTTTGTGTTAGTCATTTTTAGTTTTTTTTTTTTTTTTGCAAAATATCGTGTCAGTTGGGTAGGTATTGAAAATTAGATTTACTAGATATATATATATATATATATATATTAAACTAAATTCAAGTTCAATGTCAATTTAAGTAATAATTTCATTTTAACAGATTTTTAAAAAATTTTTTTTTGAATTTTTTTGTAATTTTTTTTTTTTAAAGTTTTGAAGATCATGGATTTTTTTCGTATCATCGTCGTCTTCGCAGTCGCAGTCGTCGTCATCGTTATGATTATGATGGAATTTTTTTTTTTTAAAAAAAAATAGGAAATGAAAAATTCCTTTCCTGTTTTATTTTTTGAATTGTTTTTTTTTTTTTTTTGTAAAATTTTATTTTTTTGATGATTAAAGGTGAGTTTTATAAATTATGTTAAGCTCTGTTATGTTTGCAGACATTTTAAAATATATTTAATGTTTTTAATCTTTTTTGATTGATGTTATTTTGAAATGATATGTGTATATATATATATATATATTATGTATGGGGCGAATATATGTATGTAAAGCTTAAGATAATTTTTTTAATGGAAATTTTATATATTAAGCTTTGCATATATATATTAAAAATGATTTAAGTCTAAAATTTAATTTTTGGAAGTTATCAAAATTTAATCCAAGTTTTTTAAGGTTAAAAATATTATTTAGAATTTTTGAATTAGTTCGGAATCTTTCGGAATTAAAAAAAAAAAATGACAAATTAAAAGAACAAAGAGAATTTAATTTTGATTTGTAGATTCGTTTAAAATAAATTTACATTTATGATTATGAACAACTAATGTTATGTCAAACAAATTTATTATTATCCTGATTTCCATAGATAGATGAATCCTTAAAAAAAAGTATATTTCCGATTTATTATATTTTGAAATTTGCTATGTATTAATTTGTAATGTATATTTGGTATGCAGAGTAAAATCTATTAAGAATTGCTTTGTTTAAATAGCGCAGCACACAAACAATGGTTGCATGGAACTTTATAAATTTAAAATAAAGAACGGGACGAATATTTAATTTCTTATGTTTCAAAATCTATGCAAATGAAATTTTCTAAATATTTAGTTTTTGTCAAAAGTTTAATTCTTTATTTTCTTAAATTTATTACAATAATTTGGGAAAGGTTCCAACTAAAAATCGCATTTTAAACTAAAAATCGCATTTAAAACTAAAAATCAAAATTATACTACTCAATATGATTCTGGTCTTATTTTTATCTTTTTTCAAAAATCCAAATTTTAAAATAGGTACCTGATTTTAAAAATCCAAATTTCAAAAATCTAAAATTTTAAAAATTCAAATTCCAAAATTAAAATTCTTAAAATACAAATTTCAAAATTGAAATTTCGTAAAATACAAATTTCAAAAATTAAAAATTTTAAAAATACTAAATTTCAAAAATTTAAAATTTTAAAAATTCAAATTTCAAAATTCAAATTTCAAAAATTGAAATTTCGAAATTTAAATTCCTAAAATACAAATTTCAAAATTTTGAGATTTTAAAAATTTAAAATTTTAAAAATTATGAATTTGAATTTAGGAAATTTGGATTTTGGAAATAAGATTTTTAAAAATTTTGTGATATTGTCTCATTTATAATTTTGAAATATGGATTTAATTAGTTTACTGACAACTTTATTTAAATCAATATTACTAATGTATATATAAGTTTTGATTTATATACATTAATAATATTATAAATAATCAAATTAAAAAAATAGGTTAGGAGATACTAACATATGTATTAATAAATTTTAATCGTGATATTTGCATTTTACAAATGAATGTAGGTCAATTGATGTATAATTGAAATATTCAAATATACAATACATATTAAACTAATTATTAATATTACATATTTATATGTAATATTAAATAAAAGTTTTAATATATAATTAATACAATTGCATTCTGTAACTTCACAGTTAACTAATTAAAGTCAGCTAGGTAAGATTACATTATACATTAAGAGGTGGATTTGGTAATTTAAAATCTCAAATATTATAATCGAATGTAGGATTACTAATAAGATGTAGATGTGGATAAGAGCTGATATATTGACAGACTGACCAATCAGAGTTCCAATCAAAGGTACTTCAAAATACATAAATTTATGGATAAGTTTTATATGTTTCAAGTATTATACTTTCGGAGATTAATGTAAACTTTTGATATAAGGTTTAAAAAATTAAATAATTAGAAATCTTCTTAAGGGGAAAAAGTTCTTAAAACTGTTTGTGCTTAAACACTAAAATATCTTATAAGATATTCTAAATACTATAATTTATTCATTTTAAAAATCTATATATATATAAATATAATTATTATAATAAAGGTATAAGGTAATTTAAAAAAAAACAAAATTATATTCCCTTTCAACTGCAACTATTTTTTTTAATATTCTGATGTTCTGATGCCTTTAGTTGCTATTTTTTTCTTTGTTTAATTTTTTCTTGTTGTTGCTGTTGTCTTAAAGTTGCACAATAAATCAGTGTTGAATGTTATTTCTGTTATTATTTCATTTCACTTCTTTTTTTATACATATTTTTTATGTATATATATATATATTTATAAATATATATAATATATATACATATATGTTATTTATATTATTTTTTGTTGTTTAAAGTAAATCTGATTGTCTAAATAACATATATTTCATTTTTTTTTTTAAATTCTCTTCTATATATATTTATCTCTTTCTTTATTTATTTTCTTTCTTTTTCTTTTTTTAATATCAAACATTGAACACCTTAGGTTTAGGATGGATTTTTATATTATTATTATTGTATTTATTTTTGTATTTTTTTAATTCTTCTAAATCATCATCCTATTATTTAACTAAGGACTGATATACACCTATGTACATATTTATATATGTATGTATATATATATATGAATGTATGTAGGAATCATGTTGTTTTTTCTTGTTTTATTGTATACCTATTTTGTACCTGTTTGAAAAATATATACATATATATATTTTTTGTCATAAAATTCTTTTATTTTTTTTTTTCTTATTTTAAAGAATACAAGCATTAAGTTCTAAGGGTATAATGAATTTGTTATCAAGTTTGTGATGTAAAGTTGGTAGACGGGATAGATATGATAAAGTTAAAATTAATATATTCTTGATGAGGTTTGGATTTTTAATTGGTAATCCTATAATCTTAAGTTTCCATAATTCCCAAAAATCATTTTACATCTCAATTCTCGAAACCAAACTTGTACTCTATCGAGATCCCACCCTTAAAGGGATTAGTGGGATCTGGTATTAGTGTGTTAAACTCAAACACTACCTATATAGGAAGTACGAACAGTTACAATAGATGGCATTTGAAGCTTTCCACTTCCATCGTTAAAAAAGTAAAGATTCTGAATTTCTGAAAATTTGAATTCGATTTTATTTTTATTATAAACAAAAGATGTCGCTGTTATATTGAACATTAAACTTGTTCGTTAATTCTAGGAGTTGCCATATAGCTTTTAATATGCGAAGTCCTCGAATGTAATCGAGATAAGTAACTAAAACTTTGTTAAAAAAATTAATTTTTATAATATGAATGACTTAAAAAATGAAAATAATAATATATAACTTATGAGCGTTACATCTGCGAAATTTATCCAGTTTTATGTTTTATGGCAACACTTTTTCTCAATTTATATGACGTAGGTAAAAGATTCGATTTTCGAACGGAATCTGCGAAATAATTTTTAGTTAATAGATGAATTCAAATAAAGTAGACTTGTAGAATTAGAAATAATGAAGAAATTTTAAAATCGCTGGTACTTTGTATCTAGAGAGGGTATCCCAGAATTGATTGGGTCAATACAACACTCTTTCTCGTTGTTCATTTTTTGCTTTATAGTTGTATAGTTGTTTTTTTCGATTGTAATTTTTCAAATTGGTTGTTCTTCTTCGTTGCGCCCAAGTAATTTACTTAACATTTATTTAATTTTTGTAAGGTTCTTAACTTTCCGCTTTTATACTTTGTACTTTTTCTTTCTTTATTTTTTTTTAAATATTCTATCTCGTTCTGTTTGTTTTTTTTTTTTATTATTTCTATCTCATTTTCTGATTTTCTTCTCAAAAAATTAATCGTATTAGAGTTGCATTCCAATTGAATGTATGTAGGTATATATGTTAGTGGATGTGTGCGTTGTCTGACTTGAATCTGCGCAATAAATTTTTTTATTTTCAAAATAAAATTTATGCTGTTGGTATTCAGTGTGCTGCACAGAATGTTAGGTTTCCATAAAGAAAAAGAATATATACATACATATATATATAAATATATATATATGAATATATGGAAGAGAAAAAAGGGAAGAAGAATTAAACCGCACCGATATATGCCGCAATATAAAAGTAATATTCTAAACATTTTTTAAGAATTTCTTACGGTTTATGCGCGAGACGTGAATAAAAAAAAAAAAAACAAAACTAAAAGGAAAAGAAAACCAACGGAACGGAATAGGGAATTGTTTTTTTTTGTGTTATTTTGTAATGTGTTTACTGTTGTTGTTGTTGTTGCCGTTGTTGCATTTGTTACTTAAAACCTACAATCCAAGTTAACTTTTAACACATACACACATATATACTGAGAAATAAACTGTATATAATAGGATAAAATTAATTATTTTTTTTAAAATGCTATAAAAAAAACAGAACTATTAAATTGGATTTTCATTCTTTTATATAAATATATATATACTCGTACAAACATATATATATATATATATACATAAAACATAAATTTTCCGTTTAATAAAAAGAAAAAATTCAATTTTTTTTTCACTTTTTAAGAGATTTTGATTTTTATGAGTATACAGGACCTAATATTGATGCTTTAAATATATATATATATAATATATATGTATATATTATATGTATATATAGAAAAACCTGTTCAATCCAGTATAATGTCTTTTAATTTTTTATAGCCCTATAAGAAACATTAAATTTTTATCATATATAATAAATTATGCATGCATATATGCATGCATCCAATCATACAGGATTTTTAAAATTTATATTAGATATTACTACCTATTCCTCACTTCTATATATATGATTAAAAACAGGCTTTAATGGTACACAAACTTACATAAAGCTATATATATATTTATATATTTGTATTCTATATAAATATATATTTTAATATACAAGTCTGTTGAAACTTCTAATTAAATTTTCATTATATTTCAATGATCTTTTTATTTTTAGAATATTCTATGTTGATAGTACAGACACTTTAATTATGTATTCGAAATCCAATTAATTATTTAATTTTATTAAATACTTATGTACTCTAGCTATAATATATGTATAGTTAGTTAAATGAATAAAAAAAAATAATATATTAGACAGGATATACTGGATCATATTTATATAATAATATCAAAAAAAAAAATCTAATTTTAAATTAATAGCGCAGACATTTATGACAGTTAATATATTATCAGTAATATTTAATAAAATTAATATTAGATTAAAACTAATATTCTAGTCATATACATTATGAAGATGGACAACTGCTGTAATTACTCTTCTAACTTACAAATTCCATTATTAAAAAGCGGAAAACAAAAATATTATACTAAAGAGGTGCAATAACTCCTGAGTGGGGTAATTAAAAAAAAAAACAAAAACTGATTAAACTTCAAAACTTCAATATATAGTTTAGGGAACGTATTTAAATCCCAAATAACATAATTCCAAATATAAAAATTCCAAAATTGCTAAATCTCAAAATCAGAAATTTTCAAAATTGATTTTCTGCATGTGAAAAACGTCAAAATTTTGAGATAAATGTCAAAATTAAATATACTTTTGTAAAAAAGTCTGTAAACATTGACATACTATTAGTATTGATTTTAGAGTTGGATTTAAAATTAAATTACAGTTATATGCCTTTTACAAAATAACTATGTATATATATGTATATATATATTAATTATATATCACGATATATATATTATATACGAGATTATAAATTAGGTGGAATTTTCGAGTTGGTTGCCCTGGATATTATAGAAATGAAATATAGAGCCATACAACTACGGCTAAGGCTTTAATAAATATTATTTCAACTTTATATAATTGTATAAATTAATTTACACATAATTGTAAAACTTGTAACAATTGAATTTCGAAAATAAAATAAAAGTTTTAAAATTATTTTTGAGAATTTCGTACCGGAATAAGATTTCGCAATTTGGAATTTTTGTAGTTTGAAATTTCGAAATTTTTAATTTGGAATTTAGTATTATGGGATTTTGGGATTTGGTATTACGTATAAACAACCCTATAAATTTATTATCAAATTGATAATAAACTAACAAATATCAATTTATTAAGTTTGTTTTTTAACTCTATTACAACTGTCTGTTGATGACTATTATAATGCTTTTAATTACTGCATATAAAAACGTTTATACATACTTTAAAAAAATATTAATAGATATTAGTAGTTAATATTTATAATATTCCTATAAATATATAATATAATATTTATTCAAATTACTAAAATTAATAATTAAAAAAGTTGCAATTAATATGTAAAAATTGTTTCATTAACCATATCTTAATTCAACATAATACTTATAATACTTATAAGTACAATATATGTATACTTCCTTAAAATATAATTAATAATATTAAATATAAGCATATTTATGTCTAGAAAAAAAATATAGTAATCACTTAAAAAGTATTCAGTACTCTTTTAAGTAATTGAATTTAATTAATTCTACATATACTAGATCTACTTGTAAAAAATCTGATCAAGTTTTAAGTTTACTGTATTCAATCAATACCCAATAATCTATTTTAGAAATTTAAAAAAACCACTGTAACGACATATTATAATCAGTACTTATTTAAAGAATTAAAATGTGATTAGTTTTTTAAATGTACTATATTATTACTTTAGTTAAATGAATAAAAAAAATAATATAGTTGACAGGATAGACTGGATCATATTTATATATAATATCAAACAAAAAAATCTAATATAAAATTAATAGCGCAGACATTTATGACAGTTAATATATTATCAGTAATATTTAATAAAATTAATATTAGATTAAAACTAATATTCTAGTCATTATCATTATCATTACCTTAAGTAGATAGAAAACTGCTGTAATTATTCTTCTAACTTACAACTTCTATTAGTAAAGAGGGAAAAACAAACATGTTAATAAGAAAAACCAACATTTTACACTAAAGAGGTGCAATAACTCCTGAGTGTGGTAATTAAAAAAAAAACAAAAACTGATTAAACTTCAAAACTTCAATATGTAGTTTAGGGAACGCATTTAAATCCCAAATAACGTAATTCCAAATATCAAAATTCCAAAATTATTAAGTCTCAAAATCTGAAATTTTCAAAATTTACACTACATGTGAAAAACGTCAAAATTTTGAGATAAATGTCAAAATTAAATATACTTTTGTAAAAAAGTCTGTAAACATTGACATACAATTAGTATTGATTTTAGAGTTGGATTTAAAATCAGAGTTATATGCTTTTTCAAAATATTTATGTATATATATATTACGATATATTATATATTATATACGAGATTATAAATTAGGTGGAATTTCGAGTTGGTTGCCACGGAGTTGGATATTATACAAATGAAATATAGAGCCACACATCTACGGTTAAGGCTTTGATAAACATTATTTCAAAATTATATAATTGTATAAATTAAATTACACATAATTTTAAAAGTTATGACAATTGAATTTTGAAATTTCGTACCTAAGCCGAATAAGATTTCACAATTTGGAATTTTGTAATTTGGGATTTTGTAATAGGCTAAAATTTTTTTGGAATTTTGTAATCTGGGAATTTTTATTCTGGAATTTTGAATTTTCTGGTTTTTTGGATTTTGTGATTTGGAATTACGTATACACAACCCTATAAATTTATTATCAAATTTATGATAAACTAACAATAATATCGATTTATTAAGTTTGTTTTTTAACTCTATTACAACTGTCTGTTGATGACTATTATAATGCTTTTAATTACTGCACATAAAAACGTTTATGCATACTTTAAAAAAAATATTAATAGATATTAATAACTAATATTTATGTATTCCTATTCCAAAAATTAATAATTTAAATTAAAAATAGTTGCAATTAATATGTAAATCTTGTTTCATTAACCATATCTTAATTCGACATAATGCTTATAAGTAATGTACTTCCTTAAAATATAATTAATAATATTAAATGGAAGCATATTTATGTCTGGCAAATGTTTATATCTGTTTGAAAAAAAATAAAGTAATCACTTAACAAGTATTCAGTACTTTTTAAAGTAATTGAATTTAATTAATTCTACATATACTAGATCTACTTGTAAAAAATCTGATCAAGTTTTAAGTTTACTGTGTTCAAATTATACCCAATAATCTATTTTAGAAATTTAAAAAACCACTGTAATGACATATTATAAATTATAATTTATATAATTTATAATCAGTACATATTTAAAGAATTAAAAAGTGATTAGTTTTTTAAGTACTATAATATTAGACTTGACATGTTTAAATATAAACATAAATTGTTTTCATAAAAACATTCAAGAATATTGCTTATAGGTTTTTATACAAGAAATGGATAATGAATTAAACTCTAAAGTTTTTATTCTTTTAAACATACAGTCATTAAATTTAATTTGAAATATAATTTTTATCAAAATTTATATAAACTTTATATATATATAAATTATATAAATTTTTTTTTATTTTGTCTATTCTATTTTTTTAAAATCATTATAACACCTACAATCCCTCACTATATGTATGTATATATTCAATTAAACCATTTTGTTGATTAAAAGATTAAAGGCTTTATCTATTAAAAAACTTAAAAACCCATTCCATTACAAGAAATACAAAATATTCCTCAAGAACCTTTCAATTTCAACCAGATACTTTACAAGAGAATCATATGCAATAATCTGCAATTTAAAAGAATCATTGAAATGTAATGTATCCACAATATATTCGGAATAAGTGACTGACAAAGTCGAAGGAGAGAAGTCACAATATACAATTTTGATTTGAAAAAAAATCAAAATATTATAAAAAATTTTAAAATACCATTAACCTGTAAGTTACCATTATAAAATTTTTTTTTTTTTAAGTATGTAAAAGAAATTAAAGAATATTTATATGTTTATATGTATTTGTGTACATAAAGAATAAAATACTCTTTTATTCAATAATCATGATAACTGATTTTTAATGTTAGTTATAAAAACAAAAAAATAAAATAAAAATTCCTTTTTTTGTTTTTGTTGTACACTTTTTAACTTTGATTAAAATCCAATCCTCATAAAGGTTCTTTCTCCCTTTTTTATTTTTTTTTTATTGACAACGAAAATAACAACAACAACATTAACAATAAAAAAGAATTAAAGAAAAAAAATCCAACCTTAGCAATTACAGAGGAAGATCTAAAAAAAAAAAACACAACAGAACATAATGATGTGAAGAAAATGTTAAAAAACACGCAAAAATAATATAAAATAAAAAAGACTTAGGATAGAAACTTGAAAATGAAATGGTAAAAATAAAAAAAAAGAATTAAGAATATTCGTTGTTATTTTATTGTTGATAAATGATTAAAAGGATAGTTAAACATGCTGAAATAAAAACCACATTTTATTCATTGTACTATGTGAGGCCTTATTAAGGCTATTTAAGGATTTACATCTGTTAATTGATATTTAAAAGGAATAATTCAAAAAATTAATGTATGAAAGTTGAAAAAAGTAATTTGAAGAATGGATGCATGTTTCTGAAATTATTGAAATAATATTCCCTAAGACATATTTAGACTTTGATATGTGTACTTAAGTAACTATTAGTTATTGAAAATTGGCTGTATATTACAATTAGTATTAAATGAAGGAAGTGCGTAGATTTTTAAGTAAAGTTCGTTTTGTGCCAAATGGAATTGATCTATAAATAAATTTTTAAATAACAGTTAGTTTAATTTAAATAATAATTTAATCAAAAGCTGTTTTAAAATTTAATTGCTATAATAATTACCTAACCCTCTAAAATCATAAAAATTAAAGCCCTCTAAAATAAAGCCCTCATAAAAATCAAAACTTGAAAAGTCTTTATTCATTCAGTTTACACACTATTTAATTACAGTAAGTACTAGAATTTTAAAATTTTTTAATACACTAATCACTTGCCAGTTTATATAACCTGTGTAACCACCGAGTTAAAATTATAATATAAATACATAGAATTGTTAGTATTGGTTTGAATGTTTGGAATAATTTAAGTTAAAAGTTGAAATAAATAAAAAAAAAAAAAAACAAAATTAAAGAATGAACACAAGTGTATATATATTTAGAAATATATATATTATTTTCTTAGGTATTTGTATACATATTAAGGTGGTCATCAGGGCGCGGTAATATGATTTTTTTTTTGTTCCTTATCGCTATTCACATAATCTCTTTTAGGCTTTTGTTTTTTATTTTAAAATTCTTTTTTTTTTTTTATTTTCTTATGATGGTAAACACGATTTTTAGATTTTAGTTTAATTTTTTTTTTTTTTTTTTGAGTTTTAGTTCTTGGTCATATTTTTTTTAACGTTCTTTAGCTGTTCTTCTAATTGGTATATACTCGTAGTATATAGCTGTTATAGTTAACCCGCATAGCTGTACCAATAGTAAAATTTTTTGACCGTGAATTAAATCATATGGAATTTATATATATATATATATATATATATATATATATATATATATATGATTTATATATATAATTTTTAACCAATATATCAATAATAAGAATAACTGAACTGCATATATCTATATATATATATATATATATCAAGGTACTTTATTAAAATACGATCATCATTTAAAATAATTGTAATATATGCGTTCCTTTATTTTTTTTTAACTTTAAAAGAATGATTATAAATTTAAAGGAATTGAATGCGTATAACAAAATGCAAGAAAATGCATATTGAATAATTGTAATATATATGTATTATGATTATAGGAATAAAATCATATATAGGTAATATTACACTATTTATACCTGTGAGCACCTGTATTAATAGTTGTATTTTTAAAATTTATTAAACCCAGACGATGATTATTTTTTATTTTTATGGATATCATATGATAAATGAGAGTTGTAGAATTAATAAATAGTTTATTGTAAATATAGTTTATTAGATTATTAAATTATTCAGTATATAAGATTTTATTTTATATTTTTCTCAGACGTATTTAATTTTAGAATAATCTGTTATATTGCTATATTTAAAAAAAAGGAATGGATCGTTTGTTTTAAAGCAGGAATTAGGCAAAGATTAATATGTAAATCAAATAGTTATTCTTACAAATTTTATCTAAGTTTCGATATGACTTAGCTATAACTATTCGCTCGCCATTAGTTTCAAATAAATGACGTATACAATAATTTTTAAATTTCTATATCTATTATAAAAATATATTAATATTGTAATTTTAATTTAATTGAGTAATATAACTCGCAGACACAGAAATACTTTATTGTATATATTAAAAAATTAAAGACGTTTCGACAAGTTATAATGCTTAATACTATCTTATGTTAAAATTGTATGTGGAATTCTTTAAGATCAATTCTAATAACACTATTGCCCCCTGTTCCAACATGAAGCTATGGTATAGACAAACTTATCAGTCAAACCTGTTCAACTGTTACCACTAAAAAAGAATAAAGATATTTATAAAATTACTTTTAAAACGGTAAAACAAATCAATACTCTTATCGTTCTAAGTAGTCCATTACCATAAAATATTTTCTAATTTATTGAATTATCAATAAGCTCTTATTGTTTTTTAAGTTCAATAACATTTAAATTATGGAGCTTCAACTTTTATTTAGGTTATCCATTAAAAATTTTTTTTTGGAATGTATTTCGATATAAATATGATTTATTTAAATTTAAATGCATTTACAATGCATGATAATTAACTTAAGAACAGTAATTAGATAAAGTAAATGGTTCTTTCAATTTGTGTTCTAATTGTCACTAATATTAAAAAAATATGTTGAATTATAATTAACATTATAATGTTATTGAACTATATATGATAATAATTTACTTTTCTATCATTAATTATGACTTATGTTAAAAAACTCATTTGATTAGACATCCATCAGATAAATACCAAAACTATATTCGACTTCAGGTAATATTTATTTCAATTAATACTGCTGAATGTGGTATTCCACCTCAACAGCTTGTAAAATGCCTTAAGAATATATCATCTCTGTCGACGGTGTAATGATCTATTTGTGTAAACGTAATTTACTGAGTGATGAATGAATTGGTAAAGAGTATTCTCTTATATCTACATATGTACATATGTTAATGCTTTTAATTGGAAACTAAATTTTGGGCTGTTGATTTATTGAATTAGAGTGCTTCGAGTCGATAGTCTTCAACGCACTCGGTGGGACAGTGGTTATATTACCAACCTTTCATGCGACAGGCCCAGTTTTGAATCCTAGTAAACTTGAAAAAAGTTATCTAATTTTCAACTTGACTCAGCTACCATTCGCCATTTTGTTTAAATTAATGGTTTAATCAATAATTAATAATTATATATCTTTAATAAAAAATTCATTAATATAATAATATAAATAAAAAATAAACAAATAATTTAATTGAATAATATAACTCATAGATACAGAACACCATATAACTCAAATACAAAAAGTATTATAATAACATATAACAAATAACATTGCATTCTATTGAAGATCTAACACTTTTCTACATGTTATAAGGTCTAGTATTATCCAAGTTAAAATTTTACATATATGGAATTCATTAAGATCAATTCTAATAACAATAATATAATATAACTCCACTGTTCTAATGTGTACTTTTTAAAAACCCCTAAAATCGTTAAGTTCCAAAAGGCTAATTCATTTCAAAAAATGTTCATTTACATTATTAAATTTTGAAATATCATAATTTAAAATTAAATCATAATTAAAAATAAATTTTTTTATTTAAACAATTTATTAATTATATACTAATGACATTTGATCCACCTGAATCAAGAAAAATTTTAAATTAAATCTGTTATATATTTTTTGAATAATTGAATTAAATAAATACTCAAAATCAAAATAAAATATTAATATAATTATATTAATTAATTATTAAATTATAAAAAAAAAAAATATATTTTTAAAATTAATTAATAAATCAAAATCAAATTAAAACAAAAAGGATAACGTGACATTTAATAAAATAATTATGTATAAATATTAAATTATTCCATACAACAATAAGAACAAAAATTCCTTTTGAATTATTAATCATAATTCATACAAATTAATATATATATATATATTTTTTAAAACAATATTTTATGACATCATTAATTTCTGAAAAAAATAAAAAAAAAACAAAAAAAAAATAAAACAGAAAAACCAAAAAAATGCTCTGCTATACGTAATTTTATTATCGCAAATGTACCGTTCATATTTCGTTTAATAAAACGTTAAAAAGAAACAACAAATATTAAAACAAAATGTCACATTTTTTTTCCATTTTTAACACATGTTTTAAATATATATAGTAATGTGTATACTTCTATAGAATGATGTATATACATTATATACATGATTCTTAAAATGTACATTTATATTTAAATTATTTAAAATATATATATACATACAAAAAAAAATAAATTAAATATTCACGTCATTAACTCCAGAAGTCTCTGAAATCTCTAAAAAAAAAACATAAAACAACAACAAAACCAATATCCTCTCACTCATTCACTCAAAATAAAAATAAAAACAATATAAAATAAAAAAAGAAGATGATTTCCCGTGTTAAAAAAAAAAATCCGTGTAAAAATATCGAATAGTAAAATTTCAAATAATAATGAGAGTATATGTAGCAATGAAAGTGAATAACGGTTCAGTTTTTAGGGGATATAAGCCTGTACATTTTGGAAATGGGGAAGGGGAACATTTTGTATTCTTATTATTAGAACACACATCTAATTAATACATCAGATGGTAATAGCTCATATAACATTTAAAAAACTGTTATATGCCTCTCATAGTAATTTAATTATAAGGTATTTTTGTATCTGTGAGTTATATTATTCAATTAAATTTTTTGTTTATATTATTATGCTTATGTACTTTCTTTTTTATTATTGATAAAGAATTATTAATTATTGATTATGCTATTAAATTGAAGCCAATAGCGAATGGTAACCAAGTCAATTTGTGTTGGTTTGGACAAAGTTCTAATTTGATAGGTTTTGTATCCGATCTTTTGTATAACACTTTGAATAAGAACATTCATTAAGTAATAAGGCTTTAAAACTATCTTTCACTCTGTATATAAGTGTAACTAAATTTATTCATAGCTATCACTAGCTTTTCTTAATTTTAGAATCATACTAAGATTCATCTAGAAGATAAGATTAAGATTCATTTCTAAGATTCGACCAAGAATGTGATGTGTGCGTAATTAAATAAAATAAAAAAGGATTACAAACATAAAACTATGAACAAAACAGTATGTAGAAAAAAAAGATCTGAACTGATGATCACAAAATTATTCAATTGGAGGGAAAATAAATAATTAAGAATATAACGGTACTTAATCCAAGAAATCCTATGTTACATTAAATATTAAAAAATTTTCTATTTTAGATTAATTGTACTCTGTACCCATCATTTTTTAATAAATATTTTATTTAACATTTTTTATTTTATTTTCATTTTTTTTTTAGCATAATAATTACAATTGCGAGATACATAAAAATTAGTTTTAAATTTTTTCAGATACAATTTGTTCTATACATACTTATATATATATATATTTTTTTTTGTTTGTATAATAATATAATATTTATATATGTATATACAGGTGTGTAGATAGTTATTTAAATTGCGTACTATATTTTTTTTTTTTTAATGTCTATGAATTTTTAATTTTTAACAAAGTCTATAACAAAGTAAATATATAGGTAAGTATATATAGATGAATTTTCTTTGTTATTTACTTGTTATTACTTTTGTTTTATATTTTAAAAAGTTGCACGTTTTTTTTTGTTTCTTTTTCTATTTAGAAAAAAAAAAAAAATTTTTATTTAAAATTTTTGTCCCTCAAATGAAACATTAACCTATGTAAATAATAAATTCTAATATAGCGAAAGAATTGACGCTTTGATTATTTTTGTAGACAATTTTAAAAAAAAAATTTTGTGATTTTATTTTAATACTTAAGTATATAGTTATAATAACTTATAAGATACAGAAAATGTACTAAGTATTTTTTATTTATTTATATAAATTCCAATATTGATTTTTTTTTTAATTATTTTGTAATAAATTATTTAGTATAAATGTACAGGTACTGATAAATTTTAAAAGTAATTGAATTGTAGCGGTCAGTTATTGATGTAATAGGTACTCGTAATTTTGTAAATGATAAATTAAAATTTTTTAAATAAAATAAATTGAATAATTAATGAACAAGGAACTAAAAATGCATTAAGCGTACCTAACAATAGTATTTGATTGTTTTAATCAAGAATTTACATATTTTAATTGAATTTGGAAATTTGATCAATTACTTGTAAATATATAGAATACATACTAATAGGTACTACCTATAGTTACTAAATATAGTAGACAGGTACCTATTGTCTACATAATTTGTAAGTCTATAAATCAGCCCTTTGGTCTAAGTTTTACTATATTTAAAATTTCGTTCACATGAAAACTGTTCAATTTTACAGCAATGTATTTTATTAATATGTCTACGATATCACGGTAATTACATCTCATTTAAATGTCGTGCGTCTAAAGTAATCAAAGAAATACTTTTTTGAATAACTGTTCTTAGTATTTTCTAAGTTCTCAGGCGTTGCAGATTATACTATCTATTAATTTTATTAGTAATATTATTTATTTTGTTTATATCATATATTTTATATTTTACTATATATATTTGGTCAAGATTGAGATTTGTTAAAATTAATGATGACATAAAAATTACACCGTTATGTTAATATTTTTTTTTTTAATTTAAGAAAAGCCAGGAGTTTTTTTTACTTTTTCTCTTCTTGTTCACCCTGTATTTGATATTTTAAACATTATTACTCGTTGCAGATGTAACATTATATATTGTTAGGATCTGACTGATAGCGCAATTGTTAGAGTGGTGGTTTTTCAGTCAAAAAGACTCGAGTTCAAATCTTGGGTCAGATCATGGTAAAAATTTATTAACCACCTGAAAAGGAATGGTAGATTTACTACTCTATCCCATTGTATGTGGTTTGGAAAGGATTTTTGTTTCAGAATATTCCTTAATCCAGATGACAAGGGTCCAAATATAGATGCTATAATTTTTTAAATAATTTGCCCTTTTAATTTTACTAAGAGTTTTTTTTTTGGAGTCCTTAATGTTCCCTTCACTAACTCAGACCCATATAACGTTGCGCGTCACGTAACCTAAGGTATCTCTGAGCAAAGTTTGAAAAAGATCTGAAAATATACCTACCTTAAGTAAAGTATACTCAAATTAGCCAATGTACTTTTTAAATTAAAAATAATTGACAAATTTGTTTAAAAAATCCAATTTTATAATAATAAATCTGATCATTTGAAATAAATCTTTAATTAAACCGGATGAATGAAATTACTTAAATTAAATTTTCTAATAAAATTAATATTTATATTTAAATTTATATCAAAAATTCCTAACACTAATACTATAAATTAATCCTATAAATTTTTATATTAATTATTATTTCTTCTAATTTTATTAAATAATTTTTAATATAGAACTGGATATATCCACTTAAATCTATATTTTATACATATTATATTCATCTATCACTTTATTAAATATTGATTATTAATGATCTAATTTAATAATTAATGAGGATTTAAAAAAATGTTACTATTATTTAAATAAAAATAGTTTTATTGATATATAATATGTATCTTCTAAGTACAGTTGTACGTCTACTTAATTAAATTTAATAATAAATCTACTAATCTAATTTTTTTTTAATTAAATAAATAATATTTATATTAGAGATGATGATATTAAAAAAAATTATGACGTCAAAATTTTTTTTTCTAAAATTAATTTCTTAATATACAATATCACATCACATTCTTTTATATTAAGAAATATGTCAAACAAATTAGAACAATTAAATAAAAAACTGTTTTTAATATCAATAAAAGGTGTGACAATTGTTATATTTCATTATTGTATATATGTATGTTTGAATAAAATATCTGATAATTTAATTTAGATCTGAAAATATTTTTTAATTATTTAAGAATTATTTAATGATCTATATATATATATGTATAATATATGACGTTTATGACGTTTATTTCAATTTTAAAATAAAAAGAATGTTTTCTGAATCTATTGTGAATGAAGTGAATGTATTGTGAATGTTTGACGAATTTTTTAATATAAATATAGAAATTTATTTATTTAATTTGTATTTTTGATTTTAGCTTCGTCATAGAATTTTTTTTTTTTTTTTTTTATTAATATTATTTATTTAATTTATGAGTTAATTTTAATTTAAGAATTATTTTTAGAAAATATTTTTCATTTATTTAATTTATAGCTTTTAATTATAATAGACTTTTTTTTAATAATAATAGACTTTTTTTTAATAATAATAGACTTTTTTTTAATTAACAGATATTTTGAATATTTGTTAACTATTCTAATGAAATTTTTTTTTTTTAATATTTTCATATTATTATTAGAAATTCCTAAATTTATAATATTATTTAATTTAATTATTTGAATTACTAAGTTAAATCAATGTTTAGTTTGATTAGCGATAAGTTTCATACTTTCTAAATTATCTTAGCTTGTAACTAGTTTTAAAAAACCTCGTTTTTAAGGATTTTAGAGTTGGATACAAAATCAGAATTATCAGCTTTTTCCACAATATAAAAAAAAAGAGATTTTCTAAACAAGATTTTGTGAAACGAGATTTTGTGAAAATGGGATTTACTAAACTAAGATTTCGACCCTCGAGATTTATATATTCTATTGAATCCTCAGTAATCTAATGTAAGTGATGCGGTTCTGATTTTTTTCTGAAGACTTAAATTAGATCGTCTACATGAGATTCTCTGACTGTCAAACTAGAAAATCTTTTAAAATTAGGAAATGTTTGAATTAGTTGAGATTTCCAAGAAAAGGTAAATCACAGGTATTTGCATAGAATAATCAAAACCTTGTAAACAGTTCCGACTGAATTCATTGAAAATCAAAATAACTTCCTTTTTATCATAGGTCTGAACTTGAAGTCAAATGCTTGTGATATAAATCCTAAAGAATCTGCATCTTTTCTTACTAAATAAACTTTTATGTGGAGGCACTCTTGGGGCTTACGATTCTAATGATTACCGTACAATTTAGTTTTTAATCCTTGCTTACTTATAATTTACTTAAAGAATTACTTGATTTACATTAAGATTGCATTAAATTTAATCAAATTAATGTTTAAATAAATTTAAATTAATAGATTTAAGTCTAATTCAATTTTATTTGCATTTTATTAACAAAGTTATAAATATGAGTTTTATTTGCATATAAATTATAAATTAATATAAGCTTCCTGAATATAAACTTTATTATTTTTTAATTAAAATATTAAAAATATAAGAGACTCTTCAAAAGTTCAACTAATACCAATTATAAAAGACTAAAATATTACAAAGTCTACTTTAAATAACAATTAATTAAAACTATGTTTTAACTAAAAGTGATTTATTGCTTTAAATGCTTTAATTTGAAAGAAAATGTCCAAAGCCAACTTGTTAAAATGACTTATGAATAATTTGCTTATACAAAAAATAAAAAAAATAGTTCCAAAAACTTATGTCCAAAAAAAAAAGAAGAAATTGAAACATCTTTATCCATTGTTTTTATTGATTTAAAATACAAAACTAAAGAATTGCTTACATCCCTTTTGGTTTATCTTTTGATCCCTTATTTTAATTTTATTTTAAAACATCTGAACTCTTTTTTTTTCCATTTTTGGAGAATCAATTTTTGTGCCGAAGGGTTAAAAAGGTAAAAAAATAAAATTAGTTAAAAAATTTCAAACCACTTAAGAATTAACTTATGCAATTTGTTTAATAAATTGGCAAAAAATTGAATTGATTAGAGGGTTCGATAAAGAGGTATTCATTATCTGACGGTTGAAATCGATATAAATTAGAATTTTTGATTTTATTTTAGTAGATCCTAGACACTTGCACATAATTTATTAAATTAAGTAAATTGAAACCCTTAATTATTTTTCAAATCATTTAGTTTATATATATAAAATAGTAAACTGGCCATGGAGTTCAGAGCATAGATGAAAAGAACAAAATGCGAGGTTTAAATGTTAGAACTATCCCCGATAAAAAAACAACAAAAAAAAGGAGCGCAATAGATTTTTAAAAGCTGGTCTTTATAATTCATTTGCCATAAAAAGCCTGTCTATACCATAGATACATGTTGGATCAGGGGGGAAATATTATTTTCTTGTTATTAGAATTGATATTAATGAATTCCGTATACAATTTAAACATGAGATAGTTTTTTTTTTTTTTTTTTTTATTCCTTTTCCAGTCCTTTAAGGAGTATAGGGCATTCACCAAGTTTATTTAAACTAGGCTTCAGTTTCTTAAATCATAATATTCACGAAGCCGTTGATTACTCGGCTGTAGCTATTGTTATACAATATGAATGTTATGAAATATGAATGCATAAATGTTAACTTTGTGCGCCATCTATAATCTTACACAAGAATTATTTATATATTTTTATTAAATCTTATACGATATAAACTATTACGATATAATTATACAATTTTACGATATTTTTTTATTAGTTATGAATTATGATCTGACCGGGGTTTGAACCCGAGACCTTCCACATGAAAGGTGGCGTCTTTACCACTACGCCATTGATCAGATAAAAAAAACATGAGATAGTACTACGCCTTATAACATGTAGAATCGTCTTAGATTTTCAATACAATACAATTCTATTTGTTATATATTGTAATAATTATATATTGGATTGCAAGGAATTTCAATATCTGCGAGTTATATTATTCAAATTAAATTATTTGTTTATAATTTACACATATTTATATTGTTGTATTAATGTATTTTTTATTTAAGATTCTTTAAAATTGGTTATGCCATTAATTTGAACCCAATGGCGAAAGCTGATTCGGTTTTTCACTTTTACCGAGAATCGAACGAGACCCTTCAAATGTAAGTTCGGCAATCTTATCACTATATCACCAAGCTGTAATGAAACTTGAACTGATTTAGATTGTTGAAGAGCTCTTCTTCACTCCAATCTAACACATCTTGTATATAACAAATAGATATTTAAAATACGTTCCTCACTTTCATCATTCGTCTTCAAAAGATTACGCCGGATACTTAAATAACTGAAATATAAAATATCAACTTATATTTGAAACTTTGAATCTTAAAAACTTTCCTTCCCTTTACAATTCTCTCCCAAAAAAACCATCATCTTCATATTAAAAATTTTTTACAATAGAGAAATGTTACATGTTGTTTTAGTGTCACACACACTTTCACCTATTTTAAAAACTTTTAAAAAACATCTGAAAAAATTTTCAAAAAAAAAAAAGGCTTAGCATATAGGTATCCATTTCAAATTTAATAAAAGGAATTAAATTTAAAAAAAAACAACACGAAATTTGGGTTCTTTTTTTTTTATGTCTGATGATAAACTCTTCAAATTCTCACATAAAAAAAAAAAGTCAGAATTTTTTAGACAAAATATTGCGCAGAAGAAACAAAATAAAAATTTATTTGATAAATTTTTGTTTTCTTACACCTGCTTTTAAAGGTAAGTTATCATCCATTTCACATTTTTATTTGATTGCACCTTCTTATTCTGGTGTTCTGTCAAATATTCTTTTTTTTTTCTGTTTTTTTTATTTTTATTGTACTGTTAAAATTTTCAAATGCTCCCTACAACAACAACAACCATTATAAAAAAAAACTAACAATCATTTTAAGAATAAAAATAGGCCATTTGATATTAAGTATATGTATGTTTCCTTTTTTCTAAATAAATGGCACAACCATTGGAATCAAGAACAATCACACAAAAAAAAAGGGCTTCTTTAAAGTCTGGAACATAAAAATACAAAAAAAAAAACAGAAAACCAACAGAATATTTTGTAACAAAAAGTTCTAATAGCCAACAGTTCTGTCCTGTCAAAGGGTACATCAAAAAAACAAAAACATAAAAAAGCGAAAGGATGTGTCCTTTTTTTTTTTGTAGTCCTGAGTTCTGACACACAAAAAACAAAAACTAATGCAAATTTAGGCCAAATTAAAAAGCAACTGTTAATTTTGGGTTTTGCATGTGTTTTTAAAAAATTGTGCAACTATATATGTTACAATGTTAGACTATTTTGTCTTTTAAATTTGTTGTTTTTTTTTTTTTTTTGAATGAATTTATTCATGGCCTTATTTTTTTTTTGGAAGTGTTGTCATGATTGAATAATTATTTTAAAGGCCAGGAATAAAAAAATAAAAAACAATCATGCTATAGGATATTATTAATAAAGGATTAGGTTTTGTATTAGAAAAATAAGACATAATAAATATGTTGACCACATTCAGTTTAAATATGTTTGGAGCGGTGTATGGTGAATTTATAATCTTGTGCGTTATTCAGGTTATTAGGAACATAGGAACATGTTGCTGTCGGATTTTATTGTATGTTTGTTTGTTTTCTTCATTGTTTAAAAATTTGGTTTTGTAGGTTAGAATTTAGATTATAAATTTTTGTTTTTTCTTAAAATTAATTATAACGTTAGTTAATTTATTCATTTAAAGTTATTTAGGTCTGTGTTTTTTTTATTTTTCAAATTTTGGTGAATATAGTCTTTAAACTATTAAACTATATCCACATTGAGGACAGATTGCAAATTAGTTGAGTTATGTTAATTTTTTTTTTGGGGAGATCATCAGTTAAATTTTTTAAAAAATATAGACCAAGAAATTGAAAGTGAATGGTTTGAATTTTTTGTGTTCATTGGTGATAATCTGAAACGATTAAATGGTGAATTTAAAATATGTTTATGTTTTTTGCTGAATCTTTGTCATAAATATGGTTTAATGTGTCTGTTGCAGCCAGACATACTTTAATATTAGATAAAATTTTAATTTTTGGTTTTTAATTTTTAATTTTTGTTTTTTTGGTTTTTTTTTTGCATCTTGAGGCTATAAATGTTAGAAAATTTTTAATAGACATGACCAGAACTTTTGTATAAATTGTAGTTTCGCGCGCAACAAAAAAACTATAAAATTTTTTTAAATGGAATTAATAAAAAAAAGTTTGCTAAAATTTAAATGTTTTTTTAAATTAGTTAAGTTGATATTTGATAGGCAGATGGTTTACAAAAAAAAAAAAAAATTTAATTTCTAATAAAAATTTCAAAAATGAATTAGACAAAGATGTTATTTTGGTTTTTAATCGGAGTTTTTGTAAAGTTAATTTGCTCATCGAATCTATCAGCATATTTAAAAGTTTATGTAGTTTTATAAAATGTTAGAATCTAAAGAATATAATCCATTATAAAATTGATCTTTTGTGAATTTTATTTTTTTTAAATTATATATTATTACTTTTAGTCTGATGCATAATAAAAAATATTTAAGCAGATGTAGTCTGCTTTAACTTTAGAAGAAGGTATTAAAGTTTAAAAATTTTAGTTTATATTAAATGTTTAATAGAGGTTTTGGGTAATTAAGATTAGAATTGATATTTTTAAAAGAAAATTTTAATCGATGATAATAAATTTTAGTGTTTAATTGACTTTTTTATGATATGTTGATAAAATTTTGGTGCTTCATTCTTTTGGTAGGTCCTAGACCTAAGAATTGCTTCAAGAATACATTAAAACCAAATAATATAATAATTCTATGAAATATTTGAATCACTGGAATACTCTTAAAGTATTATAAAGGTTATTCAGATGAATTATTAGGTTATTAATATAGAGCACATCTCAAGGAAATTCGATATGGTATTACAGTAGATGTGTGGTCTACGTTCAAATTCTAACACCTTTAATTGCTAATGAAATGGTCCTTCAACTGTTTATATACAAAATTGTAGGACAACTTAATAATGCTAATAAAATATTAATTAATATTCCTATGTCAATCATAAAAAATATGGAAATAAATCTCAAAAAATCTCATTTTAATTTAATCAATTTAATTTTGTATTTAAAACTCACAGAAATCCAAGTAATCTATGATTACTTATAGTATAAATATAAAATTACTGCAAAATAGTTTAAAAACAACAAATTGAATTTTATTGGAATCTAAGATGTACCAGATAAGGCTTATAGGATTTAACTTAGTCATTGTAGCCGATTCAATGAAGATAAACTCTAATAACCAAATTATATATAGGCATACTAGGGGCATACATTGAATATGTATCTTGTATAAATCTTATATAACCAAAAGCTGCGTTACTACAATATACTCGTATATGCATTATTAATTTAAGGTCCTCCACAGGATATGTAAACAACTCAAACTTTATATCATCCCAATTGTATTAACTTGGAAATTATAATTTATAAAAAAAATCTTTAATCTGTTGATTTTCTAACGACATCATATCCATTAATTTAATTTTACATTTGTCCAGTTTTAAAAGATGAAATCTTTTATCTTTAATTGTTTTTTTTTATAGAAATAAATCCAGGAAGTTCCAGAAGCTAATAGTTTTATTCTAAACATGTTTAACATCTACAGGTCCAATGTTGCAGTGATATTTTTACCAATAAGACAAAGCTTAAGGGTAAATAAACTAACTTACTTCCAAACATTATACTTGGATTAAAACAATAAATTGTGATTAAAATATAAATTCTATTTTATATAAAGCGGATGCATATATCAACATCTTGTTACTGTTTTTTTTGTACACATATATTTATTACCAAGTTAGAAATTAAATTTTTTTTTTAAATTTTTATCTCCCTCAAGGTTTTATTCTAAAAAAAAAACACATGATGGAAATTTCTAACATTCTTTGATTTGTTTTGTAACTTTAAAATAAAAAACAAATATTTTATTGGATTCTTGTTTATTTTTTTTTTAATTCTTTAATTCTAAATTGTAATGTTCTATGTTTTTATGTCTTTGATATCAACAAAAATATGTACACATGGTCATATTTGAATTTTGTACATATTTGTGTATATATATATTTCTCTATATCTGTTTAGAATCATATATGGACTTGACACCTGCAAAATATACAAACATAATAAACAAGTACATAAATAACACAATTATAAATGGATTGGTATTGAAAGTTCGAAAATCGAAATTTCGTTTTCTAAAATTCTGCTTTCTTTTAAATTGCAACCCCTACTCCATTTGTTGAAATAGCAGACCCCATCATAGCTGAAAAGCAAAAAACCTATTCTTATAGTAATATATATTCTACTTATCTGAATTGGTTTTCAACGACATCTCGAAATCGATGAACACCGTAAAGATCTGAATTATAGAATGGAGTTTAGAGCTGAATATAAAATCAGGGTTGTACAACTTTTCCAGAATATTTATTATATAATATTTAAGTAGAGGCGAAATTATGAATTAGAAAGGATCTTAGAGTACGATTTAAAATTTGGTCATTTTTTCCAGGACTATGAATCTAAGCTTAAAATGCGTCCTAATGCAGAATCTCACATACATACATATCGAATAAATATTCTGTAAACGGCATTCGATTTATTTTGATTTTAAACTTTACACTAAACTCCTTCCTAATTCAGTGTCACGTATATACATATTATTTGTTGTTATGGTTTTAAAATGGGGAATAGCATGTGCCGCAAACGCGTAGACCTTGCGGGCCGTTGTGCAACCATTTTCAGTACTTTCTATCAATTTATAAGTAATATTATTTATTTTTTACCATGGTTTCCATGGGGATTTGTAAAGATTTAAATTTAAAAAAATTTATTACCTGCACCCCCTCGGTTAGTAAGCCAAATATTTACCCACTAACCTACCGAGGGCTCTACATAATATTTGTAATACTGTAAGGTTTGATATATTAAATAAGAGTTTCATATCTCGAGATTTATATTTTCGGGATTTTAGTTTTCGAACATTTGATAACTATCGATTATAAATATGTTAAAAATTAGTTAAGAAATCAGCTAACAGCATAATAACAACTAAAAACAAAATTATTGAGCGCAAGTATAAAGTTTAATCAAGGTAAAATATTATTGCAAAAGTTATCTGCAGTTTGTTTTTTTTTGTTTTTTTAGTCTTCAAATCATTTTGGATGACCATTTGGAAGATTGAAGTTTTTTTTTTTTTAATGATTTTTATTGCAGTCTTTAGAACATTAAAAGTTCTATAGAATAAAAAATAACATTCTCATCAAGAATACCATCAGAATATCAAAAATTGGATAAAATAAAAAAGAAAATAAGAAATATGTAAAATCCGGCACCCAGATGTATCAGTAACCAGCAGTAGTATATAATTGTTAAAAAAAAGAAAAAAAAAATAAAAATCAAAAAAAGATTCTTACAATATTTTCTTGAATTTTGATTCTATACATAAGTAGATACTGTATAATGGAGGGCTTTGTTAAATTGTTTAATAAAATAAATGAATGGTATACCTATTATAACTGCTGGCATGTGGTAGGGAATAATTCTGATGAAATGATGATTAATATAACTTTTCAAGTTAATTCTAATATTTAGAGAATAATTATTTTCTACTTAATATGTAATTAGTAAAAAAATTTTTTTAAAAAATCTTTGAAATATTTGCAGGAGAATTTTTTAAAAGAATTTAAAAGATTTGTTAGATTTGGAATTGAAGGCACGACTTTCAAGGGTTCTCTTATAGGAATTTTCAATATTTAATTTTCAATTTCGAGAAACTTAAAGGCAGAATGAAGAAGTTTTTAAAAGCTCTTAGATTCGAAGAAAGTCATAAAAGTTTATAAAAGTTGATTTAAAAACCTATTCGTGTTTTGGATAAAAGAAAAACCCATCCATCTTGATCCTTGACAACTCTCAGATCTTTTAAGATCGTAATCAAATTGTAATCATAAAGAATATAAGCTAATGTTGTATTAAAACTTCAGGGACCTAAGTCGTTATACACTATTATAATGCTTTCTTTAAAAGATATTTTACAAATTGCATATCTTGAGGCGTTATTATGAATTTTTAGCACTTTTATTAGACTTTGCGTGGAGAAATCAATGTATTCTAAATCGTATGAATGAAAATCATTGTTACTAATTAAATGGTTGTTTCAGTGTTTCTCAATTTTTTCATTACTCTAAGTATATTGTGACAAT
Source organism: Dolichopus griseipennis (assembly GCA_963082915.1). Lineage (NCBI taxonomy): Eukaryota > Metazoa > Arthropoda > Insecta > Diptera > Dolichopodidae > Dolichopus > Dolichopus griseipennis. The sequence goes on along the minus strand of OY720441.1, from coordinate 338,449,729 downwards.
TATATTGCGCTTAAGTTACAATACCAGATAAAGAAGAACTACTGTAAAATAAATATCGCATTCAGTATGTACCTATTATGTGTACTCATCATTTGATTCTTGTGAGTTTTAATTAACTCACCAATTTATTTACATTTAACAGTCCAGCACTGCATTTTTTACTAAAAGCTTATACTAAAATTAATAGACTTTAATTAATATTAAGTGTTAATAACTGGTCATTAAAGAATAATTATTTTCATAAAGGTGTTAGCTTAAAACTATTTAAAAAGAACTGAACATTTGAAGACAAAATTTTTTAAAGGGCTCATAGATTTAAGTGAAATTATTAAAACAGAAATATAAAATTATTAAAAAATAAAATAAAGAAATTAAATTATCAAACACCTTTTGTTTAAGTAATTTTTCCAATTTGTGTTTTTTTTTTTATTTAATATCTGATGGACTTTTTTAATATTTTGTATATTAAATACCTAGAAGGTGATTATCATCAATTACTTATAAATTTTATTAGGTATATTTTAACAAAAAAAAAAAAAAGAGTGGTAATCATGACAATCATTTCGGCTTAAAAAGTTATTTTTAAAGATTTGATAATCATTTGGTTAAATCGTGCGTATGCCAAATAAATAATAAAAAAAAATAATAAAAAAGAGTTAAAATTGAAATTGAAACCACCTGACTAATATTAAGAATATGTAGAAAAATTTTTTTTTTTTTTTATTTGTTTTAATTTTCCCCAAAAAATTTTTGGCAATTTGGTATCGTTTTTTATGACTGGAATTTTGTGCACATATTTTTTTTGGGGAGATTAAAGGAATAAGAAAACAAGTGAAATTCGATTTTGTTTTTTTGTGGTTAATAAATCCAATTCTTTGGATTTAAGAAATATGCACATGTCTACTTGAACAATTTTTTACTTTGTTTCAATCGTTTGAAGTTGCAATTTAAAATATAAATTTTTTTTTTGGAATTACAAAGAAATTAAGTAATGCTTACTTAAAATTGAGCAAATTAAGTCGTTAAACCCTGTTATATAGGTTTGTATAAAGATATTTTAAAAATTGCATATATTAAGGCGCGATTATTATTATTGCTTATTATTATTTTATAACGTTATTATCAAATCTCAAGTGTAGATTTCAATTGATCTGAGGGGATTAAACCAAAAGTGGCTTAACTCTTAAAAATACTATTTGCTGCTTTTGCATAAATTGCATGAAAATTAGATATAAAATCGGCTGTGTACCTAAAAAAGTTAATTTCCGGTTGCATCTGCGATATTTTTTTAACCTAAGCTATTTTTCTTATTTTTTTTAAGTGTCAAAGTATTCTAACCCTTTTTGTTTTTTTTTTAAATGTTTTTGTGGGTTAAGCCACTTTAGTTCTGAGCCCCATCTAATCTTTTGAATAAAAAATGTTCAGAAAAAAAATTTCCTTTTAAATATTCAGCTTTATACGTATTGTAATTGAAAGTGTTCTCCGTATTTCATCAATTACAAAATCCCAACCTTGAATGAAAAAATTTGAAGTGTTGAAAATGTAAAACTCAATAAGTGTCTTAATTATAAAATTAAAGCAATTAAACTTTTAGTTTTTCTTAATACAATATTATGTTACATAACGTTTAAATCCTAAATTCTGAAGTATTAATTCCTGATCCCATAATCAATATTATTTTTTTTGTTAAAAATTATTAAATATTTATTTTTTATTTTAAATTTTTGCAATAATTGAAATCGCTAACGCGCATTTATACATTATTATTATGTAAAAGGAACACCTTCCCTTTTTTTATTGAACTTAGGGACTGGCTTTATATCAAATTTAATATTTTCAAAAGCAAAGATATACAAATCAATCCTTTCAATTTCATTTTAATATCTTCAGTATTAAGTTGTCTTGTCTGTTAAAGTATTGGCTTTATTTTAAGCCGCTGTTTTAATAAAAAAAAGGGAAAGCAATATAAAATGCAAAGATATTTGTAACAAATTTTATATAAAACAATTTAATAAAATTAAAAAAATGAAGCATAGAAATGATTTTTAAAGATTGTTACTTATAGATAAAATTTGGTTCTGGGGTTTTTGTTTTGACTAAAATATAATTTAGATAAAAGACCATACAAAGCATTTGTCTAATTTCTTATTATTATTTTATATGGAAGTAGAACTGAATAAATTCCTTATATTGAAAGAGCTGGTATTTTTTTTTTCGATATTTTCAATTTTTCCTTCTAGCACAGGAAGTTAGAATTAAAAAGGTGTATAGTATTTTTTTTTTATTTAAGTTTTCCATTTTTATTGGTTTAAAAAAAATGATTCGCACGATTTATCAAACATTTGGCAAAAATTTTTGGAAAACTTTTAAATAATAAATTAATAATACCAATAAAAGTTTATTGAAATGTAGTTTTTTTGAGGACTATTTAATCTTTATTGAAGATCGACGATATATTTCGAAGATATAATGTTTTATTGAATAATCTAAGAAGGGAGACATTATACTGTTAATAGTTTGTGTTTGAATTGAATTATATTAGGAATGCACCAGCTGATGATTGTTTAAAAATCCTTTGATTGAAGTTCTTCAGGGAATGCACGTATATAATGTATAAAAGATATTTAAAACAGCTGGGACGCACAGTGGTTGAGTGCCGACTTTTCTGATTTTCGACTAGACTCAGCTACCATTCGCCATTGGGTTCAAATTAATGGCATAATCAATAATTATTAATTATATAAAAAATACAGTAATATAACAATGTAAACAAATAATTTAATTGAATAATATAACTCGCAGATATAGAATAATAAAAACAAAAAATAGAATTGAAAATATTGAAAATCTAAGACGTTTCTACATGTTATAAGACCTAGTACTATCTCATATTTAAATTGCATATTGAATTCATTAAGATCAATTCTTATAACACGAATATTATGACCCCCTGTTCCAACATGTACCTATAGTATAGACAGGCTTATTAGCCTAACAATTGAACAGTTAGCACTTAAAAAAAAAAAACTACTTTTAAAGAACTTTTAAAATAGTAATACTTTGCCCTAGATAACAAAACTCTTTATAGTTGAAAAATTAAAATTAAAAATAAATTTGATTGTTGAATATTAAAAGGAAACTACTCGGTTTTTTATTTACTTCATTTGCATTTCACTCAAACGCTCAATATCAGATTTTAATATTTAAATTGGATTAAATTCTATTAAAATGTCAATTAAAAATGAAAATAAAATTGAACTCTGGTGTCGGTTACTTTTATCTATATATATACGATATTTAGTTCCTGTTATAATTCTAAAATTAAAAAAAAAATAAATTAAAATTAATTGATGTACAATTTTTTTTTGTTTTTATTTTTTTAAATTTTAATTACAAATAGTTCTAGGTCAGTTGCTTAAATTAATAAAAAACTTTTAAATAAAATAATAATAATTCAATGAATATAAATCGATTAATGATATCAGATAAATCATTTATAAAATTTTAATTTAAATTTTTAACGTCAATATATTGTCAATATATAATAAATAAAATATTTTATATGGAATATTATAAACTAGTTAAATCATAAACTTGATTTAGTGATTTTTGTTGTTGTTATGAAAGAAAGTAAAATATTTTTATTATTAGTAGAGTAATAAATGAAAATTATTTAATTTTTTATTTTGTTTATATTAAAACATTTTTCGAAAAATTTTGAAAAAATTGTGCTTATATAATTTGATTCTATCCGTCTGTTCGTATGTTTATACGATGCTTTTGATCTGTTAGAAATATGGAAAAAAAATTTTAAAAATTAATTTAATCTGGAAGAACTATTTTCTGTAGCCCCCCACACATAAGCTGTAACTCTAGCAACTTTAAATTCCATAAAAGCCCTTTATTTGAAGTTAAATAAATAAAAGTTCTATAACGAATATTTTCAATCTGAAAACAATGTATATAAAACATGCGAAAAGGATTGCCATACGTAACTTTAATTTTTTGTAATGCGAAACTGTTCTTATATCTTCACATGGATTTGAGTTAAGAGCTTGGAATTTTAAGAGAGATTAGATCATAAAAAATAAGTATGAGTCTTCTCAGAAATTTTTAGTAGAGCCCTCTCTTTAGAAACAATTAGAAAATTGATATGTAATTTGTAATTTTTAAACACTTAAACTTAAATACCTGTCCAAATTTTTTTAAACTACTCATAATATTCAAAAAATAGAGCTCCAACATTATATTTTAACTTATGTTAACAACTTTTCTAAATTAAGTTTTTTTATAATTAAAAATAGTGTCACTTGTCAATGAAGTTGTCAATTCTAAGAAATTATTATATAAATTTATTTCCCAATATACTTTTACCCAAAATATATTATGAAATATTGTTTAATTCTGAAAATGTGCTCTTTTAAAAATCCTTGTTTTTTTCATTACTTTTCTTTTTGCATTTTAAAATTTTTTTTGAATCATTACTCACAAATTATTTTTAAAATTTATTGGTTTTTTTTTTTTAGTTGACATTTTAACTGTTTATAGCGAGTTTTTTTTTTCAAAATTTATTAACAGTTATAATAAAATAGTAAAGTGATCACATCATTTTTTAATCTTATTTTTTTTTTATTGTAATTTAATTTAGGATTAATATGAAGAAGAACTTATATATTGTATAAATTGTATAAATATTGAAAAAGTTGAAAAATATAACTGTAATAATTCATTTGACGTTTTTTATACTTTAATAATTTAAGAATTCTAAAGTGGGATACATTCATGTCAATTGCGTTGCCAACGTAATTATTTTTGTAATATGCCAATGTGGAGTTTAACTTTGAAGACAATAATTGTTAAGTTTTGATCAAATGAACTTTAAAGAAACTGTTCACTGTGATAGGCTAAACAGCCTGACTATATATGTGCATGTCGGAACAGGGGAGATATATTCATATATTAGAACTGTTCAAATGAATTCCACATACAATTTAAACATGAGATAGTACTTCGCCTTATAACATGTAGAAATGTCTTAGATTTTCAATAAATGCAGTTCTATTTTTGTTTATATTGTAATATTTTGTATTTGAGTTATATGGCATTCTATATCAGTGAGCTATATTATTTAATTGAATTATTTGTTTACATTTTGTATTTGTTTATATTGTTATATTTATGTATTTTTTCTTAAAGATATATAATTATTAGTTAAGCCATTAATTTGAACCCCATGGCGAATGGTAGCTGAGTCGAGTTGAAAACCAGATAAAAGTTTTTTCACTTTCACTGGGATTCGAACCCGGGAACTTTCGCATGAAATGCCGGCGCTCTAACCACTGTGCCTCCCAGCCATTGTTATATACTGATTATGGGAACAATTTGGTAGTTCTAATAAAAATTTTAAAAATTAACCCAGTGGGCTTGGAACTGTTTTGGAACGGACAAACTTTAAATATAAATTCTTGATATAATATATAATCTTAAAAGTTTGATTCAGAATACTGTGTTCTAAGTAATAAAATTTCAGAATAGTGTGTTCTAACTAAATAAAATTTTTTAGAACCTTTATTACATAATTATATAGTTATTTTAATAAAATAACACAATATATTAAGGATATTAATAAATATTGATTATCACATTAAAGTCATAATTTAAAATAATTTTAATTCTATTTAAAAAAAATAAAAACTAAATATTTGAAAAAAAAAAAAACAAAAAAAAACTAATGGAATTTTTATGAATAAATTTTTTAATTAACTGTAAATAAATTATGGTTTAATGGATAATATTTATATATGTATATATATTTAGATAATTTTTTTTAATTTATAAATAATATTTTTTTATTAAAATGGTATGACACTATTTTTTTATTAAAAATATTTTGTAATTATTATAAATGAAAATAAAAATTAATAAAAATAAAAAAACAAAAGATTAGTTAATAGTAGTAGCTACGCAAGTTTTAAACTATCCTATAAAAATTTATTTTATGTATTTTGTTGGTTTATTCTGATGACATTAGATGAATTTGACAGTTTATTTGACAGATAATTGATTAAGATTTGTGTTAAAAAATTGTAAATTTGTTTTTGTTTTTTTTTTAATCATAATCTATAAAAATTTTTAAATTAAAAAACTTTTAAATATTTTTTTTTTAAGAATATATTATTAAAAAAAACCATTTTTGATAATTAATGATTATGATATTTAACATGTAACATAATAATATTGATGTTAAATAATTATTAATAGTTGCGTAGTGATTAATTAAAGTCATACTCATAGGTAATTCATTAAAATATTTGTTTTTTCTGGCAGAAGTAAAAGAATGACAGAAATAACTATTTATAGTTATTTTTGATATTTTGTATGACTTAAACACTTTTAATTATAAATAATTTCTAAAAAAATAAAATAAATTGTTTTAAATTGATTAAATGACATAAAGGTTATGATTATTTTTTTTTTTGTGATAATTGTTAGATATAAGAGATTATAATTTATATAGCATTAATTTTAGCTATCACTCTTAGCTTGGAGATTATGAGATTCTATTTAATCACTCAAATATTGAATTATGATTTTCTCTTCAATTATAATTAAATAGAAGATACTGATTTATGTTAAAATTATTGAAATACCATTTGGAATAAAAGTGATTTACTTTTAAAATAGTATAATAAGGCTAGTAATGGTTAGAGTTAGAGATTTTAATGTTATATAGGGTGTTTCCTAATTAAGTGCACTGCTATATATTACTATACAAACTAGGCCTCTCCTAGTTTCCATATGGGGCTTAAATAAAATTTAAATAATCTTTTTAGTTTTCATTTTTAATTTTACTCTTAACTCTGTTTCTAGACAACTTATGAAAATTTTATAAAATGTAATCGAAAACTTAAGATGTCCTCTCTTAATCTTTTATCGTTTTCTATCTTTTAGAGTGTCAAAACTTAAACGCGAGCTTTTAAATTTAAAACACGTTGTAATTTTAACAATTTTTTGTGAAAAAACCACATTTTTTTGTATATTTTTATTTACCCATATAAATGTATGCAATGGTATATAGCAGTGCATTTAATTAAAAAACACCCTGTATATAGATTCCAGTTTAACTAATATAATATGCCCTAAGTTTCGCAATTGAAAGATCTAACCAACCACCTACTTATGTAAATCTCAACAGTTCAAGAAGTACAAGTACGTTTAAAGTATTTTTTTTCTCTCTGTTATTCCACTTGGGACTCATGAAGTCTCCATTCATTTTTGTTCATAAATTTTTCTACTATTTCATTTCTAGGATATTTCGTGTCTACTTAATTCATTCAGTACCGATCTTCTTAATATTGTTCTGGGTCTACCTATGGACCTGGATCCGCCTAAAGGATTTCAGGTAAGCGACATTCTTATTATACATTGTTAATTTTTCCTTAGTGTATGGCCAATCGACCTCCATTTCCTTCTGATGACTTGACTATTAAGGAATATGGAAGTATGTATAAGATTAGTCTAATAAATCTGTATTGTATATTTAAAAAAATGTGACTAAAGCATGGATATGAATAATTGGATGCAAAACCAAATATTCTTTTAATTAGAATTTCTGAAATTTAATTGGAATTTTAAGAATTTTTTAAATCTAACGCAAAGTTTAGATGAACACAATTTTGACGCAATTCTTATTATAATCACGAATCACGACAAAAATATTGTTCAAATATATTTATTAAATTTAATAAAATATTTCAATTGATATTTTAATGAGTTTTTGAATACCTATCAGTTGAAATATATTAAATACAATAAATAATTTACTAAATATATATATATAAATATATATATAAAATATTCAATTAATTTAAAAACCATTTAAAAAAAAAATAAATATTTAATAATAAATCATGTATAGAATGCATTTATGAACACAATATATATTTTAATAATATTTGAAATCAATTATATTTGTTTCTAAATTTTTATATCATAATTTTATATTTTAAAATTTTTTTTAAATATAGATTTCAAATATTTAATTTGATTTGTGATTTTTTTCACAACTTTATTTTTATATATTTTTTTTTTTTTAATTAATTTCTTTAAATCATGACAAAATGTCATTAAATTGTTTTGTGTTAACTTCTTTGGCGGTAAATCATCATAATTCTGTTTTTTATTATATTGAGATACCAAGTAGCAAAATAATATATATATACGTAATATTATTTAATTATTTATATATATATACCCACTAAATATGTTGTATATAAATTAAATTACTTAAATAATATTTAACATTTAAAATTTATTTGTTATAAAAAAAAAAAAAAAAAACAAATAAAAACGAGGAAGATTATAGTTGCCCTTGTCAACTTTTAGATACCCGTGCTTACCCACTAACCGTTATTTATTTTCCACATGCTATTATAAATATTACAAAAAAAATATAAGAAAGTAAAATAGTTAAAAAAAAATTTAGCTTATTATCCTATAATTTTTGCTTAAAAAAAATTAAATAAAAAAAAAATATTAAATTTTTAATTCATTATACCATAATTTTTGCTTAAAAACAAAAAAAAAAAAACCATAAAAAAAAAATAACCATAAAAAAAAATAGCCCACCCCAAAAGTTGGTCCGAGCGATGTCCAACTTTGCCAACTAACTTGCCCTATTACTTTACCTGCCCAGTTTTAATTTTAACCTCGTAGTTTCATTAGATTCACAGTTATCGAATTGACAACTTTGTATGGCAGCTGCCCGAAAATGGGGTCGCAACATTTTGAAACTCCATATTAGTGCTCGATTCATTATATAACTAACAGTGTGTAATTTTCATCCTCGTAGTATACTCAGTTTCCAAGAAATTCATATTGGTGCAAAGAAGTTGTATGGCAGCCCCCCGCAAATGAAGCCGTAAAATTTTTAAACTTCATATAAGTGCTTGATTCATTATAAAACTAACCGTGTGTAATTTTCGTCTTTCTAGTATAATTACTTTTGAAGAAATTTATATTGGTTTAAATAATTTGTGTGACAGCTCCCCGAAACCTTGGTCTGGTCTTAACCAAAAAGAATAGGGAACCTTAAAAATGTCCAAAAAATGTTTTGTGTGAATTTCAAAACTCTAGCTCTAATTTTTCAATTCTATCTCTTTTAATTAATTTTTAATTCACCAATATATTAAACCTAAGCAAAGTAAGCATCATATAATCATATTGATAAAATGATTCATGCAAAATATTACACATATACATATTATATGAATATACATATATAAATTATTTATGAAGCCATTTACTTAAAAAAAATCTTTGTGTTCTTTTTTGCTTATCTTAAATAAACTACGCATCATTTAAATCATATGAAATTCTAACTCGAAATCTTTATCTACTTTTTGTAACAAAAACAAAAAACAAAAAAACAAAAAAACAAAAACAAACAAAATTCATATAATTTCATGTTACAAGGTGCTTAGCTATATTTCAAATTTTTGTATGAAAATATTGGAGTTAAAAAAGTTAGCTGTTCGAGAGCTACCCGAAGTTTTGGTCCGATCTTAACCAAAAAAAATAGGGAACCTAGAAATTGATTGAAAAATATTTTGTGAAAATTTCAAAACTGTAGCTCTTTTAGTTTTTGAGTTATCGTGCTGACACACAGACGGACGGACGGACGGACGGACGGACGGACGGACGGACGGACGGACGGACGGACAGACACACATAGCTAGATCGACTAATTTTTCGATTCTGAGCCGATACGTACCCTTGACACTATATCTAGCTCGTCTAGATCGATGCGTTACAAACGGAGGAGCAAATCTAATATACCCGATGTCATATATATATGCACGGGTATAAAAAAAAAAATAACTGCATCACATGCAATTTTTTATTTCCATTTCAGAAAAAAATTCAAGGTCAGCAAGTTAAACACTTGTGGCGCATTTTTCGCATCAAGTTAAATAAAAAAAAAATAAAATAAATAAAAAACTAACAACATGGACTTCTTCTCTTTTTGAAAAATAATAATATATATATAATATATATAAAAACAAATAATTCACAATTGCATCGCGAATAACGACAAAATCTTTTTACATGAATTTTGTATATTGCATTTTGAATCGTGCTGCTGCAATGCAACAGTACAATTGTTGTACTGTTGGCTTCTATCACATCATATTTACAAAAACAAAAATAAAAGTTTTTTTTGTATATATATAGTGGAACGCCAACAATCAACAAATTATGGTGGTTTTTTTTAAGAGTTATATGCACATACAAACCTAAATATATATATCTTTAAATATAATGCACATAATAATGCACAAACGTTTTGTAGTATTTATGGCAAATTAATTTTTTATATTAGGTATGTTATTTTTTTTTTTTTTTTCAACTTTGAAATTTATTTATAGGTTAAGATTACGCGTTATTTATATTTTATTTTTTTATTTTTTTAAATTCATTCATATACTGGATGTCAATAGATGATGCAGTAGTAGGTAACAGCAAAAATAACATACATACTAACAGTTAGAATATTGAAGAATTAATTTATTGTGAGTTATATGGCGGAGTTATAAAAGTCCCCGGGGAATTGTGACTACTTGGTAGTCCCAAGGGAATTATGACTCACGATGAGTCAGTGAAAAGTTCTCTTAAAAAATGAGACATAATTCCACAGTGCGTTTTCAAGCATGTGATTAAGTTTTAAACTGCATTTTGAACAGAAATAAAGCCGAAATTTAAAAGCAAAAGCCAAGTCTAAATTTCGAGTTTTATTATTATTTTGAGAAAAAAAATCTGTCAGTATGTTCTGATAAATATATAAAAGAATTTGTCTATGCGAGTCGGGAGATTCTATATTAAGAATCGAATTAAAGTTGGTTACAAAATCAAAGTTGTAACTCTTTCCAGATTATTTTATTAATTCGTGTATATGCGAAATTTAAAATTAGAAGTGATTTTTAAATTGGTAACAAAATTTGAATATTAGTAAAAAGGGGGAATTCCCGATTTTCAATAGGAACTTTATTTTTTTTTTTTTCTTTCTTTACCTCTTTTGGGAGAATAGAGCTTCCATGTTATGTTATATTTCGATTCCATTCTAGTGCTTGTCTAGAAGCACTAGAATGGAATCAATAATATATAAATATTTCTGTTTATGGAGTCATAAATCTCCAGGAAACTTTTAGCCAAACCTTCGTGAGTCATAATACCCTGTGTTCTTTTGATGCATTGTTTCGATTTATATTTGCTTCGAGGGACATTTGTCACCACGTCAAGTAATATATATTATTGATTTGTTTTTATTTTTTTTGTAAATTTATACGCATCACGTCATTATTTTTATAGCCTATAAAATTTAATTATTAAAAAATAAAAATATATACTTATATAAAAAAAAATTAAATAATAAAGTGTTAAAGTTTTTCTGAATTATTAACGTTTTGTATAATTTGTAAAAATTATTTTTTGACTGTCTAAACAATTTTTTTTGTTTATAAAGAATTAATAATATAATATTTTTTTTTTTAAATTACTTTAAGGTTATGTCACATTAGTAACTGTCAATTGCAGATTGTACTAAAAATAAGATTTCTAGTACAATTAGCATGACTAATTATTTAAATTAAAAATTAAGCTTAAAAAGTTCTGAAGCATTTTTTCAAAAATTAGTTAACATTAATTCAGTAATATGCAAGTTTTTATGTAATTCAGTTTAATAAAACTTTTAAGCTTGCCAGCTAGCAAAGAGAGAGGTTATGAACTAAATGAAGTCAGTGTGATATTATTCAGATATATATTCGATAGAACTTTAGAATTAGTCTTAAAGCTTTAGACTAAGATAATGAATCAAATTTATAATTAAATTATTTTTAGAAAACCATTTGACAGATTGGCATTACATTTGACATATTCATTTTATTTATACATATGTATATTTAAATTCTTAAATGTCATATTTATTTTTTGTTAACAGTTATAACCGTTAACCGTTAACTGTTTTGTTTTTTTTTTTCTATTAAATTTTTAACAACTGTTTACTGTTATCTGTTTTTGTTTTTTTTTTTTGCAAAATGCAAAAATTCATTATAGAAAAGCAGATTTTTAATTAATTTTTTAAAAACATTTAAATTAGAAATTACATTAAGCCCTTATACAGTGTTAGTTTATTTTGTTCTTTAATAAATCAACTAATTGGTTATGCTTCATTTTAAAATTGAAATTTGTTTTACATTTTTTTTTTTGCAATTTGTTAGATTTTCACAAATTAACAAAATATGTAATTTTTGCTTTTTTTGTTTTTTAATTAAAAAAAAAAAAAAATTCTATTTTAAAAAAAATTTTTTTTTTGAAAAATTTATAAACTGCCGCTTAAGTTAATTACTTTTGTAATTAAATAACAAAAATCATTGAAAATAAATTCTTATGTTTGTTTGAAAAAAAATATTTAATTAATTTGTTAATATGTCATAAATTATGATAATTGTTAAAACGGTTGTTTTATACATATTTTTATTATTTTGAGATTTAATTTTTTTTTTTTTTTTATTATAAAATTCTTATATATAGAGTTTTAGTATATAAATATTAAAAGTGTGCGGTTGATTCTATTGCAATATTCTGTGTGTTTTATTGAAAATATTTAACCTTGCTCCACAATGTAATTTTGTTTTTTAGTTTTTAATTGTTTTTATATATTTTAGTTTTTTTTTTTTTAGAATAAAATAAAAGAATATGTATTATATAGAAATATCTTAAGATTTGAACTGTACTGCGTTCTGAACTATGTACTGAACTTATATAATGTAAGTATGTACCTAAAAATGGTTTTATAATACAGGGTGTTGTAAAACTAGGCTAAGACTGTGAAATGTTGTATAAAAATTATCATTTGTTCTGAATAAAAAAACTGTATTAAAAATATTAAAAAAGTCTGAGTAGTCAGTGAGAAGTCTACGTCACGAACCACTTATTTAATGATCAAATATAATCCAAAACCGTCTTTGACAATCATCCAATTAAGTTTTGAGGAGTACATAACACTCACTTATTAAAAATATGATTATTTTATTATTTGATTACTGATAAAGAGTTGGTGTAATAAGATGCTGTACCTTATTGAAATATATTTACATATTAAACTTTTTTATATAATCCTATAAATGTGCAATTTTTGTTTTAGGAACAGTTTCTTATTTCTTTCTAATTTGCTAAGCAATAATGAGAAGTTCATAATACTTACTGATTAAATATATAATTATTTGATTTGTGATAAGGAGTTGATGTTATAGGATTCTGAAATCTAATTAAGTTTATTTATAAAATAAACTATTTATTTGATCCTATAAATATGCAATTTCTTATTTGGCAACATTTTCTTATTTCTTTCTAATTTGGTAAGCAATAATGAGGAGTACATTATATTCACATATTAAAAATTAATTATTTAAATATTTAATTAGTGATAACTGATTGGTGTTATAGGATTCTGAACTCTAATTAAATTTATTTACACATATCATCCTATAAATATGCAATTCTTGTTTTAACAATAGTTTCTTATTTGTTACCAATTTAAACACATTTTTTTTAGTTAAATTAATTGAAAAACTTACTCCCTGTATAAAATATACACTTAACATCTAAACATTTTAAATAATAACTTAAAAATACTAATATGGTAGATTTTGTTGACTGTTTTTGACAGGGTTATATGTTATTAAGTCAAAATTGTTTAAAAAAAAAAATTTAATATAAATAATAATAAATGATAATTCACGATTTTAGTAACTTTTTGTTTTTTTTTTTTTTAAATATATTTTAGTTTAATACTTATTATCATTTTATTTATTTTAACATTTTATTTTTTTGCAATTATTCACACTGAAGATACAAGCTTTGCAAATAGTTAATAGGATTTTTATTTTAAATTGGTTGATTTTTATATTTAGAAAATAATAAAAAAAAATAAAAAAATTAAATGTAATAAAAATATATATATATATTGGGATTTTTAATAATACTTGTATAGCTAATTAAATAGATAAGAATTTAAATAAGAAGTTTTAAGTAAATATTTACTTAAAAAAATATAATATTATAAATTGGTGTTGAAATTTGATGAATCTGAAGATAACATTATATACTTAAGTTATAAAAAATTTATGTCAAAAGTTTAAGATTAGTTAAGATTAGTACAAATGAAATAGAATTAAAGTTTAAGCTTGCTATAGTTTAAGAAGCTATAGTTCAGTTTTTAAACTATAGTTTAAAAAAATTTAATTCTTTAATTAATTAAATTCATTTTTTTTTAAATAAAAATAACGAGTTTTCGTGCATTCTTAGTACTTTGTTAAAACCTTGATTTTTATTTAATTTAATACAAGACAAACTATATTAAATTAAATCTTCTAACTATTATATTTGTGCTTCCAGTTTTCTAATAAATTTTGATTTTTAAAATAAAAATGTATATACATATATGCTATATAATTTTTTTTCAGATTTTTTTAATATATCTTAAATAAAGTACAGCACATAGTTTAAGTTTGAGAATAATTTACCCATATAAATCATATACGTTTATGAGACCATACCTTCTTGAAGCGCATCTTTAAATTTAATTTTTTAAAGTTGTTAAAAAAAACACAGTTTACAATACCTGTAAAAAAATAAAAAAAATATTTAATTAATGTTGTTTACTATATATTTGAAAATTAATTGATAATTAAATATTATTAAATATAATTTATTAAAATATATATATATATATATATATATATATACATATGTACCAATACGGTAATTAACCTTCATTATCAAAAATTCTGCAAATTAAAAGTTTTCATGGATCATGCAAGATTAATTCTAATAAATTAAAGTTGAATATTAAGTATGAGTTTGAAAATAATTAATATATTAAGAAGATTTTATCTTAAGCTACTGAAAAATTTAATAGCAAATTAAATTAATAATTTTATAAAATAAAATATTAACCTAGATAGTTAGTTAAGGAATCTGACATAAGCTATCTTATATATAGTAACTTTAAATTTACGAGACTATAAGAATTGTGAATTAAATAATATGAGGAAGTACATAGTGATTAAATCATTGTTTAGTCAAAGTTTGTTTCTTAATTGATTGATTAAAGCACCCTTTAGTTAAATATCTAAAGTTAATCAAGAGGGGTTGATTCGATTGTGATAGTTCTTCCGTGGTTAAAGATGCATATATGATTGGGTTTGAAGATGTTTTTATGAACTTGGAATCTATAATTACTTTCAATTTATTGTTGTAACCAAGACTTAAAAATAAATAACTAACAAATGAGATTAGTTAAATTAGCTAACGTCTTCTGTTCAAAAGGATATGTTAAAAGTCTAGTAAAAATTTATGAACAATATCATTTTTGTAAGATTAAAAATACAAAATGTAGGAGGCCTCGATGAGGTGTGGCGGGTAAACATTTGACTTATTAACCAAAGGACTGCGATATCAATTCCCGAATAAGTCATAGTTATTTAATTGAATTATAGAAAAATACCAAAATCTCCTTGGTGACCAAATATACAAAATAATTAATTTTACTTATAAATTGACAGAAAGTGTTGGCAATGGGATGCACAACGAATCGCAAGGCCTATATGTTTCAATAGAATCCTGCTATACTCAAACAACAACTATATGATAATTTATTAACTCTTAAATTATTTAATGTAATAATTAATCTTTTTCGATAAGTTGGTTCTTACAGTTGACAGTCATTGAAAAAGACTAAATTAAATCTAAGTACTTATACATATTATGTATTTAAATAAAATTAATCTCATTAAATATTCAAAGATCATTGAATATTACAGTTATGTGTGAAAAAAAAAATATAATATTACAAAATTCATTAAGAGAAGGTTGCAAAAAAACATCAAAAGTAGTTAAATATAAAAAAAAAACTTAAAATTCACGAAGATATACTAAAAATTAATTATATCCTCATAATTCACTTGTTATATATCAACAATATATTGCCATAACTACTTAAGAGGTAGCACTACTACTACCACTACTATACTCTCAATTTTTATTATTTGCATTAAAATATTAACCAGCTGTCAAAAACTTGCAAATTTTCTTACATTTTTTTTTTTTTTTTTTTTTTAATTTTCACTTTCATTATAAATTATTTCCGAACTTCGGCATAAATGAAACCAGTTCATAACATATTTTTATTAAACAATCGTTTATTTTGTTTACAAAGTATAAAATAACTGAAATATATATATAGATTTAAATATATATATATATGTAAAAATATAAGTAAAGAGTTACAAGGTTGCACCGCCTTAAAAGTATAGTTACATATATATATATATATTAATACAACACCATCTATATACTCTATAATATATTAAATAATGTGTACCATATTAACCATTTAACATTTTCATTCAGAACTTTTTTTTTTTATTTTGATTATTTTTGTTTTTTTAATTCAACTCTTTTGTTGCAAGAAAAAAACAATAATAAAAAGAAAAAAAATTCAATTGTCCCATTTTTTGTCTCATTTTTTTTTTTAATTTTTTGTCTTTTTTTTTTTACAAGTTTTTGTTTCATTTGTCATATTGAATATTAAAAGTACACATTAAAGGATAATGAAAATTTCAAGAGCAATATATATATATATATGCAACAATTATATGTAAATTTATTACTTGATGCAATATTAAGAGAGAAGGTTAATCACAATTCACAATATTATGTAACAATTCACAATATCATATTACGCTCTCTTAAATATCATCAAGTACAATCTTAATTTCATTTATAAAATATACAGTTATGATTAATTTTAGTTTGATGAAAAATTACGATTACAAAAATGAGTAGTAAAATGAGTAGTAAATACTGTATGGTATGCAAAATAATGATATTCTGACCTACAGCTGATGATGATACTTGATTATAGTATTACTTGACTTTGATGCCGCAGTCTACACATTAGTTTTTTCTTTTTTATTTGTTTTAAACGAAGGAGAAGTTTTCAAAATTCGTTGACATGTCCTTCTACAAGTTTGATTTCCAAGGGCCTTTAGATTTGAGCACAGAAATGTTATATATGCTATAAGGAATACAGGGTATTCAGTTTAAGCTTTAGTTTCTTTAATCATTATTTTCACTAAGTCGTTCATTACTCGGCTGTTAAGCTATTGTATAATATAGTAATTAATTGAAATTGATCTGGAGAGCAACCAATAGCACAACAAATTAGGAAAAGGAAATGCAGGTGAATAGGGCACACGCTGCAAAAAGCATAGCGAGAATTTCTTTGGAATGGAACCCGCAAGGCTCCAGAAGACATGGTCAGCCGAGTAATGCCAGCCACAGAACAATTGTTATGGAGTTAAACTTATTAGGTTTAATGTGGAAATGTCTAGTGAAGGCCCCAAGCTCCCAAGAGTATTATTGTATAAAATTATGCGAATACATAAATGCTAAATTGTTTATGCGATCTACTATCCTACACAAGAGTTATTATGTATGTACATATATATTATTTTTATATAATCTAATTTTATATTACAATATAAACTACTTATACAATTGTTACAATATTGTTTTTTTAATTTAAATTAATTTTAAATAAATGTATAAAATCTGAAAATACAAGTTCTAAAACTGTAATGGCCACTTGGAACGCTGGTTTCTTAATCACTACACCACTGTACAAATCAAGATCATCATAATTGCAATTCTAAAACTATGTCTACACACAAGCATGACTTATATTTGTACAATCCTCTAACATATGGTTTACATAAGCAAATTTCAAATCATATAAGCTAATACAAACGATATAATAAAAACAATTGTATATATATTGTCCAATAAATACCATAATTAAAAAAACATAGTACTTCAAAATCATTTTTACATTAAAACGAGGAAGATTATAGTTGCCCTTGTCAACTTTTAGATACCCGTGCATACCCACTATGGTGTATAAAATAAACCGTAATTTACTTCTCTTATACATTTAACTCATTACCCCATAATTTTGACGTAAAAAAAAAAAAAAAAATTAACAAAAAAAAGAAAAAAAAATTAACAAAAAAAAAAAAGTTTTCATTCATTGTCCCATAACTTAAGCTTAAAAAAAATAAAAAAAAAAAAAAAAAAAAAACAACAAAGAAAAAAAAAACAAAAAAAAAAAATTGGCCCACCCTAAAAGTCCGATGGTCCGAGTGATGTCCAACTTTGCCAAGTAACTTGCCCTATTAATTTACCTGCCCAATTTTAATTTTAACCTTTTAGCTTTATTAGATTCACAGTTATTGAATCGAAAACTTTGTATGGCAGCCCTCCGAAAATGGGGCCCTAACATTTTGAAACTTCATATAAGTGCTCGATTCATTATATAACTAACCGTGTGTAGTTTTCAGCCTCGTAGTATAATTAGTTTTGAAGAAATTCATATTGGTGCAAAGAAGTTGTATGGCAGCCCCCCATAAATGGGGCCCTAACATTTTGAAACTTCATATAAGTGCTCGATTCATTATATAACTAACCGTGTGTAATTTTCATCCGCGTAGTATAATTAGTTTTGAAGAAATTCATATTGGTGCAAGGAAGTTGTATGGCAGCCCCCCGAAAATGGGGCCCTAACATTTTGAAACTTCATATAAGTGCCGGAGTCAATATAAAACTAACCGTGTGTAATTTTCATCCCCGTAGTATAAATAGTTTTGAAGAAATTCATATTGGTGCAAAAAAGTTGTATGGCAGCTCCCCGAAGCCTTGGTCCGATTTTAACCAAAAACAATAGGGAACCTAGAAATTGTCTAAAAATGACTTTGTGTGAATTTCAAGACTCTAGCCCTTTTAGTTTTTGAGTTATCGTGATGACACACGGACGGACGGACGGACGGACGGACGGACGGACGGACGGACGGACGGACGGACGGACGGACGGACGGACGGACAGACACACATAGCTAGATCGACTAATTTTTCGATTCTGAGCCGATACGTACCCTTGACACTATATCTAGCTCGTCTAGATCGATGCGTTACAAACGGAGGAGCAAATCTAATATACCCGATGTTCATATATATATGCACGGGTATAAAGACCCCAAAAAATTTAATCAAAAGTCCCCAAATTTAACAAACAATTTAAAATGAATCGTTTTTCTATCATTTATTTTTCAATTTATTTTCCATTTGTCTGTAAAATATCGATAAAATTTTATTTAAAAATCGATTTTCTTTTTTCATCTATTAAATATATATATATATATATATATATATATATATATATATATATATATATATATATATATATACATTTTTATCGTTTACAGTTTTCCAATTTTCATTTCAAAGAAAAGTAAAAAAAAAAACAAAAACAAATATATATACATATATAAGTTTATATCTGGGTGCATATAAATAAATATTATATGAAAAAATATGATAAACTGTGCCAAGACCAAGGTTAACACCATGTTCAATTTACCATAAAAAATTAATAGTGAAAAAAAAAAAAAAAAATAAAAAAAAAAACCGCCATCCAACTCTGGGTACAATTTAAAACTTAAATAAAAAAAATATTGTGTGTTTTATTATTTTTGCATTTTTTTTTTTTATTTTATGTTGTGTGTTATTGAAATTTTTATACCTACCGCTTTTTTTTAATAAAAAAAAAATAATCGAATTTATATATCGATACAAAAATATAATAAAAAAAAAAAATAATCGAATCGAATTTGTTTATACACAAAAATATTTATAATATTATTAATGTGTAAACTCGATTATAAACTTGTTGGTATATTATTATATGCATTTAAATTAATGCAAAAATACAAAAAAAAAAAAAAGAACGGTTATAAATTTGAATAAAATGTCATTTTATTTTATATTTGTAAGAAAGAGATGGCAATATTGAAAGAAAAAAACAAATAAAAAAAAAATTAATAAATAAATGGAAGTGTTTTGGGCCACGATCATTGAATCAATTATAAATGATTGATAATAATCATTCATATAAATTGGAATAATCAGTTGTAAGCTTTTTTTTTTTTATTTCGATTTTTAATTTTTTTTTTTTTATTTTTAATTTTAATGAATCGATTCATTTTATAGGTATATAATTTTGCTATTTATTTAAAAAAAAAAATTGGAATGAATGAATTAAAAAAAAAAAAAAAAATTATAAAAAAATTAAAAAAGTTAAAATTGCCAATTAAATATATAGGTGATTGTGCTATCTTATTACCTGTTAATTATTATTTCAAACATTTAAAGATGAACTCTTTTGACAAAAGGTGTAAAATATTTAAAAGATGAACTTTTTGCAATTATCTTTTTATTGTAATTCGATTTTCGTGTTTTTTTTTTGAAACTGGTTTAATTATAGCTAACTCTTCTTTAAATCATTTGATGGAACTAGTTAAAACTAGGATTATTTTTTTAAGGAAAAATATTTAAAGATTTCTTCGATCTAAAAGAAAGATAGTTTCGTATTTTTTTATTCTAGAAGATATAGTAGTGGTTAAGTACTGAAGATTTCCCCCTTATGATCAAATATAATAATAGTATAAAATTTAATTAAAAAAATGAAGTAAATAATTAACAGCTGGATGACACAGTGGTTAGAATGTCACCCGGGTTTGAATCCCAGTGATTTGGATTTAAATCAGCTACCATTCGCCATTTGGTTCAAATTCATGACTTAATCAATAATTAATAATTATATATCTATAATAAATAATACATTAATATAAAAATAAAAACAAATACAAAATATAAACAAATAATTTAATTGAATAATATAACTCACAGATATAGAATACCATATAAGCCAAATACAAAATATTGCAATATAAACAAAAATAGAATTGTATCTATTGAAAATCTAAGACATTTCTACATGTTATAAGGCCTAGTAATTAAAATATATTAAGTTATAAGTTTAGCTTAAATCCTTCTATATAATATTCAGTTCTAAAATATTTCAGAATATTATTAATATATTTAAATTTATATTAAATATATTCTTAAAATTAAATTTTAATTAATATAATGTTTTATTTTAAATAATTTCTCACCTTAAGTGATAAGATAATAGGATTTAATTCAAAATTGATAAAAAAACTTTTGTTAATTTTTTAATTAATTAATTAAACTAATTAATTAATAAAATTAGTTTTATATTAACTCTTCACTAAGACTTATAATTTATTGCAATTTAATATATTTTAATATTGAATAAATTAAGAAAAATTTATCTGACCTAATTACATTGATTTTAAAAATAATTTATTTTAATTTTAGCTAAACATAATATAATATTAATTATTATTAATTAAATGTTTTTGAAAAAGAGTATAAATTAAAAGATTAAATGATTTATCTTTTATGTAATTAACTAAGAATGAAAAAAAAAATAAATATTAAAAAAAAAAAACTTAACCAATAAATTAAAATTATATACATAAAACATTGAGTAAATAATATTACATACTTATTAGTAATCTAATATATTAATAAATATTAATTAAAAAAAAAATGTATATATATATATATAAATAACTAATAAGTCCAAGAAAAACATAAATTGCGGTACAAATAATCTTAACACATATAAGAATTTAATAAATTATTTATTAAATTGCTAAAGAATATAATAATACAATCCTAATTGCAAAATAATTGGTTTATGTTTGAAAAATAATTGAAATAAAAATAAATATTAGAAATTATAATAGAGGTTAAAAATTTTTTAGAATATACCCTTGAAACTTTTAGTATCACATCTCATAAGCCATCAGTTTGCTTAGCACATAAGAAGGGCTAACTGATAACTCCACTTTGAAGTTAGGTGTCAGCTCATGATTAAATTCTAAATTGAGGCTCAGAGAATAGTCCGAGTATTTAAAAACTTTTAAATTTAGAAAAAACCCTCAATTATTTTAAGAGTTGGGTTGTTTAAATAAAGTTCTATAAACGTTCTAAAATAGTGTTGATTTAATAACACAGAAAAAAGAATTAATTAAATCTTAAAATGATTCTGTTTTATACTATTCCGCGCTTTTTTGTATTAAATGAGTTTTTTATTTTTTCAATTTTTTTAATTTAATATTTTTTTATGATTCATGCGGTTTGATATTAAATGGGAAAATATAAACTCAACATGATACATATTTAATATTAATATATTTATAGAATTTAAATACTTAAATAAAAAAAAAATGAAAGAAATGAACATTAAAGTTAATTTAAGTTATTTAATTGAAAACTCAATGATATGTTTAATGTGTTAATTAAAGATTAATATAAATTATGATTTATTATAAAAATTTTATCTTTTACTTCGTAAAACTTCTTTTAATTTATTTTGGCTGCAAACTAATTTTGTACAATTTTGTTAAGTAATTTAAATCAATTTAATTTTTTTAAAAAAATTAATTAAAATAATTATATTATTTTGGTATAAGTTGTTTAATTGTGAATCAATTAATACAAATTAATTTTAAGAATATCCCAAATGTCAAAATTTTACCGCAATATTTTTAGTAGATACTTGATTTAAACCTGATAATATAATTTCTAAAATTAATTAAAATCTTTATTTTCTAATATTATTATACTACCTATATAAATTAAATAATATATCAAAATTAAATAAATAGTATATCTAAGATTCTAATATCTATAAATATATTTTATAAGTTGTGAAATTTTATTGTTTATTAGAAACTGTCAACAAACTTAAATGTCAAATTCAATGAAACGTTATTTTGGATTTAATTTTTCAACAAAATTAAATAATCATTAATTAAAGTTAGTTTTATTTTAAAATAAAATGTTAAAATTTTTAATATTATGGAAATTTTATGTTAAACTTTGAAATATATATAAATAAAAAAATATGTATATATAAATATAGAGACGATTTTAAAAATTAAAACTAAACTCTCAATAAAAGAAACAAAATAAAATATGGCCAAAAATAAAATAAAAAACAGTTTTGTCAAGTTTTTTTTTCAATTTAAAATTGAAAAAATTACAAAGATTTGTTCTTGTCATTTAAAGGTTAGAATGCTAATTTAAATTTGTATTTGAAGAATAAAATAAGTTAAATTTTAAAAAGTCATCTCAATATTTTCTCAAAACAGAATGACCACATCAAAACGCCTTACTGCCATTAATGTCACTAAGGTAAAGAGTTTAAAAAGTAATAGCGAATTAACGGTGAATAGTCAATTAAATGTTTGGAGTGTTTTGACAATTAGCAGGAAGATATGAAATAAGTTAAGAAAATGTTGGAAGTACTTTGAAAAAAGCGATGATCTATTAAGAAATTAAAGAACACAATCTGCAATTATCTTCAGATTTCATTGGAAGTATTTGACATTCATACTGTCATTTTCAAAATATTGAAGTTCCACTTTAAACTTATTCTACTTTTAAATGTATTTATTTACATCTCGTGTAATGAAATGCTTCAAAGTGATGGAATTTCAAAACTTAAAGAATATTGAAAACGAAAAGACAAATTTTGATTAATTTTAAAATTTAAAATAAATTTTTATATAAAAAAAAAAAAAAAAAATAAAAAAATTATAAAATTTATTACCAGTATAGACAGAACACCATCAGAATATTTAGTTTTAAATAATATATATGTTCTTTATAAGTTGTATATGAATTTTGTACATTATAGTATATAGGTATTTATACATATTATGTACTAAATATAATATATAAATTGAATGTATGGTGCTACTGTCATAAAAAAAAAAGAATAGAAACCTGTAAATCACATTAAACGCGCAATAGAACAGTTATACCAGGAGAGTTAAGCTTATGTCTTATTTGTTATTTTTTATTTTAATTTTTTTTATTTTAGACAAAAGAATATATCAGTAGATTTAAGTGCGTTTACCTGTACCTGTACTATTCCAAACAACTATAAACTAACTATTTATAAATTTATTGTCCACATTTTAATGTTATTTTTTGTTTTATTTTTTATATTAATTTTATTTGTAGCTTACTTGAATTTTAAAATTTAAAAATTTTTTTTGTTTTTTATTACATACAGACTGGATTTTAATGTAGGTAGTATAGGTACAAGTATGGCTTTTATATTAATTTATCTATTTTGTTTTGTATGGCAAGGTGTACACAATTAATGTATTTGGATATAATATTGAATATTTGGTTATCTGTAATATTATGTTTTAAATATACATTAATTTATTATTTTTGATTTTAAATTTAAGTTCGATTTGTAAAAGTAAAAGATTAATGTTATTTAATATCTAATAGATTTGCAAGTAATTACAATATATACTTAACAATTTGAGAGATGTTTGGAATTTAAGTACATGAACTTAGAGTTCATTAGTACAATTTGCTTAAAATTTTAAAATTTATTATTTTGAAATTGAAGTTCAAAGTTTCGTAAATTAAGATTTGACATATTTTGACTCTATTGATTTTTTGACATATTTTGACAGTTGGGAAAAATCGGATCGAAAGTCATGCTAATAAGTTGTTACTTTCATTTATAATTATAATTATCAATTGTATATTTATCGTACGATACATAGTTTCGATTAAGTATTATTACTTCTTATGTTTCCAAACCTGAATATTAAGAAGATTATTATTAAGTTCAATATTAAATGATATGTTAAGTATATTTGACAATCGATTTTTCTTAATATTGTAAATGTCAAGTCAAACTCATTTCTAATAGTTGAAAAATTTATTGAAAATAAACAAGGGTTGTGTAAAATATTTGAAATAAATAATCAACATGAAAATCGATATTGCAGGGAAGAGCTACTTAATAATGTTTTAATTTTAAGAATTGATATTAAGTTTATTACTTGATATTGTTTGACAGAAGTATATTTTTTTGAAAAATGTCTCGTAGGATATTAAGTACAATGTAACTTTAATTTTTAATATTAACTTAATATTTTAATACTTGATGTTTGTAAAAATTTATAGAATTTTTTTTATTAATAAAAAGTATGATAGAGATGTCAAAAATCGTTTTTGAAGGTATTAATATAAGAATCGATTTTTTATTAATGTGATATCTAATATATATGATATGAACACAAAATCAGATATTAATATATTGTAATTGAAGAAAATTATTATGTTAATTAAAAGACATAAAATTATTAATAAAATATAATTTTAGTATTGTTCTAAGCATTTTTATCACAAATTTATTATAAAATAATAAAAAAAAAAAAAAAATTTTATAACCTTGTAAAATTAACTTTGAATTTATAGAAGAGTTTTAGAATATTAAAAAATTTTAATAAATAACTTTTTAAAAGTCTTTGTTAATTCTAAAATTTGTTTTTTTTTCTAATATTATTACAAAAACTTGTATTGAATGTAACTTTTCTAAATTTTATCAATGCTTAGAATAAACAAATTGATTGTAATAAATATTATAAACATTTATGTATATATATATATTTACATAATTACTTAAGATATAAATATGTTTTTCTTTATTTAACATTACTAACGCAATAAATGTATTTCAAGATTTTTTATTTTTTTTTCTATTTCTATTCTTAGGCTTCATCATTGACTTGACACACTTGTATATTTTATTGTCATTTTCTGTTAATATCTTAAAACTATTCTAACATATTTTATAAGAAGTATGTAATAGCTGTTAGATAGAGTCAAAGTTCTATTGGAATAGTAAATGCGTTAAAATAAATTGTGTATATAGTGATATAGAAGTAATAATCATTAGAAATGTAAGTATGTTTAATGATCTCTGCGATACGAAAATATACAACAGATCATGTTTATAGTTTTCTGTTTTTTTTTTTTTTTTTTTATTAAAGGTGAAATAATGAATAAATATACATACTTGTATATTATGCTGGTGTTCAATTAATGTTTTTAAGTACTTTGAACTTATAT
Organism: Dolichopus griseipennis; assembly: GCA_963082915.1. Taxonomy (NCBI): domain Eukaryota; kingdom Metazoa; phylum Arthropoda; class Insecta; order Diptera; family Dolichopodidae; genus Dolichopus; species Dolichopus griseipennis. The sequence continues at coordinate 338,423,737 of OY720441.1, read as the reverse complement.
ATATATACATTAGTTTAATAAGATAATTTTGTACACATATTAACTACAATTAATAAATTAATGAACACTTCACTAATTATACAGTGTAAGTAGGAACTTTACTAAATATCGAATTTACTAAATTTATTGAGAATACTTAATAAAACGGCTCATTTAGTGACGACTTTAATGGCATTATAAATTAATATAAAGGCAAAGAGTTATCGCACTCTACTTACACTAAATTCCCCTACTGTTTTGAACGTACAAGATTATTCATATATTTTTACTCCTATTCTGATATTTTTCATATATAGATTTTTTAATAAAGGCTCTGAAAATATGAAGCTAGTAAAATGATGGGCCTATTTTTTTCATTGTTAAGGGAGAAATTAGATTCGAGGGTACTATTTTTCATTAAATGTGAAATAACATATTAAGAATTGTTTTTAGTAAGACCATAATTGACTGCGCCAATTAAATATTCAATTATATTAGGTATATTGTTTGTAAAAGTTACATGTTGCCTCCAAATGATTTGTAAGCTAAAGAATCTGCAGTTATAAAAACTAAATTAAGAATTAACTATTATGGGAAAGCCTTTCAGCTGCTAGTCCTTTATTAGTTCTTAAAATACGATTTATATTTTAATAGATTTAATTATACATACAATTGCTTAAATTTTATATATAAAATTCAAAATTTTTTTAAATATAATAAGTTACTTTATTTTATTACAAAATGCGCGTATATAAACGCGTTTAATACGAAATTATTCGTATACCAGTCATTTCAATTCATTTTATAATTTGCACCAATAAATAAAAAAAAAAAAAAAAAATTTACAAATTTAAAATATACGTGCCAAGATTTTCATTATTGAAATTCTTAAGTCAGGTTTTGGTAAGAATTTTAATTCACATATCATTGATATTCGCACCAAATATATACCAACTAAATACCAACGCAAAAAATTGTCCGGGTTGAATTTTAAAGATGAATTAAATGAGGTGTATATTATAATATCAATATATAGCTGTGTATAAATTATCGTTTTTAATTCACTAGTCAGTATTATTTTATACTCTTGAATAAAAAATTAGTGTTAATTATTTTTAACATTTTATTAAAGAATAACTGTTTATAATTTCACTGAATCTAGAGATACTTATGTGTGTATAGAAAATAATTAGTGCACATTTTATTATAGTGATGTTATATAATATTGTTTTATCATTGTTCATTTTTAATTAAATTTTTGTTAATTAAAGTTTTATTAAGAGAAAGGAATTTTTTGTTTTTTTTCCCGAATTTATACTTTAATTAAATTAGTTTTTGAAAATATGTTCTTTATTGTACTTTGTGAACTTTTATTGAATTTTTCTATAAAAGAAAAGAGTGCTATACAAAAGGACTAAGAAATTGCAAAATTTTTTCTGACTTTAATTTAATTTGTCTGGTGGGCCCTAGAACAAAATATTATAAGTATATATGTATAAGTACAAAAAATTTCATTTACATTTTTAGTTTTATTTACTTAAAATTAATCGGCTTATTTGATATTAAATTTTCCGGTTGCGATTCATTTATTTGTTTATTAATGGAAACAATTATTTGAGCTCGAATTTCGAGGATTAGGCGGCACTATTAAACTTAAATCTGTGCTTTAGTCTTAACAACTCTTTCTAATTAATTAAATAAAACCCAATATTTTTAAAAAACTTTTATGGATATATTTAAAATTAAATTCCTTTTTTAGCAAAAATAAAAATTTAATGCATACAGAGTGTGATAAAATTGTTCAAATGGTATATAATTGTTTTGCAATTTTGTAAAATGGGCGAATAATTCTGAATTAATATGTTTCTAACGAAGCTAGTGATTTAATCATAAACTGTACAGTTTGGAGTCTTATTTATTTTTAAGTATTATTAGTTTGGGATATACTCCTCTTCCTTGGAATTAAGGTTTTACTAATTTCAAACTATTTTGTTTATACTCAATAATTCTATATTAGTATACCCTGTATACCTGTTGTATAAAAAAAAAATAAAGTTTAATATATTTTATAATATTATATTCAACATTAATTAAAATTTCATTTTAAAACTATTTTAATTACATGTCCATTATAATCGTTAAATGTTAATAAATAACAAGATGTTAAGCTACTCAAACATTATTTTTTTTAATAGCTTAAGTAATTAAAAAAAAACTTTATATAGTATGTATTTTTATATCTATATATATATATATATATATATATATGTATATATATATATATATGTGTGCTTGTTTTTTCTTCATAAAATTTATAACTTAATAACAGTTAACTTTATCTTAACAGTAACTTAATAATTAATTGTTAGATAAAACATATAATTGTAAATATATCTACAAGTTTTCTAATAAACATATTTATATGTTTAATATAAACTAATTAATATATATGTATATATATATATATATATATATATATATATTTAGAATTTAGATATTATTTTATGTTTTAATCACGTGGCACATTAATTACTTCTTATTTTAATTTTTTTTTTAGAATTCTGACGGATTTTCAGAAACTCATAGAAAAACGCACACATACTTATATATATATATATTCAACATTTTACTTAATATTTATGTATACGAATAAAGAAGCTTAAGTCATACTTTTAACTGTTAATAAATTATAATTAGATAAAAAAAAATATATATATATATATTTATAAATAAATTAAAGTTTAATAATGAAGAATGTAATGTGTTAATTAACTGTTAAATATGTATTTGATGTAAGTAGAGATATAACTTAATAACTAAGTAATAGCAAATTTAAAATCTAGTTAGTAATAATTTTTTAATTTTCTTTTAACTTTTTCATTTTTATTTACTTGAAAATTTTATGTACTGTGGTCAATATGTCACTATGGTCAATACCATGTATATATAGGAAGTTTGCAGTTTTTTTTTTTTGAAAAACTTGCCTACACATATAAAAGTGACACAAAACTTTTAAGTAACATGAGAATAGAAAGATGTAGATAGTGTATAGATACATTAAAAGTTTATAGCAATTACTAATAATCGTATTTAAAAACAAAATATTAAAAAGAACATGAACTTGAAGTTACCATGTATATTTTTTTGATTTTAATATGTGGTTAACATTTTTGTTGAACTATTCATAAGAAGGTTCAAAAGATTATTTAAATTTTGTCTAATATTATTGTACTCGGTATTCAATACTAGAAAATTTGAACTATAATTTGTTTTTATAAATTTTTTTTGAATTATCAAATGGCCCCCGTAAATTTAATATTTTGAAGCTTGATCATGTTGTATATATCGTCGGGTTACCGCCATAGTCACGAAACTGCTTTTTTCTTTTTTTTGACTTATTAATGCAAAAATATAGAAAATAATGAGATCTATATTATGCCAAAGACACGAATCTCTTAATCTTATTTATTGCTTTGTAATTCAATTTCCTTATTTTCATAAACTAACGAAAAATCATTTATTTCATATTTTCTTGGTGCCAAAGTCGCGAAAATTAAGTTCTACTATTTTTCAGTTTCGTGACTTTGGCGGTAACGCGACGATATATGTTATAAAAATATTAATTTATTTTTCACTGCAGCTCTTCTTAAAAGCAACGGATACAATTAAAATACTTTCATGTTAGAATAAATATGTTTTCTGTAAATCAAAAAAATTGAGTACATATTACCAGATTAATTACCAATCGATTTTCATAATTTTTTTAAATCATATATATTTAATACAAATGCAGGCCATTCTAAATATTCTTCCGAAATTTTCCAATTTTCATATTTAGGCTTATCAAAATATATACACACCGATTATTTAACCTCCCACCTTGAATTTCGAGGTGCAGGCACATACTAGTAAATTTTTTAAAATGAAAAAATTGTGACATATTACTTTAATATGTCAAATTTCGAAGACACGAACCATTTTCATAAAATTTAATTCTCAGACATCTAATTTGTACTTATATCTTTTATTTCGTTATTTCAACAAATTTAAAAAGTAACTGATTTGAAAAATTAAAAATTTTTCAATTTAATAGATATATCAATTTTGAATAATTGTTGCAAAATTTGTTATTCTTTTTTAATTTCAAATAAATTGTTTTTGACTTCTTTTATAATTTTTTTTGTTTTTTATTTTTTTAAGAATATTTTTATGGATAATTTATTGCCACTTTTTTTTTGTCAAAGAATTTATTATTTTATTTCTATTTATAAACCAAAGTTTGTATACAAACGTTTAAAGTTTAAATGTTGGTTAATTTTTGATCTAAATCACATACAATGGTATTTATAAATATTTTGTAAAAAAAAAGGAATTAATGAAAATAAAATCAGTGCATTGAACGTGAGTTACATTTAAAATACATTTAATATAAAATGCTGTCTTTAATTCTAGAACTCGGTTTTAGTTTTTAAAGTTGTTTTTTTTTAACAAAAAACAATTAGTCCAACAGTGGTTTATAAATTAATTTTTGGTTTCATCTGATAAAACAAGAGTGGTACACTGGTTCAAATAACTGACGTAGTTGCAGACTTCTCATTCAATTCAAAGTTAATAACAAAAATTGAAAAACTTTTATCTAGTTTTTGATTTAACCAATTACCATACGTCCGCAATACACACATGTCAAAACTACGAATTCATATGTCAACTCTATCAACACATATGTCAAATTAAATTTCATTCATTTTCTTTAACTTGTCAAAAATATTTCATTCCTATAATTGTTAGAAATAACTGCAATTTGTTATTTATTTTTTTTTTAAATAAGACAACAATTTGTCTTAAATTAATTTTTTTTTTTTTTTAAGTTTATAAAACCCAGAAAATGCGACATCACATTCTTTACATTTAGCAGAAAAAAAAAACAACAACAAGAACAACAAAAAAAATAACAAAACAATGAAACAAACAATTTTCGTGCTAATTTGAATGTCAAAAAACCAACAATTACAATTAAATAAAAAAAAAAAAAAACAAATCAGTCAGTCAAGAAAATCCTGTTGATAATTTATTTTTATTTAACTGCTGTTCTTAACCTTTTAACGGTTTTTAATGACATTTTGATTGTTATATAAAAAAAAAAAATTAAAATTTAAAAAAAAAAAAATGGCGAACTTTAATTTGTTTTATTATTATTATATAAACAATACAAAATGGCGAAAATTATTTTTAAACATTTTCATCAGATTAAAATATTAAAAAAAAATAAAAATTAAAAATATTATCTCTGTAGAGTTAGAAAGAGATAGTAAGATTAAGTAAAATGTAAATAATAAAAACTAAATATAAATAAGAATAATATTCTTCTTTTAAAATAATAATAATAAAAAAAAAAATTATTTATAAAGACAATAGCGTAAAATTAATGGTTCTATTGTTTAATATTTTATTTTTTTTTTCTTTGCTGTAAAGAAGAGAATTATAAAAATAATAATAATAATAAAATTTTAAAAAATGAAATAAGAAGGTAACAAAATATCCAATATTAAGTTTCTTCTACACAAAAAGATAAACAAGAAAACAAGTAATGAAAAAAAACCAAGGGTTTTTAAAAAAGCACATTTCCAAAATTAAGTAATATTCCATAATAGGTGTTGGGTAAAAGGTGTATTAAAAAAGTTTATAACTATTTTTTAGAACTTCTGATCTTAGAATTTATTTTATAAGAAAACTTCAAAGTCCCTAAATAGTTGAATTTTCCCTGTCTCCAAATGGTTGGAGATGAATTTTGGAATATATAAGGTGTCAAGAATTTTGCAAATATTAAGTTTCGCATAGCAGTAAATTAAAAAACCGTATGACGAAACTCAACCCTAAACACATATTTATAAAGGCTTTGTCTGTTCAAAAGTTTTATCATTTCCAGATTTAAAATATTACTTATAGCACTTTTCTTATGAGAATTTAAGTACGTTTTTTACTTCGGGGGCTGTAGCTCCGCAATGATAGAACTACAGAAACTCCTACCCGGTCTTTTAAAATTTCTTTCCTTTATTTCAAACTTTGTAAAAAGTTTATAAACATAGGGACACACCGATGGACAGAGTGAAACTACATAGACACAATTTTTTTCTAAATTTTTTTGGAAAATGCGCTTCAAAACATAGCAAACATTTTTTAATAAAGATAAACGTCAATGTGAATTTGCAGTAACGAATTGTTTTGCAAAATGATAAAAAAAAAACTAAAAAGTTCTGCAAGAATTGAAAGTTAGAATTGTTATTTGTAATTTTTGTTTTATTCTTAGTTTTTTTTCATTTTTAGAGGAAATTAAAACAAAAGAATAGTAACAATATTCTAAATTTTGATGATACTTATCGTATATACCTTACAACTTTGTTGATTCTATTTTTGTCTGAAATCGTTTGGAAAAATCGTTATAAACATAAACAACAAAAATGAAAAGTTAATGGGGAAATTGAAATTAATAAATCAAATAATTTCCGACACGAATAAATAAAATAAAATATTTTTGAATTTATAGTTTTAAAAGATTCTTTTGAATTTTGCAAAAAAAAAAAAGAATTGTTCTAAAACAAAATTTTGAAAGCAGAAGGCATAAATATACTGATATTATGCAATTAATATGGTTTTGAATCATAGTTTAGTCACATTTGATATTTATAAAGAAATTTCAGTTTTACATAATTTGAAAAAACTGATTTAATTGATTACTACACAATACTCTATAAGGTATTTCTTTATCTGTGAGTTATTTTATTCAACTAAATTATTTGTTTATATTTTGCATTTTATTATATTACTATGTATTAATGTATTTATTATTGAAGATGCATTTTTTTTCAATTTTTTTTCCACTCCTTTATGGAATATAGGACATTCCCCAAGTCTATTTAGACTAGGCTTCAGTTTTTGTAATCGTAATATTAACTAAGCTGTTGTTTACTCTGCAGCAGCTATTGTATAGGATTATGAATACACAAATTTAAATTTTGTGCGTTTATATATTTTTATTAAATCTATGCTACGATATACACTATTTCGATATAATTATACAATTGTAAGATATATTTTTATAAGATATGATCTGACCAAGGTTTGAACCCGAGATTCTCTACATAAAAGGCGGGGTTCTTACCACTACGCCACTGGTCAGATATTGAAGATATATAATTATTATTTGAGGTTGAGCCATTAATTTGGATCCAATAAATAGTACTTGAGTCAAGCCAAAACCCAGATAGAATTTTCTTTCAACTTTTACCTGTCATCGAATCCGACCATCTCGAATGAAAGTTTGCAACCAACTCTAATCACTGTGCAACCAAGTCGTTTAAAGTAAATTCAAACTTTTTCGATGGCTAAATCAAAAATTCTGAATATTAATCACACTTTGAGAAGTTAAATTTTCGTATAGGTTTGTTCTCAAAGTATTGCAATAATTTGTATATCATCTTAATTTGACTCGTACAGTTCAATGCCTTTAATACTTTCTTCCTTAATTTGTAAGTTATAAATATTGCATTAAATATTGTCCAATGCTTATCAAACTTTTAATTTAATCTTACAAAAACTTGCTATATTGAAGGAAATTAATTGTTGTATAAAATCTCATTTAAAGGGATTTAATTTGAAGGAAATACAATTTCAATTGCTTAAACTTAAGGAAGATTCAATTTCCTTATTACAACTAATTAATTTCCGATTCAACAATTGTTTTTAATTAAATCTCAAATCTAAATAAAAATACAAAAATTTTTTAGTAACAATAAACTGGTTCTAAAGTGATTAAAATCAATCTATGATTAAATCAATTTAAATAATTCTATATTATCTACTACTATACAATCTAGTACTATTATAATATTAATTGATTTAAAATAAACTTTTAATTAATATATTTGTATTTCAACTCTTCTTAACTATGATTTGATCTTAAAATCTTACAAAAAAAAAAAAAACAAAAACATTAGAATTTGAATGAAGAAAAATTGATTGAAAAACTTGTTTTCCATCAGGTAAGGATTTCCGGTTTTATAGCAAAAACAAAAATAAAAAACTAATAATAAATCTAAAATATCAAATGTCATATTTTATATAAAAAAAAAAAACAAAAAAAGTAAAAAAAACAACAATCAAGAGAAATCTTATTCTTACTTCCCTTTCTTTTCCGTTTTAATCTTATATTCGATTTCATTCTATTCAATTAGCGAAGAAAATATTAAACCCTTATCAAATTATTGAAATTTTTTTTTTTTTTCTTCTAAATTGTCACCACCTTGACCATATCTGAGAAAAATGTGTATACCTTTATTGAATTTCAATGCCTCAACTCGGTACTCTTTACATATACATTCAAATAAAATGAAAAAAAAAAAAGAAAAATATTACATTTCTTCTATAACAGGTAAATAATAATAATAATATATGAACAGGTAAAAAATTCTAATGGTTGTACTTGTAATATAAAAAGAGTGAAAAAACCTGTGAAAATAATTTTTATTTTTAATTTATAGTGCATCTACAGTGGGTATCCTAAGTGTGTTCACAAAAGATGCTAAACTAATATTTTATATGGAATGATATAATTTTAATGTGTAAGGTTATAATCAAAGGTTCATATTTAAGGGCTTTTTTTTTAATATGTCAATGTATTTTTCTATATGCATATATAGTTCGAAATTATAAGAGTATTGTGTATCCAGCTCTAATAACATAAGAAGTAGTGAATGGAAATATTTCTTCTCTACTGCATTTAATATGAATAGTGACAAAAAACTCATCAGTTTTGCACTAATCCATTGAACGTTTTTTTACTTCCTTTCAGCACTTTTAAAGATATTTTTTCAGTGGTGAATGGAAGTAGTTAAATTTGAACTATTTCAGTGGTGAATGTATTACGTCCATTTCAACATTTTTTAAGTGGTGAATGGAAGTAGTTTTCCAGCCTTAATACATTATCAGTACTGAATATAAGTGGTTATCTCAGTTATATTTTAGTAATAAACTAATATTAATTTTACTATTTACTAAAAATTTTTAGAAAAATTAAACAGTACTTTTTAGTATTTTTTTTTCATTCAAAATTTTTTAACGCACAAATTCAATAATAACAACTTCGGCCATTTACGTTTTAACTTCCAATTAAATTTAATTATTAATGATGGAATAAAGAAAATCTCTATTTTTTATAAAAAGAGAGCGATATAGAAAGTAACTATACTATTTTGTTATTTCATTCATTTTGCGGAAAATCCGTAGTGATTCACTACTTTTTCAGTACTGAATACTCAGTATTTAAAATTACCTAAACAAAGACAATTTTTTTAATTCTATAAAATTGTAAAAATTCATTTGTATTAAGTTGTAACTGCTGAACTCATGTTATCAGGGTGCATACATTTTTATATATTCACAATTTATAATATATACTCCATCCTTTTATTTATGACAACGACTGTACTTTTTCTATACTCGTTAATCTATAGATACAAAACGAAACATACATTTATACATATACATATATATAATCTGATCAAGTTATCACATTTCAATCAATTTTCATCTGTTCAAATAAATCAATTTGCAATCGACAGCAATTATTGTGAATTGAATTTGAAGTAACAATAGGAACTACAGTAACAGTTTAACAAGCCATAAATAAAAATAATAAAAAAAAAAAAAATAACAACAATAACATTTTAGCAAAATAAATACAAATAGGTAATTTTTTTTTAACAGCTAAATTAATGTTTATGAAAAATTTGCGTGTATATGTTTGAATAATAATTTAAGTGAGTGTTTTTTTTTTGTAATGAGAGTTTTTACAAATTACATTCACATGAGTGAGAAAATTTGTTTTTTTTTTTTTTCATTGCACTTTTTCAAGATTTTTCAATTTTCATAAAATTTTGTATACCTATATATTATTTAATATATATATGTATACCCAAACCACAATTTATAAACAAACACACCCATTAACAAAATCAATGAATTTGATTATTAAATTGTCATACAATACAAAAAACAAAAAATATTTTTACAGTATAAAATGAATATATTGCTTTTTAACCCGTATAAATGTCAAGTATTGCACATGTTAAACTGTCATAGGTGATTTAAGAGAATTGAAAAATTAAAAAACAAAAAATTTAGAAAAATTAGTAACGCGTTATTTATATATATATTTTTTTTTTTATAAACCTTTTAGTTACTTGTCATGATCTACAAGTACTCAGTGTAAATTGAAATTGTATGTTTGTCGTTTTTCATTATAACAGAAAAGGAAATGATTTAATGAGGAGAGGAGCGGAGAAAAGAGGAAGAGATTAAGATGAATATATGGTACAAAGTCATGGGAATTTCTTTTAAAATTCGTTTTGTAAAATTTATTTGATGATTACAAGTTTCTGGATATGACATGTAATAGATTTCTTTGAAGAAGAATTTGAAAAAAGCTTAGAATGAAATTCTAATACTTCTTCTTGGCATTATTTATTAATTTATTTTTTTTGATAAAAATTGATGCCTGACGTAGTCGATTTTTTGAAAAAAACTAAAATTGTTAAATGTTCTCCAAATGTAATTTAACAAGGGGTGAGTATGGAGATGACACAGTTTTCAGCATTAAAATCGGGGACAGATATTGATTTTTCGTTTCTTAAGTACCCGCCATCTTAAAAAATATAAAATACCATTTCAGTGGTTCGGATGCGTCTAAAGTCTATTCAAAGCGCTTTCAAACGACGTTTTCAATAATACGTAGGAATATTTTCTATTTTCCTGCGTTAAGATTTTGACCATTTTATTTTGAGTTTTAAAATAATTCAAAATCTAAATTTTACAGAACTACCATATGATCGTTTCAAATGCGTTTCAAGTCTATTCAACCGCTTTCAAACGACGTTTTCAATAATACGCAAAAATATTTGCATTTCTGCCTCCAGTTAAAGATTTTCTCCATTTTATTTGGAATTTTAAGGTAATCAAAATTCAAAATAGTACAAAATTACCATTTCAGCGATTCAAATGCGTTTCAAGTCTATTCAACCGCTTTCCAACGACGTTTTCAATAATACGCAACAATATTTGCATTTCTGCTCCCAGTTAAAGATTTTCTCCATTTTATTTGGAATTTTAAAGTAATCAAAATTCAAAATTGTACAAAATTACCATAACAGTGTTTCGAACGCGTTTTAAGTCTATTCAATCCGGTGTAAAACGACGTTTTCAATAATATGCAACAATATTTGTATTTCTGCCCCCCGTAAAAGTTTCTATCTATTTTGAAAGTAATCAAAATTCTAAATTGTAAAAAATTACCATAACAGCGTTTCGAACGCGTTTCAAGTCTATTCAATCCACTTTAAAATGACGTTTTCTACAATACGCAACAATATATGCATTCTGCTTAGCTTGACATAATATTCTTTAAGTTTTAAATAAATTTTATGACTTAACTAATAAAAGAATTACATATATTAAAATTAATTAAAAATATATAGCTAAGAAATTACAATTGAATATTAAAGTTTATAGCTTGATTAAATATTTTGAATAGATTAAATAAAAATATTCTTAATGTCAATCATATTTTCAATTAAATATTTTTTTTTTTTAAATTTAAATTTTTAGACTATGAAAATTAATTTTTTTATATTTTGATTTTCAGGTCATTTCCATAAAACAATATTGTATGTAAAAAAGACAATAATATAAAATATGATACGTGATAATATTTTAACTGACATTATTTTAATTTTTTTTTATTTTTAACTGTTGTCTTAGTTTTATTCTTTTTTATTTTATATTTTTTTAATTTTTTTTTATTTTATATTTTATTTTATAATTTTGAAGCTGATGACGATGATAACTAACAGTTGTCCATACTCTATACATACTTTTAATATTAACTTTTTTGTATATTTTATTGTTTATTGAGCGTTTTTTTGGGATTTCTTGTAATCATTTTTTCAATGGATTACCATTTTTGGATATTTTTTATTATTTGTAATTTATACGATTACATTAATGACAATATAGTAATTTTTGTATTTTTTTTTATCCATATTTTTAATCATTGACAATTATATTCGTATGTTTAAAACTCATCACCATTTTTTTAGAAAAAGCCATAAAAAATAAAGCATCAGGACTGACCATTTTTGTTCAAAAAACAAACTTTGAAATCATCATTTTATTTTTGTTAAAATCCAGTAATTTGTTGTTTGTTGTAAAATTTTTGGTAGGCACGGCTTTTATTTAAAATTGTTGTATTTTGAAAAAAAAATTTAATGTGTGTAATTTGTGCCTATAATCATATATGTTAATACAGGGTGATTCGTAAATAAGTGTAACAAATTATTATTTTTGAGTCGACTCCAAAGCCTTTCTCCATTGGCTTCTGTTTTGCGCAGCTTCCTCCAACTTCCAACAATATTCAGTTTTACGTCTGACTGAACACCGCCCTTCCATCGAAGATGTGGTCGACCTCCTCTGCGTCTACTTTTTGGATTAGAGTCAAAACCGCTCTTATCGTTGGATTTTAATCAAAGTTACGAGATCAGTATCGTCGTTCAGCTCATACAGCTGGTAATTCTGTCGCTGTACTATACACTTGAGAGAATAAAGTGAAACCAAAAGAAGTTGTAAGAGGGCTTGATTGAGGATCCAATGTAGTTTCAAAGCTTTTATTTGTAGTTTATCTACCATAAATATATGCATATAAATACAGGTTGATTCATAAATAAAGTTTATCTTCCTAACGGTATTAACATTTTTTAACATAATGATATTCCAAATTGAAGCTTATAAAAGCTTTTTCGGACTTTCCATATTAAGTCAGGATTAAAACTTAAAACTTTTCATATTAAGTCGGGATTTTTTTATTAAAATTTTTTACTTGAAAATCTTTAAGTGCAAAAATTATTAAAGTTACAGACTTGCCACATACCTGATCTGCATTTAGAAACAAAACTTTCTCATGCTTATATACACCATTTTACAGGGGACTAAAAACTTGTTCGTAATAAGTGCTTTTGGTATTTTATCAAAATCATAAATTTAAAGCCCCACAGCTTCGCAACTATTAAACGCACAATAAAGCCCCCCATACATAAATTTTGCCTCCACATTACCCCCGTACAGGGTTACTTACAAATCACCCTCTGTATAAATACATAATATTATTACTATAATTTATAGTTAAAAAGTAATCATATGTGATAATCCAAAATACTTATATAGAATTCAATAACTGTACAAATTTAATCAGTGAGCGTGGAAAAAAAAGTTATAACAGAAAAACAACAACAACAACAACAACAGCAACAACTGATCATAAAATAAAATTGTATTTTTTTAAAAAAAACTGATTGTATGTTTTAGTATTTTAATACCCATATATATATATATATATAAATAGTAACTACACAATATATGTATATATATCTATATAAGTACCATATAACAGTATATTTATATTTACAATTTTATATTATATTTTATTAAAAAAGTTTTAGTTGAAAATATTGTTGTAGTTTTTTTTTTATTTTTCGTTTTTATTTTCATTAATATGCGACCGGAGAGTCCCAGACAATATCACAAGTCAACCCTGACCTAAAACAAAGTGTTACTTTGTTTTTTTTCTGATTTTTTTTATTATTATTATTTTTCGTTACTGTCTTTTTTTTTTATTTTTTTTTAGTTATTATTATTTTTTTTAGTGTTGCCATTGTAATTTAAAAATTTTCATTTATCTACTATCTATATATGTATATATAAATATATATATAGGTTTGTTGTATAAATTAAAAAAAGTTAAAGTTGCTGGTTATTATTATTATATACTGGTTACTGTTTTTTTTTAAAAAAAAAAAAAATGTGTTATCTGTTTTCCGAATAAACTTTTATTCTTAATTCGAAATTATTTCTATTCGAATTGTTTAATAAATTAGTGTTGTCGTTTATTGTTTTAATTTTTTGTATATTTAACTTTGAGAAACTTTAATGAAATAAATGTTTGATTTTTATTTTAATACATGTTATATTGTATGTTTGTATGTATGTTTTTTTAATTTTATCAATTAGTACTATAATATAAGAGAGATGTTTGTAAATATATATGTAAGTATGTATGTTTGTATGTTTTTAAAAAAATAATGGTAATGATTACAATTTTAAACGGGTATGAAATTTATATTTATACTTATAAGTTTGTATGAATGAATGTTTGTGTGTGTGTACAAAATGTTGGTTTGTATATCGCGGTTAAAACTGTCTTTTTAGTATTTTGTTTTTTTTTTATTTTTTTTTTAGTTAAACTTTTTTTTAAAGCGGTATATTTATAATATATATTATTTTAGTATGTCTATATTTTGTCACAATATGGGGGTTTTTGTTGTTGAAATTAAAGTTTAATAGTTTTTGGTTTATTTTTGTTTTTGTTGTTTTTGTTTTTTAATCACAATTCTAAAAATGGTTAGTTAAATACCGATTTATTACGGTAGAAAAATATATAAAAAAAAAAAAAATAAAAAAAAAAATGTGGTTGATATTGGCAACGACATTTTGCTCAGGTAATTGTTTTTATATTTTTTTTTTTTTTAAGTATATATATATATATATATATAATAATAGGTAGGTAAATATATAATAAAGTTTATTCTATGTTTTGGGGCAATCCACTTTTTTTAAGTGTGAAAGGGAGGTTTTATAATATGGAGAGGGTGACAAAATTATAACATTGTAAATTGTTATTAATATTATATATGAGTTTTGAATATTAATTCCTAAATAATATATAATAGAAGTGTGAATTATATATGATTTTTGATTTTGTTTTTATTCTTTTATTCTTAAGGGAAGGTTAACAGCAGTTTTATAATTATTATTTTAGTATTTCAGAATTAATTAAGAGATTTTTATTTTTTCCTCAGGGAATTATTTTAATTAATATAGAATTATTAATAAATAAATAATTAAATATTAGTTATATACATTGCATTATATTTGCAAAAATTTTAAATCAAATTTGAATATATGTCTTAATTTTCTATTTGATTTATTGTGTACCTATATGAAAGAATTTTTTTATTTCGATTGTCATTTTTAATCGATTTATGATATATATTAATATATGTAATCGATTCATTATTTTTTTTGCAATTATTATCAATTTTATATGTATACTCTTTCATGGTAACAATTTACAATTACTTATATTTGATTGTATCCAACTGTTTTAATCTATAGGTACTCAATTATTACATTTTAAAAGCCCCCGAATTTCTATTATTAATAAAAAGTATTTTTTTAAATACCAATGGTTTGTTTTCGCAAATATCATATTTTTTTTGAATAATTTTCCGAAAAAATTGGCGCCATTGATTGAACTAACATAATGGTATTTTTGTTTTAATAATTATTTAATATACAATAAATATATAAAAATAAATTCAACATTCCGACATCC